>CM062810.1:947772376-948225212 GCA_031772625.1 Pinus tabuliformis
AATACAATTCAATATGATAGCTTTTATTTAAAAGACCTTTAAAAGTCTTTTAAATTTTATTTTTTTTTATTTCTAAAAAATCTTTTTTTCTTAAATTCTCCCTTCACTCTCAAGAATTAATCCCTTAATTTTTATTTTTATTTTTTTAATTAAAAACCTTTAAAAAAAATTATAATAACTCTCCCTACCTTAGATGAGATAATAACCGGCTTCGTCTTGTTTGCCTTCTCGACTTCTTGGTCTCTACTACTCTCTCTGAAGTCTTATGTGACCTGAACATCTGATACCATGACAAAGAATGAACATGAAAAGTAGAGTAGAGATTTCTCTTCCAAGTATTCAAAATAGGTAAATAGATTACATGGAAAACATAAACACGAAATGATTAGAGTGAAACTCAAATAAACTAAACTAAACCAAACTCTCTATGACACCTAGCAGAGGAAAAAATTAAATGTGATGACACCTAGTAGACAGTGAGATTAATATCTCAACAATAAAATAATGTATGGAATTAATAAAATATAAATATTTATATTATATAGTAATAGAGGAAAACAAAGAATATTGTATGAAATTATATGTTCTAACTTTTCAATGTTTATATGCAATTTCCAAATCAGTACTTGCTAACAAGCACCATTCTTCGAAGGATTCAATGGAAACAATTGTAATGTTTAGTTTATAATGCTTGTGGATAATATTCTACATGGTTTCCAAGTTGGGCTACGATCCAATTTTTGAGATCTAATTTCATTACCAGTGAGTCTAAGGAGATCTTTGTCCTGATCAATACAACAAAGATAAAAATGCTACAAATTTAGTTTCCTGCAAATGAAACATGATGTTTTCGAAACATACTTGTTTTTCAACAAAATCGTACACACTCACCGTCCCATTATAGCGAATGGTGCGCTGGGAAGTGCCCATTTTTCTCAGGGGAGTTGTGTAAGTTATTTTCTCAAAAGAACAACCAATAGAACATAAGGTCAACATGAACTGGAGGAGGTTGAAGCAAAACAACAGAGAGAAAATTGTCATGAATACACCTACAAATAGAAGGAGCATCAAAGGTTGTAGTAATTTGTTTGGTTGTAGGGTTCAAGCTACAACATTTGCTATGGGGAAGGACACGGTCATTATCCTTGATGTGGCCTAAAATTTAACATCTTAAGAATATATTGAAGCCTCACAATATTCCTCACATTAGCCTTTGGCTAGGAATCTATGTTGCACCATTTGCAGCTTTATTCAATGAATGTCTGTGTCAATCACATAACAAACCCTACAACATTAATACAAAATCTACAAATTTTCCACCGTAAAACTGATGAATTTGATGGCATATTTTGCGTAATGTAGGCATAATTTATAAATAAAAATATTGAGGTACATTTTTCATTGAGTCATGGTGTGCCATGTTTAATTTTGGAAGTTCATGCCTCAACAACATCCTAATCTAAGTGGGTAGATTAGGTTTGGTGAATCCAATCCAGTGCGAGAAATTACCTGTTATAAGCCAAACACATCACCTTGTTGTGTCCCTAAACAACTCAACTATGTCATCCCACTAATGTGATCTGTGTTGCAGAATATGTCTCCTGCTGGTACCATGATTTACTTCATTTAATAATACAAGATACAAATAGCCTGATCTCCTTAGATCATAGAAAGCATGGAGCCATCATTGTTCTACACAAGAAAAGCTCACCCAAAGCTTGTCTTATAGACTTGCATGGAGGAATGAATGGTTCTTAAAACATTTCCTTTACTTTGTGGTTCTTTGCATGGAGGACACGAAATTGAAATGGTAGGTGATGGCGAAGGGAGTGGATGGAAGGTTAATGGATGAACTGTTAAATGACATAGTCTTTCCATGTAACACATTGCCATATTTTTATTAAAATATTTATTTAAGCGTATAACGCACAAGATGAAAAGATCATATGATATCATACTCCTTCGAGAGTCCGTAACACCAAGAATATTTGGGTGAGATGAAAGCCCATCCATCTATTTAATAAAAAAAACTTGATTGAGAGGTCGAAATAAGTACACCCATATGTGTAATTAGATTTTTTCGCAATTTCAATAATATTCCATACAAATTTCCATTTTAACCAATATTGATGATGAATCAATAACTTCTATCTTAAAATATATTTTTTAAGGTGAAAAGCTATCTTTTATATATTTTTTGAAGTGGAAAGTGCATCATATATATTTTCCTTTCGTATTTTGACCGGAACCAATAATGTTTGTGAGAAACACTCAACATTCACTCCCAAAGAAGGTTACATATATGTCCTATTGTCTCTTTGAAAAATAAATAAAGATAATCAATATTATTAAAAAGTAAGATTCTTTGTCCATAATATGATGACCTAGCTCAGAGGAATATGGTTTTATTTTTACTCATATGTTTTTAGAGAAGTCAAGTACTTTCATGTTTGGAGATCATCTAAGTAAGAATGCAACTTATTTGTATATACTTTAGCTTCTACTATATATAGATAGAAAAGTGTGTTTATGGTGATTATATATTTCCAAACACTAATTAATGATTGAGATGATAAGGCATTAATAAAGTTTATTTTTTCTCAAATATTTCAATTGCTAAAAAATACACATGTGCTATGTCTTTTTAATGTGACAATGACATGGTTGGGATTTAACACTTACAACACAACTAAAATCGCCTTTAAGAAGCTACTCATTCAATAGGTATATACACCATCAAAAATCACTGCTACTAAGCTACTAATTCTACATGTATATCATCCACTTGGAATGGTTGGATAAGATTTAATAATATACGTAGTTGATAATTACTTAGAGTTTGGATATTTGGAGGTAAGTTTTAGCACAATGCATTCGATGTGTTAGATGTTTTTTTTTGGTTGAGAATCATTAGTAATGATATACTTAGACAACATTCCTAGATTAGTGATAACATACTTGGAATACATTACAATTTATGACTGGAGAGCATCCAACCATAATTTTTGTAGTACGCAGGTTTTGTGGTGATGTTAGCAAGATTAAATTATAACTTACCTTTGTATATTTGGGTCAATATTATTGATCTAATTCCATATTTTCATTTCAATGTGGATGTGTAGTAGGGAAATGTCACATGCCTTATACCTCAATATATTTTCCAACTATTGGATCATTTTCACATCAATATAATGAACCAAGGTTTTTCACTCATCACTTCTTATAATGCCCTATTTTCATTTCAATGTGGATGTGTAATAGGGAAATGTCATATGACTTCATCTTCAATATCTTTCCCAACTATTGGATCATTTTGACATCAATCTAACGACACAAGATTTTGGCCTCATCACTTCTTCTGGTTGATGCACCAATTTTATATGGCAAGAACCTTATAGTACACCTTTGCATGATAACCTTTAACTCATAGAATAGATAGATGTGCACCTTGGTCAAGGTTTTCATGGATTGAATTTACATAAATATGGAAGGTTGAACCTAAATTTATTTTATGGGTGAAAGCATGGCGCTGGGTTACACTTTTTAGCGAGAGAGGGTGCAATTTGGTGGAAAAACAATGCCTTGATAAAGACATTTAAGTGCTTGATAGAGCCTTTTTTAAGTGCTCGATCGAGATGTTTGAGGGCTTAAACAATGTAACATGAGGTTAGCCACAAACTGGATTGAGCCATGTTTTCTAAATTTCCCACGAATACAACCTAGTCATGGAATTAAAAAAAGTGCCTCGACTGAGCCTTAAAGATAGATCTAGTGTTAAAGCTTGTTCAAGCTATAGGATAGATCGAGCTTTAAAGCCAGATAGAGCCTTTATTTAACCATAGTAAGGGCTTTATTGAGGGCTTATTAAAGCCTTGGTTGAGATATATGAGCTTTAAAATCAAGGGCTCGATTGAGTGTTTTAAGCACTGGATCGGGCATCTTACGTCCTAAAATCCATAATTTTAGCACCCCTTTTGCAAAATTTCCTGCAACACCATTTTTTACCTAGCGAACTTAGGGAAAATTTTGTCCTTAGGTGGTGGAGCTTATCACATTGGATTCATGAAGGAATCCTCTATCTAATGGAATATGAGTTTGATATTTTTGAATTCAAATGATATTTTTCATATAATTTATTTTAAACATAATGCCTGTAATTTTTTTGAACTATTTTAAGGAGGTTTAATAAAGAATCAATATCATAAAATATACATAACAAAAAAATTTCAAAAAATACCACTATCTTCGTTTACCAGTCCTCTTCAAAAGAATAGTTTTGTTTTTTCAATTTCTTTAAATAGTTTAAGAAAACCTTACGTGAACACATGTGTCTACAAAATGTATTTGAAATATTACTTTGCCAACTTCGAAAATTAATAAAAATATTACTTTGCAATTGAAATATTCATTAGCTCTCTCCGTGTAGATAATTCACACACACACACACACACACACACACACATAGATAGATATATTAAAAACTACACATTTTAGACTCATTTTTGTTACTTGAACACACACATACCTCTTAAGATGTGTGAAAATTTGGAAGGACAAGAATTTGTTTTTATGGAAAATTGACATATTATATGACAATAAATATTTTTACAATAAATATCATTAGGAAAACCACATAATTCGTCACAATTTGTCTTTTTACTCCGAATCAAAATTCACAGTGCTTATATGAATTTTGAGGGCTTCAATTCAGTAAGAGAGGAAAAACCTGAAATTTCATCTCCACATTTGGCCCAAAACTATAACCCATATGCATGCTTTCACCCTTATATTGAAAACTTTAATTTTATCTGAAATAATTATTGGAGGTTTATGTGAAAAAAAAAGAAAAATAGTTTAATTTTATTTAAAAGAGTTGTCAGAGTCTTATATATAAGGGCTTATAATTTTTTCAATGGATTTGGGAGAGAAAACTATTTATCAATTCATTCTCCTCATGAGAAAGAAAAAGGTAAAGGGGAAGAAGAAAACTAAAAACTCAACAAAGGAATAAGAGAAGATAGATAAATGGAAGAAAGAGTGATGTAATAGTAGGGAACTTGGAACCAACATAGTTAAAGACAAATTGGTTCACGAAAATCTTTTACTATTGACTTCTTTCTCTAGATATTTGTAAGCCTAGTTGAGACATAGACTTGCAACAGTCTTTCCATTTAAGATTTCAAGGGTTTTTCCTAATAGTTATTTACAACTACTTTGAATCCCATTTGGAAACTTTATTTTTTGATTCTAAAGTTGTAAGAATTAATATAAAGTGTTAATTATAAATAATTTTAGTTTCCATTCTTTTTGATTGATTATTTTAATCGTTGATGTGCTTCCCTATTTGCTATGAACTTTGAGTTTATTCAAGTATCCCTAGTGGTTCTAGATTTGTTTTCAATATGTAACTTAGGACTACACTAGTATGGTATTAGAGAAAATTTAGACATATATGTAGCAGAAAAAGATAATTCTAGTTGAGAAGTAATTTGTATATAACTTTTCTACAAAAAAATTGCAATATCATTAATGAAATTTGTTAGCTATAATTGTCACTGGAAGAATTGTGCAAAAGAAGCAACAACATGAAAAATATAAGAGAAGGAGGAGTGCAATGAAGGGATATAAATTAGGATGAAATTTTTGTAGATGAATTAACATGGGAATGTAGGGTTATGCAAGCAAGGATGGAATCCATAAGGAGAAGTAGAGAGAGGAGCCACAACTAAAATTCATTACATGGATGATGATTGAAAAGATTTTGAGATCTCGTGAGAAACAATGGAATAATTTGAAGCCATATAAAAGAGAATTATTAAATAATTTATAAACTAGAGAGGAAAATAATCTATGTGGGCCCTACCTATTCAAGAAGATTAAACCTAGAATAATTGATTAGTTAGATTATAGATATGGACATGTTATTTGAATCTGAGAAAATTGAGGACGTAAAAGAAGTAAAATTGGCCTTTATTAAGTAGAAAGTGTTGGAAACAAGGTTAAAATGTAGGTTGGGGGTTGAATGAGTATTAACCCCAATTTTTATGGTTATTTCCAATTTATGACTTCAATTTATTTACTAATCCATTATGTAATAAACATCATAAATCAACACATGAACTACACCATAGCACAATAAACATATACTCATATGCAAAATGTAGAGACACTAGATCTACATGGATACCCATAAAGGGATAAACACCAATATTTTTTTGTATGATGTAAATATAAATCCACCACTTCTGATTAATTCAAGTTTTGCAAGAACCTACTCATAGGAGGAACCAAACCCCAATTTTCTTTTCTAGCCCCATCCAACACAAAGCACCAACTCCTTAATTTGTTTTGTCAGTACCAACTACAAAGAAGAACCAAATCTTTGATTTGCGAGCACTAACTCGTACAAGGCACTGACCCCATATTCATTTTTGAGGCACCTTCTAGAAGGAAGCTCCAACTCCCTGACGTACTGGAAAAAACCTATAGAACCTTGGAGTTCCATTTTTCATTGATTTTCATGTGTAGACACATAGGTTATCTAATCATATTAAATTATTTATATCTTTGCTTTGGCTCTCCCTCCACCTGATATGTCATAATACAGTTAGCATCCTTAGCATATGTGTCTTCTCTTTAGCGCTCCTCACGCCAAGCTCTTGTCACATATTTTTAGATATGCCACATCAAATCTCTTTTTTGCGAGAACTATCAATAATTATACTATATAGCCTCACACCCAATTCTAGCCACACACAATATTGGCCTCCAATAGTCTTGATCCATGAAAAAACATAAATTCTAAATCTCTTGTCCTTCTAAATAAATTCTTTAGGCACATACAGCCATAACTAGTCTCGACCTATCTCAACACTCTAATAGGAAACATACCTTCTCCATCTTAGATAGAAGAATTTCGGTCAACTCTATCATGCATGGATTGAGGATGAACTTCATTACTTAATACACAAATCAAGGAATAACTTCATTTAGTCCATGAATAAATCAAGTATGTACTGTTGATATAGGATGTGATCAACTACAATTTTTCCTTGAATATATTAGAGCTCATTTTATCACTTTTTCTTTTATTCTAATTATTCAAATGGGATCATCAAACCTTTCCATAAATTTTGTTAGCATTTATGGAATTTGTACCTAAATTATGATGGGCATCATATTATGGTCTTTACCCCTGGTAAATTAGCATTTTTCCTATTTCAACATAACTCAATCATCACAACCAAAAATGGCTCTACATTAAATTAAATTTTTTCATTCGGAACACCAAAATTTTTAAAATTGGTGTGCCTTTAACTTCATATCCCTTTCACATGATATCATAACCACATAAAAAAATCCTTAAAGGGTTGTAGAGCACCATATAACCTTGATTCAATTCCAACTGCTTAAGGATAGAGGGGGCTTAGCCTCACCGCTGATTTAAATAATTTTAATGCTTCTCCTTTGCCCCTTGAGGTTTATGTTCCTAAATGATAGAGTTGTAACCTTACCACCAAATGCGTAAATGCTAATGAATCAACCCCTCAAGGAAAAAACTAAGGATATTCTGCATCATCAATCGATGTCATCTTTGCTACATTGAAGTCTCTGAGTGGCGCCACATTTCACTCATATTTAACCCACTTGGCTACCCATAAGGGCCATTTCTATATTCCACATGATCGCTTGACTACCACTTATCTGCCATGTGTATCCTCAACATGGAGCCAAGTAAACACCACCTGTCTATCACATATCACCTTCTTACTGAACGAAGTTATATATTTTTTTAGTCACCGCCAACTCCCAGGCACTTGTCACAACTATGAAAGGGGGGCCCAGGGATTGTGTGCCATAATGTTTTCCCATGTTAAACAAAATTTTCCCAGGGCCCAATATTTATATTATTTACCATGATGGAAAGTTTATGTCTAGTAGACTCTATCCCATGGTGTTATCCATCAACTTAATATAACCTTATGTCAATGTAATTCATGTAGCACATCATAAAGCATGTACAACTATTGATGGAGAATTTTTCATACCACAGAGTATGTATTGCATAGAATTGTACCATTTCAACCAAACTTTGGAAGGTGCTTGTCTCACCCTCTATATCTCATAATGAAGTTATATGTCTAGTAATTGTCATATCTCCATCTTGTAGAATCTGTCAACGATGGCTATTTCTAAATATATGCCTCCATGAAAATTATTACCGACCTTCTGTAGCGTGGTGATGCATCATGCCAAGCAACATACGACACCATCACCCTACCATGTGACACCCAGTGAGTGGTGCCATATGTCGCATAACAACGGACCACATGGATAACTTAATGTGCCAAATATGCATGCCATATTTCCTTTCCATATCATGCCATTCCATCCTCGTGTTGACATCACTACCAACTGGCTACCACATCATCCATATTAGCCAATCATTTTTTTCCACCTATAACTATGCCACTTCATCATCTATATGGTGGAGGGCATGAGGTATATTGATTTGTGACATTTTATTTCTTTCATTTTTCACATACCAAAGGTTCAATTAGCATTATCTATTAATCCACCAAAGTCCATCTATTGCCTTTTTTCTTGCACCCAAAATTTCACAAGATATTTCCTCAAATGTGGTGTTGCGTGAGTGACACGTTTGTCATTTTTACACTATTAATTTAAGCTCAATCCCATAATTTTGTTGAAAGAATCTGATGGTTAAATAATATCCATATTCTAATTTATCTGTGTACCAATATCTATACTATAAATGGAGTTTTTCTACTTGTCATGTGATTGTTCAAACTCGCCCTAAACATACTTGCGATCATATCCATCTCCTCAAAGCCATTATATCTAATGACTCTAATGCTTGAGTTCTCCTTCCCTTGGAAATTTCTCTCTCTATGAATGCTTCTCTTAAAAGATTTGTACAACATACAAAAGGTTTCTACTAAATTTAATAACACCAATTAAATTAAATATACTAATTCATAACCAAGGAGCATTCACTACTATACATTTTCTCCCCCTATTCACTTTACATAGCTGAGAGAAACATATACAAATTGTTTTCTTAATTCATATTGAACAATCAACACTTCCTAAAACTAGTGGATGGTATATGCTAGTGTTGGTTGTGCATATGCCCCTAATCCTATGCATTATACTTCCTTATATTCTCTTTTCATAGAACTTGCCTTCCTGGCTTCTAATCGAACATTGTTCCTATAGACCTATCTTTTATTTTATGAATTTTAATATTCCATCCTTTCGTTGAATCTCACCCTAGATAATTATTATCTTCTTCATGTGACTTGAGATGTGGTTGTATATTCCCTTAAACATTCAAATGCATCACTCTATATGTTTTGTTTTGTCCCTTGCATTTGTCATCTTTAGCTCCACTTTAAGCCATCCTTTTCCATTCAATGAATAGAAAACAAGGCTCTACTCCTCTTCAGTATATTTTCTCCCATTTTCATCCATACCTTGATATTTTCAATATTGACAGGTACATCTTCTAATTTCTTTTTCATCTTGCTGTGAGTAAGTTCTTTCTTTCTTTTCAATACCTTTCTTTCATTCTACTTGATCTGTGTAGAAGGATTGATTGGGATACTACTTTCAATTTCTTGAATTTTATGATTGTTGCAACTGATACTTTCATAGACACCCACCATGTTAATACAAGAGTTGTATCTTTTATTTTTGGTTTGATTTTCCTTAAGAGAAAAATCATATTTTCGTTGATTCCTTGTGCCTTTTAGTATGCTCCCTTGATACTAGGCACCAAAAGCAAAATAACATTCCTATATATTTTTACTTATTTCACCTTCAATGGCTGATTTGCATCTTTTATTTGTACACCCAGTAGGGGATATCTTATCTTTCAATATCTGCATTTTGTTGCCTTGTGCCTAGAACTACGACACTTATAGCACTCAACACAATTTAAGAGAGGGTAGAAAGTGTTGTAATTCTTAATAGATTTCTCACCATATCCTCTATTTCTGCTAACATATCCATTCCTTTGGATATTACATGATATCTTTTTATTGACACTCAACATACTCTAATATCTTCATTCAATAGCTTTATGTCCAAAGTTATTGCAAGAAAATTAGTAGCCATTAAACAAACTTTGAAACATTGGAGCATTTTTCCTTTGATGGTCTTGCCCTTGAGGAGAAAAATATGTTTTCGTAGTTCTTCACTCATTCTTTGCAGTTTTTAAGAGCCTTCTTATGCTACTAATATCTATCTTAATTCTTTATCTCTCTTTTTTTCTACTTCTCCTTACGTTTGTTATGTATTTTCATTTGTTGTTATTTATTTCCTTTTGTTGTTGTCCAAAACTGCCTATAGCATTGTTTCTGATATATCCTTTGACTATTTCGACATTTCTAACCGATTATTTACCCTTGATTTCTTAGAGCTTGATTATTTTTAATATCCACGTCTACTCTTAATAAGAGGTGATCCCTAGATACTGATAATGTAATCCAATATCATTGTAATCTTTTGAAGATTTCGATATTGAGATATGTGGCCACTAGCCTTTTCTAAAGTCTATCTAAGTGAGACTATTTTAGCTCATAGTATCTCATAATATGATTCTCATTCATTTATCTAATTTTTCAACACTTCTTTCATTTTGTTGTCTTATTCTTACTCACTCTTTAGATGAACAATTGTTTTATTTACATCTTCAAGATCTTCATCCCTTTTTGAATCTAAATACCTTCCATGGGAATGAAAAGTATTCCTTCTTAATCACTTCCAGGGATGCTGTTATTTTCCTCTTGAGTAGTATCTTGATATTCTATTACTATGAGTGTAGGCCTCTCTTCAACCCTTCTAGATGTATATGTATCTATTTCTTTATAAAATTAATACAAACATCTTGAAGATAAATGACCTATTCTTATACATTTACAACTAAACAACAAATTATTTCTATATTGCATCTCCTTAGTCTCTTCCTCTTCATCATCTGAGTGATGATCAAAAGATTGCACATTAGGATGGTGAGCTTCAATCCTATGAGTATCTATCACCTTCCTCTTCTTCCTTTTCTTCGTTTTATCTTCAATAACATCATTTATGATGAGAGGATATCCTTTAAGACCTAATTCACCACATGAGTAAAAATGGTCTTCAATATTCATTAGTGCCTTTTGATTTTCTCCCTCACATATACATTACAAATTATTGATCATCTCTTTTGTAATATCAGAATGTCTCACTTTATCTAAGTCTAAATTTGACAGTGCTTTCAAGATATCCTTCTTTAATTCAATATCATGTTAATTCCTCACTACATACTCTATAAATAACATTACATTCAAATCAATATCTACAGTTATTCTCACTTTATAGAATAAATAAATAGATCCATTAACAAAATTTACTCCATCTAGTGTAAGCTACTCCTAGTTACCCATGATGCCTTCAAATTTACCTTCCAGTGGTTAAAGTGTTCCTGAAGGAACCTACAATGATAGTAATTATTAGAAACCAGGTTAACGATGAGAAAGGGGGTTAGTCAATATCAATGAAAATTTAATTTTTCTTTGCCAATTTATGATTACAATTCATTTAGAAATCCATCATGTAAGCAACATCATAAATCAATACACAAACAACACACTATCACCATAAACATACACATGTATGCAATGCATGGAGACATCAGATGTACATCGAAACCCATAAGTGAGAAAATTGTGAATGTTATTTTGTTATAATGTAAATCTAAATCCACAACTTCTTATTACATCATCTTTGTGAGCGCCTAGTCACAAGAGGCACCAAAACCCAATTTGTTTTTTTGGCCCCAATAAACCAGAAACACCAACTCCCTGATTATTTTTTCTCACCCTAGCCAACAAGAAGCATCAATGCCTGAGTTTAAAGCACCCACCTATAGGAGGAACAAGCCCCATATTTTTCCTCATGAACCCACCAAAAGGAAGCACCAATTCCATGATCTTAATGCACCAACCTGCAGAGCCTTGCCGATCCATTTTTCATTCATTTTTATACATAGATATATAGGTGCTATGTGCATATTAACTTGTTACCATATTCACTTTGGTTTTCCTTTGGCTTGATATCTTACAATACAATTAGAATCCTTGGCCTTTGTCTCTATTCTTCATGTCTCCTCACACTTAGATTTGATAACAACTTTCATACATATAACAACAATTATGTTCTTTGCTACAACTTTCAATCGTTATACTATGTAACCTCACACCAAACACCACCCAATTACACTCTTGGCCTTTGAAATCCTTGGCTCATACATAGCCTTGACTTTTACGTCTCTCGAACGTATCAATAGATTCTTTATGAACAAACATGCTTACTCAATCTCGGCCTGTCTCAACATTCCAACAGGACAAAAAACTTCTTACTCTCAAAATAACGACATTTCTTTCAACTCTATTAGACATGCCATAAGCATTAGATTCATTACTCAATACACATCTTGAGGAATAACTTCATTTACTTCTTACAAAACTCGAGAATTTACTTCTAATACAGGATTTGATAAACTATATTTCTACCTTTAACTTATTAGAGCTGATTTCGGTGCTCTATTTTATCCTATGATTATTAAAATGGGATAGCCAACCCTTTCCATAAATCATGATACAATGTATATCCTATGTATCTAAATTACCATGGGCATAAAATCATGATATTTACCAAAGGGAAATTTTCCTTTTGACTACGTTAGTAGGGTTTAAAAACCAAAGACAAATAAGGCTTTGAATTCAACTAATTTTTTCCATTTGTAATACCAAGTGTTGGAATAATGGTACACCCTTAGCTTTAACTCTCTTTTCCATGAGACCACAACTACAAAAACAAGATCTAATACTCGAAAGGTAGTACAACTGCTTTCCCATTAGCTCACTTCACATATAACCTTGACTTAGATCCATCTACTTAAGCTGAGAGGGGTTTTAGTCTCACAATCAATTTAAATCATTCAATTGTTTAACCTACAACCCCATGAGGTTTATGTGCTTGAAGGATAGAACTAGGACTTTACCATCAAAGTTGTAAATGATCAAAAACCATCTAATTTGAATAAATCATGAGGGTATGCTACAACATTAGATGACATAATCTTTTCCTTGTGACAATATTTGAGTGGTTCCATGTGTCACTTAGATTCATCCCTCTTGGCCACCTAGAAGGGCCATTTGTATCTTCCATGTATCACGCTACAATGGTGCCATGTTATCACTCAACTGCCACCTAATTACCACATGTATCCTCATCATTAGGCCAAGTCAAAGCTACTTGTCTATGGCATGTCACTTTCAAAGTAGGTCACATTATCTTTTTGTTGAGTCACCACCAGCTATCATCCACTTGTCATAATTATAGAAGCGAAGCATGGGGACAATATTTCGCAATGTTTTCTTGTGTTAATTGAAAAGTTCCCAGGGCTTAGTATTTATGTTATTTATGATGCTGACGAAGTTTCTGTTTAATAGAATCCATCCCATGGTACCATTGACCAACTTACCATAAACTTACTTTAATCTAACTCCCACAACGCATCATGAAACATGTACAATTCTTGATGGAGAAATTTCCATTACACGAAGTCTATTTACTATATCAACATGCCATCACGCTCAACAATTCCAACATTCTTTAGGCTCATCCTCTGTGGCATGCCATGAATTATTCTATTTGGTAATAAACATATCTCTATCTCCTAGAGCCCTTCAACAATGGTTATTTCTAAATATGCACCTCTACAAGGCTTTTTATTGACCTTCCATATTGTGATGATGTGTCACACTAGTAAACATACCATGTCATCACCTTTCCATGTGTCACCTTGTAACGCTGCCGCATGTCACTTGAAAAAGTTCCACTTGGGTAGAGGAATTTTCCAAATATGCATGCCATGTGTCCCTGCCACGTCATGCCAAATCATCATCATGCTCATTTCACTACTAATTGGCTACTACATTATCCATATCAGCCAATATTTTTTTCCACATGTAACTATGCCGCCTCATCATTTGTACAATGGAGGGTCGAAGGTTTGTCAATTTGCAACATTTTCCTTCATTTATTTTTTATAAATTTTAGGTTGAATTTATGTTATGTACCAATCTTGTAGAGTCCACATAGTTCTTTCTATCTTATGCCCAAAAATTTATAGGATCCTACCTCTAACTTGGCACAACACAAGCGGAAAATTGTGTATCAAGTGCTAGGTGCATTTTAATCTATAATTTGTAACACCCTCCTCCAACATCTACCCAGGTAACTGGCCAACTAGCATAAACATGTGACAAGAAGTTTCTGTGATATGATTCAACCTCCTATGTGTCAGTTAAGGAAGTGGAATCGATGGAAACACACCACACAAACCTTCCACATCAGCAATAGGACTTCAAGGAGCCATCCCAACCACTCAGGTAACTAGCCCCTAACACCAACTAAATTTTTAGTGCATATAACGCCTAGGTGCTCCCTTGATATGGAAGAGGGTGTGTCTCGGAGGCTCTAGAAACTCCCACAACAAGGGAAAGGGAGCTTTTGGTGAATTTTTTCCCCAATGATGTGCCTGCCACTATGGGATTTGTGCCACTTTTTTAGGACCATAGCCCAAGTCACTACCCAGAACTCAATGAGAGGTTCAAAAATGAAATTTCACAGCGGAACAACAATATGTTTGCAAAAACATCAACAAGGACTAGACTGGACCCCTACTATCCATGAGAGGAATTTCATCAAACATGTCACAAACATGAAAGCTATAGGTCTTAACAGCAAAACAAAGCATAAGGTTCTCAAAATTATCTAAAAACTTCTAATAATCACCGATGGCTCAACACATTAGCTACAATTTCATCTATTAATCCATAGATACCTTATTCATTCATTTAAAAGTAAAAACATGATATGAGATAAACATCATGACAGTCATAAAACTCATTAATAAACAACATATAAACATCAGAGATGCTAGGCATAGAACAACCATATAATCCACATAACAATAAGCATATTTACCCATCAATACCATAGGAAAGATATTTAATTGCCATAAGAAAAATGCAACCAAGTCTGTGACATCCATGTACCACTTGACGATAGACATGGTTGAGTGAAATCTCTCTTCATCCAGTCACCCCCATGCCATATTTCAAGCATTAATGTGGGATCTCATGGAACAATCCATCAAAACCAAACCAAGGCTTTTAGAACCCATCAAACAGTGATTCCACCTGACGGTCGAAGATCACAAACCATCACCGGATTGGTCTCTACCCGATCCTTCCATGGCTTGAGAGAATTTGTTCCAGCCAAGGCTTCCAAGAATAGTAAATCAACCCACAACTATCATAGGGCTTCTAGAGCATTTGTTCAACTAGGGCTTTCAGATCTAGTAACTCAATTCATCAAGGGTTTCCAAAGAATTTTTCCATCTAAGGCTTCTAGGACTAGTAACTCAACCCAAGTTGTTACAGGGCTTCCAGAGTGTTTATCCAACCAATGCTTCGAAGAACTAGTAACTCAACGCAAGGTAAAGGAAATATGAGACCCAACCAAAAAAACACATAAATGAACCCACAATGCCATGACTATCCCGAAAATGGCAAGGCTAGGAAAATGCACTGTCAATCGAGGAAATCCTCCATACCAATGATAGATCATGACCAATAAACCACATGCATATGTGATGCATGCTAAAACTGGTGAGGAAAACATGCATCCAACTCAATACCTATAAGAAAAATCCAATCTAGTTGTTTATCCCACTATCCCATTGCGCTTTCCTACTTTACTTTTCCTTCTTTCTCCAAGAATCCAAGTATGCCACACTATCTAAGAGTGCTCAAACAAAACTCTAAGTTTCCAAGAGTATGAGAGAAAGAGAATACAATGAGAGCTCCAAAACTAAAATGACCAAAAGGTTACACTGACAAAGCCTACTCACTGATCCTCATAAGCCCATTTACCAATGAGGCCTCTATTTTCTTCAATTTCCATTATTTTCCTTCATTTTCCTCCTCGCATGCAACTTGTGGCCTTTCACCTTCCTTTTCTTGTAATTTCCATTATTTTCAAAAATAAAACGCAAAAAATGCTTCTTGCCTTTCCAAAGCTTTTTCCATTTCCTTTTCCAAATTCGTTTAGCCATAATAACTGAAATGAACAACCACTAGAATGCTTTTCCAATCATTCAGCTTGGAATACATGTCCCATGACCTTGGTCTTATTTTTTCCTTTATTAATTTTTACATGGAATTTTTACCAGGGGTGTTACAAAACCCTCCCCCTTTGGGGAACACTGTCCTCGATGTTTAATGACACCTATAACCAAGAAGACTATTGAAAACAAAACATACCACCTATGGATCTTTATAACACAGCTCATTGGATTATTTATAATGACCACTACTGAAACATGAAAACCATATTGTTTAGTGGATATTTATAACACAACTCATTACAATATTTATAATAACAACCACATATTCTCATGCACATTTGATTCAACTAAAAATAAACCATACTGTCTATGGAGATTTATAAATCCAACTCAATATTGTATTTATAATAATATACACATATATAGATATGCACATTTTCTCAACCAACAAATAAAGGATACGATGCTTGCATCAGCAACAGTGGTATCCAGAGGCTCACACCTCTACTCTCAAAGTAGTACTAGGATTCACCTCCTTCCTAGGAAGTCCAAAATCCACTGCCAAAGTCAAATCTACATCCAATGTCCAACCCTAAAATCCAGTGCCACTTGTCCTCTCAGTGAACAATTACCATCTCATTGTTCCAGGGCACACTCCCAATGTGCATATGATTCCATCTAGAAATGCTAATGACCAAAACCAATCCATCCCCTACATTCCCTTCTTTGCTACATAGTCCCTGGGGTGATCTAGTCACCCCCTTCCATGTTGTCACACACCTTCCAAGTTCCGCTGGCACCCCCATCCTGGGAAGTCCATCCCTCGTCAAGTTTTGCTGGAATCAAAAGGTCTAGAAGCTAAGGCATATCCCTACCTCAAAACCATCATAATGTTCATAGCATGCTCATGGTAGCCAATGGACACTATTGGGTACTAGAGTCCCACAATGGCCATGCTCCTAAAGTTCTTTACCAACATAGTGTTGCATTTTCCAATTCCTTTTGTTGTTGCTAATTCTTGCAATCAATTTCAACCACCCAACTAGCCATGTTCACACATTCCTATACCAAGCACATAATATCCATTAGATTTCAAAATAAATTAACATCATACCTCATTGGTAGCTCGTTAATAAGGTACCCTTGGAATCATGTTTATGTCCAGTCAGGAAAAGTCAAACTAGCATCTTTGACCAAATCAACATGTATAAAAATATCACATCATGTTAGCTCATATCACAACCATCATACATCAAAATCATGAATCACATGCAATCATCATATACCAGAATCATGGATCACATGTACATCATAGAGCAAAATCATAAATCACGTGCATAATAAAACTAAAATACCAGCATATGTAAATACCACTCCAACATGTACACAACACCATATTTACATAGTGTCATATGTACAACAAGCACACAACACCATACGTAAATACCACTCCATGTACAAAATATACATAGCATCATATGTACACAAGACCGCATATCCAACATGCACACAATGCCATATGCACACAACACTACATATCCAACATGGGCACAATACAATATGTACACAACACTGCATATCTAACATGCACATAACACCATCTGTACCTAACACTACATATGTAATATACACAAAACACCATATATACAGCAAGTATACAACATCATATGTACACAATACTACATCTATAACATTACACATCGCCATAGGCATAATCACTTAATATACAACATACACAACATATACACAATAGTAGCACTACACATCTAAAAGCATACTACCTTTACCAAGTAACATTGCTTTCAGTGTCTCTTTGTCATCAATGTTTATCCTAGCATGCCACAAAGAACAAATTTTTCATTCCATTAATGTCTCCTTCAATGTTACCTATCATAACATAAAAATAGGAATATTACAAGCATAAAACATCAATTCATATCTACATGATATTGACCTCATATATTTTTCATGACTACTCTTCCCACTTGATTTCTCATAAACCAGGAACCTCTTCATGCCATTCACTTGCATAATCAATCATTCCTCCACAAAAATGATCCCTGGTGACCTATCCAACAATGACATACATAAATACATGTATACATATAAACATCAAAAAAAAAAATCATGATCCCTGATGACCCTGTCATATAACAACATATATACATACATATATGCATATAAACATTAGCATAAAACAATCATGATCATAGCATAATTACTAGATATCATAAGGCCAAGGTTAAGAGAACTTCCTTTATTCATGCACAACATGCACAATATTGAGAAAAACACTTCCCAACATAGGCAAGGAATTTGAAACCTCAAATCCATTTACTTTACCATTTTTGTTACCTTTCTCATGATTGTCCTATCACCATCCATTTACCTCAATGGACCCAACCAATGGAGCTAGATGTCACACACTTGCCTTCAAATTCCCTCATACATGCACTGAGCTTCATCCAAGCCTTATATCACCTATTGGGTACCACACAACTCTCCCCGAACTCCATTAAATTTCTTCTTTCCCAACCCAATTCAAAAGACTCAAAACATAAAAGCCAAGACAAGAAATAAACAAGAAGAAAAACATGAAAATCAATACCAATAAAATACCACAAACAAAGTGGCAACACATTGCAACAAACATAACAAAGATGAAATCAAGCGCAACCAAATCACAAATACCAAAAGAACAAAACTAGCAACAGACACCATGACTCCATCCCCATGGTTTCCAGTGCCTCCAAGTGAAACCTCACAGCAAGCCTTCTTTAATATTTCATGGCAATCTCCTTTCCATGCAATTCTATGTATCATACATCCATAACAAATAAATTTCAGTGAATAAATAAATGTAACAATATACCAATTATCTTACCTTGTTGTGCCAATCACATTGCCTTCTAATTGAACACACATTTCAGCCACATGTTCCAAAGATCAATAGAACATCTCTACTAATTTGAAATCAACCTTTACTGAGACTAAAAATCATGTCATAATCCATAGTAAACTTGTAGTCATTAGACATAATCTTACAACCATCACCTACTTACACTCAAGTACATATCAACTATCTCAAATAATATGTGTGAGTAAAACCATTTTAAAACAAGATCATTTCTTGATGCAATCTTTAGATAGAAACTTATATCATGTGAGTAATCAAACATTCAATAATAGATAGACGACATAATAGACACCAACACTCAAACACAAAATAGATGACATAATCAAACATTTAGGCACAAATTAGATGACATAATTAAGTTCATACCTTAATGTATCTCAAGGGAGGCTATCTTGTCTGCACAATCAATTTAGTTAGCATGATATAGCTTCACAACACATCAACTCAAACACAAATAAGATCATGATATCCATAATAGTAACTAGCAAACATGTTCACATCATAATCTCATAAACATTTTTCATTTATGCATAACAATCACATATGTATGATCAGTCTAGATTAGCACAACATAATGTCACAAATAAGTCGACTCACACATGAATGTGATAACCATAACCATGTGCATAGGCCAATCCAATTTAGCATGATACATATAACATAAAGATATTAATGCTATAATTGTAATCATCAAGTTAACTAACATATAACAACAATAAGTTAACATATAACATGCTCATAAAAAACATATAAAATAATCATCGTGGTAACTACAAGTTAACATATAATATATTCATCAATGACAGATAACATAATCACCAAGTTAACTAACATAAAACAACAACAAAAATGCATACAACCACATGTGTATATGACTACGTTGGTCAATTAGCATTTATCATATAGGTAACCACAATAATAATAGAATGAAAAACCTATAAGTAACCCTAATGCTTACAACAACCTTGAATCACATGCCTACATTCCAAACATATAAAATTGTACGATGATCTGCTTTTACCCCAAAGTATAGTGCTTCAACCTCACTCTGATGATTTGCATTTCTTGCTTCACCCCAGTCAACACATCAACATCATAACATACAACTACATCATTGTCCAATACCCCCCTGGGCACAATACTAAAATTGACTTCTATGCTCTACTAGATGCATGATGTGGAATTTTAGATTCAATTAATAGGCTTACATTCCAAATCAACCCTTAAGTATAAATTACAACTTGGAGAAAAGAATAAATCGTGGCATTTAACCTATAATATTCTTATATTCATATTTCATCCCTTTGATGACTCAACACAAGCATTAATGTTACATTATCCTGAATATATTGGTACAGTCGAATGTATTACTGAAATATATCTTATACAATATGAATAAATAGCCAAATGAGCCTCAGTGGATGCAATGCCCATGATGCATCATTCTTATATATTCACCACCTTAAAAACATAATCTTTCATCATACATAGTTGTCTCATGCATAGTTATTCAATCTTTTCATAAGAAAAGATAACACATGCAATTCAATCATCTCATAATATTAAGATTTGACAATAATAAGTGTAAGGACCAAACATACAGAGAATCCCATGTCATTGAATCAAACCATAGTATAAGAGAGAATGTCATGGAAAACTAAGCATCACTAACCAACCTAGAACTAGTTTCCTTAAGCTCACGCCCGAGCTGAGAGTTCTTGCCATGAATCAAGTGCCTTTCTTGATCCCTTCAATGGGTATTTAATACCCTCTTTCATGATATGTTTTGCTTTAGCGGCATCCCACTTTTAGGTGGATATTTTTATCCATTTGCCGAGGCCTTTCCTGGAAAATCTCACCTTTATCTCCCGCAAGGATTTTCCTCATAAAATCTTGTCTTTCTCACCCACAAGGCTTTTATGTTTTTCTTAACTTAGCATATTTCTCCAACTAAGTAGATTAATGTATATTTATCTCCAACCCATTAAGATTATCTAGAATTGCATCTAGAAGTCTTATCATGAAATAATTATCCATTCCCATTCACCAATTGGATTTTATTTGGAAAGAACCTCATCTCTTCATTTATCGTTTTCCAAGTGATTAATTTATCATTATTTATTCAATAATAAATTATTTACTCTCATTGTTACACATCAGACCTAACTTTTCATAGCTTACATCAACAGAGTGTTTACATATAATGGATGGGTGTTACATACTCCCCCCCTTAAATTTACATTGTCCTCAGTGTATTACTGCATCTTACAACATTATTTCCTCTTTGACAGGTAGTTGTTTTTGAATTTGCAGGCTCCCATGGCCTTGTTGTCAGGTGCAGATCTTCTGATATATATCAGTTAGAAAGGAGTTCTTCAAGCAAATCTCCTTCTATAGCTACCTGTAACATTTGTTTCAATCAATTTTGTGAGATATTTTAGATGTAGAAACTCAAATTTGTTTGCCGCGGTCAACATCATAACTTGATATATAGTACTACTATTTAAGTAGCTATGAGTTATGTTGCCCACCATGAAAGAAATGCATGTTCTTCCAATGCCTCTATGTTCTTGCTAAACACTTGATTCTTGCAGTTTACTTGCATTAGTCACAACAAGTCAAGCTAGCACATTTGACAAATCAACATGTATAAAATATCATGTTAGGTTTGCTTACACATAACCATCAACATCATAACCGATATGTAACAATTATAAATTAGTATCATACATCATATATATTCTAACACTGAAACAAAATACAGGTACTTATCCTTAGTTCCCAATACCAATTTGTAGTTTCCACCTTTGTCTTTCTTTTGCACTTTGGCTTGGTTGCCACACCTCGAAATATCCAGTGCCTTCTCTTCAACCATGTGTACTTACACATAGTGTGTAGCGCACACATACAACTATATATATCATATATCATCATGCACTACATGCATCCATACTGGTATCATATGTACTGCTTGTACACAGTACCACCTGTACAACTGTACACCATACAAATGTCCATAGCATCACCCGCATGACATATACTTCATCCACATATGTTAGTATTATGCCAAAATTTCTTTCCATTATTCATATTACCTTTAGGAAAATACACTCAAACCATGTTTGGTTTGTTGATTTGATAGTAAGGAATTCATGGACCTGTTCGACTTCTGCAACCAAAGCATAGCTGAAATTTTTTATGTCAAAGTATTCAAATGCTTTTACTTAGATAATCTTTTTTATCTATCTTGTGGTTGCGGGAAATTTTCAGGAAATGATAACATAGATGCATGATACAATTTTACAAAACCAATAACCTTAATTTTTGGGATTTAATATGTCCCAAAGACAAGGTTTTAATAATGATGGAATATGACCTCTGCTTCATGATAAGGAAAATTTTTCACTACGATAGTTAGTCTAGTATGGACTTCAATGTTCAATTTGAGTCTCATAACATTTCCTTTGTCTTTAGCCAAGAAAATAATTGTTTGGTACTCAAAAGTACTCCACATATAAACTGGTTATGTCATATGATTTCTCGTTTTCTCTTTTTTACACCAGCTCCAAGCCATTTTTGGTTGTTAATAATTCAATGCATATTCAAAATCAATCAAACAATTAATACATAAATACATACACCTCGTACACAAGAGTCATTACTGGAGGTTATAATGTTTTCACATTCCCCAATCTCTTACTTTCCACAATAATCTATATACGAGGGTGTAAGCTTGAGTCCTTATCATCTGGATACCCCAACTTAAGACTAGATCCTAACTTGGTAGAATGAAATTCATTTTCTTGGGAACCAAGTCATTTGTTAAATACCTTAAATCAAATTGTTTATGATATAATGTTTTTTATGTTGTCCTATTAAAACCGAGACAACACTATCAATAGAATCGGATAGGTAGACTTTTCCCATCTTGCTTGTTTTCAAATTGACAATTGTTAGATATCACTTTATTGAAAACAATTTCCTTTTACAAAAATCTCACTTACTAATATCATATAGCCACTAAATATGGTTAAAGGATCAAGTTGTTGTATGGTTTAATATTCTCGCTTTTCTAGAACCTTTTATGTGTCACCCCTTTGGTGCACATATTTTATTACTAACATAAGATCTTAGATCATCATAGGTTGTATTACTATGAAAACATTTTTGGTTTATCAAGAATATTCTTATCAATTTGAACAATCATGTTTTGAGTCTAGTGTACAATTTTTGTTATTCACTAGGCTGCACTACATTTCTCTAATTCATCAAGCACTACCATATCTAGTCTGCAAGTATACTTTTTTTTATATAAAGTAGAAGCACATACATCATTTTAATATTATCACTTCCCCACTTCCCTTAAGAAGTACATTTTCAAGATCTACCATATTCTACTAAAAGCATATTCCTCTTGTTGCAAATTGGAAAAGTCCCTATCTATATCTGTATTGATATACACACCCATGTTGTGGACTTCGACACATTGAAAATGAAAAGCAAATGTGTCTTTGATCTTGTATTAATTATTGTCTTTTTTGTTAATCGAGAGCCTTAGGAGCCACTTTTAAACTCCCATTAAGTGTTCATAATATATGTACTTTTGGTTATCAGTCCCATTAATCTTGTTATAGCTTATTAATGTATGATTTCTTCTCCACAAGCATACAGTGATTTGTATTGCATTTGTGCATTCACTTCACAAATCTGACCTTAGCTTAGTTTGGATTGAACATATAATTTGTGCTTCTTATTTATTACAATTATTTAGATATTGTGTTCCTCAAAGACACCTTTAGGTCCAACTATGCATATTTAATTTTGTAAGCATGTTGTTATCGAATGTCTAAATAATGACCTGCTAAGGTTTAGTTTCCTTCAACAATTAATATTTGGAGCATTTTCCTTTAACGGTTCAACCAATAGCAATACCACATCTAGAATGAACTACATCATTCCATGCAGATGCACTAATTAAAATATTAAATTGAAAGACAATTTTTACATAGTCTCCTACCACACACAGAGACCTATCTTTCATGAGTTTAATGATTTTTCATGAGAACCTTGATGAGTAGATATCCTTAGATAAAACCTTTAGAATTTATTCTAACATGGAACCTACTTAATTAACCATCGAATTCTATTAATGTTGATGGTATGTCATGGAATTCTCATGTGACAATTTATATAGTTTCTGTTTATATACTTTTATTTATGATTTATCCTCATGTAGTCCATAATCTATGGAAAGACATCCCTTGGAAATTTATCTCATCAGGTTCAACATTTCTTCCCTTCATATTCCAAGATCTCTATATGCATAAACTTCGTTTCATTAATTTATGTCCTTGAGTGGCATTAGTTTGTATTTTATTAAGCTATGTCCTTGCATAGAAATCATAGAACTCCTAATATATCCATTATTCTTCCTAAAGTTAGTTATATGCTTTACTCCTCTTATATGGGGGCATTTAGTATTTGAACCTTCTCATTCCTCAATGATATATATTCTTCTTATAGGTGTACTACTTGTTATCAAATTAAAAATATCATTAATGCTATGGGTATAACATCCCACTTCCGATGCAATAACCATACTTTACAAGTATTACCGAATTCTTTATTTCTCCCACTCTACTATTCACAATTCAAACTATGGAAGTATCAAGTTTAAATTATGGTGCAAAGTCTTTGTGCCCTCACAAGAGCATTCAACAATACCTTAAGCTTTGAAAAACTTTAACAACATATAATAAGTATAATTTTAATCTTCACATCATTCGATAAGTAGGGAAAATAACAAGTAAACCATTTTTTATTAACCATTTCTACTTATTGAAATAATCAACATGTTACTGGTTTTCCTTTCCCTGCATTACCCCTTACTCCACCACCATTCAACATTGCAACATTATTTGTTCCAATATAGCCTTTCAGGGTTTCTCCTTCCCACAATGCTACTATAGCTATAATTAGATTTGAGACATTCATTATAAGCTCAAGGATTAAATCCAATACAAACATGCATATTGAAACACAAGAGGTAGGCAACGTAAAACAAGTAACAAGAAATTTAAATAGATAGTCATATTTGGTAAGGCCACTTTCCCAATACAACACCAAACCAATGATTTTCAATGTTGATGATCCTAGAGGGCTTCTTTCCTCTTATTTATTGAAAACCACCAAGAATATTCTAATAACTACTATATTCAAATTTCAAAAATATGTCAGTTCATATGAAAAAATATATTGGTTGGAACATCTGTATCCAAAATGGAATTTCTACAAGAATGTGCATATAATAGTGAAATAGAACATAAACAAGAGAAATAACAAAGAGAGATTTTTAAGAGTACAAGCATCTATCAAATTAGAAAGTGTGCCACTTGTGCATCCTGAAATTTAAAAAATCTGACTTTTAATGCAAACTTAGAACTTTCACCTCAACCTTGAGGTTTTTCTGTTCTATTTCCAATGAAATTTCATCATTAGGTTGAATCTGAAATACTAATTCACAATAGAAATATTAATTGACCCAATTCACTATTGAAACCCATTATTTGTGGGATAAAATTATTTGACTCCTAAAGTTAGAGATTGACACAATTTGATGTTATGCCTCCAAAATGTTTCAATTCTCATAGGGTACATTTTTTTTGGCCTTTGACTAAATTTTATATTGACAGTTGTCCATGTTACTCCAACTAATTACCCATACTACTCCAATGTAATATTAAATATTATTTTTCCCTTTGTATTGAAACACCGTAAGCATAATTGGTCGGTCATACAATTTTTTTTTCTTCAATAAGAACTTGTGTTAAATGATCTATTTAAATGAGAGACCTTGTAGTAGCTACACCACACTATAGTCTATGATAATAATCGATCGTGAAAATTGAATTTCTCTTAGATTATCTATATCATAATGTTTTCTTCTACATGGGCGAAATGGGCATTAGACGACCACCTATAAAAGTTACGTTGGAATTGCAGTCGCAGGTTGTAAGGAGGTTGACAGATGAGCTTGGGACTAAGAAACCCATTACTCTCTCGCATGTTCCCAACATATTTTATATCAGGTAATCAAATATTTCACTTACCATTATGCACTCATTAAATCACACAATACCACCAAAGATGAGGATCTTTCTATTGGTCTTCCACAACAGAAGTGTCTACTGAGAATTTCTCATTCTCGTGGAATGGTAGGTCACTCATCCTCACCATCGTGAAATATTAGCCCTGCAACCCTAATTCCTGTATGATCTTCATTCCCAAAACTTGGGAAGGAGAAAAGTGACAGAGGGAGAGGGAGCAACACAAGCGATAGAGTGAATGATTTGCAGTAAGCCAATTGGTCTCTTTATACTCGACATTTTATAGGAGGCGTGAAATAAAAAATAAAAAAATGAAAGCGGTGAAAAAAATTTAGTCCTATGCATAAGTAAAACAACATCTTTTGAAAGGCTGAATTCCTTTACACGATAACCTCTTACAACTTCAGGCTGTCGAAATGATCTGACCTTTCTCGCCCTCTCAGTGGGGTTCGATCTCAATTTCCCTCCCTTTCATTCACACCTACTTCCACACTTCTTCTTATGACCGCCAACTTATGACTACAACGCCTACAATAATGATGGTTATTCTGCAAAACAAATATCCAATTTCATCTTCAAGATAATCAATGAAGATGAGTGCAATCTTGATCAAGAAATTGATTGATTGGCGGAAAATTTCCTCGCTGGTTTTCATGAAAGTTTCCTACTAGCGAAACAATCACCAATATCAGGAGATGAACAACATAGTTATGAATGTTCGCACTTTACTCTATGCGGTGAACCTTTCTAGCATGCCTCTTCTATCCTCAGAAAACTAATAACACGGAGGAGGAGTACCGGGTATCAAATCCAAAAACCTTCTTATATGAATCACCTGCACATTTCAGCAACACTATAATTCAATCAAGACGATCCACGTATGATAAATATGAGATTAACGAGATTTTTTTTGTTCCAGGGTCACTGATCCACGTGTATGTAGGGATAAACACAATCCATTTTTATGCTTTTATGGATGCGATCCTGAGGGTAACTATTATTCCAATCAAATTATTTTACTGCCAACTCACCCGGCATTTGAACGCCCTCCAATTGACGGAGAAGGCTAGAAGAAAAGGAATTTGTGGAGCTCGAAAAGGAAATTTTTATCTCCACAAAGATTTTATCCAATAATTGATTTGGCAATGTGCTTTTTCTTCTTTAAAACCACCATTCACATACACCCTTCCTAACTTTCTTACTTGTGTTTGACACTTTGATTAGGACAGTCGCAATTGAAACTCACAGGCCTCTCGGCCTTTTGTCGTTTTTTACTAAAGACTCAGTGCCAAACCCTCGGTTCTAGATGCATCATGATATAACAACTACTTGTTCAAGGGTTTCTAAGGTCGACAACTTTCGGTTGAATCTCTTGTCATAGATTTGTTTTTGAACACAATGTTGCCACATGAGTATGCATCCACAATGTACTTCCTTGGTCATCGTTGTGCATAAGTCTCCTTATTCGACGACCTTTCCTAACGAAGGGGAGAGTTACAAAAATAAAAATACTTCAATAAACCACTTTTTGATTTGATATAAATGTGGTCGTGGCCATACCTAAAATCCTGGCTAGCAATAATTAATGTATAAATTTTATAGCGACGATTTGACACTTACAATGTTAATCAAACCTTGGCCAATATAAGAATGGATTTTTTTTATCATATTATACATACATTGCTTGAAAAACTCAGTTTAGACATGAAATGGATTACACCATTCTCTCTTCAATCTCTAGTGATCCCATTCAAGATTTCAGACTACTTTTGTTTTTAGGTGAATGAGTAGTTACATGCTTGACAAGGGATTTCACTCCTCTTTAAAGAAACAACTTTTAATTCTAATTTCCTTTGATTTTAAGTAATCAATATAATATTACCATATATACTATATTATATATGTTCTTGTTACATCCAATAAATCATTTTAAAATTCAATTTCAACCTCGATGGATTCTCATTGGAACCTCTTATTTGTGTAGGACCTAGTCTAGTACCCACAACTTCTTCATATCTTATAGAGGTTTATTGGCCCATAGGCTGAAATGTTTGAACTTAGTGATCTAATACCATTTGCCACATACCCCTCTAGGCACAATACTAAAATTGACTTCTATGCTCTACTGGATCCATGATGTGGACTTTTAGATTCAATTAATAGGCTTACATTCCAAATCAACCCTTAAGCATAAATTATAACTTGGAGAAAAGAATAAATCATGGCATTGAACCTATAATATTCTTATATTTGTATTTCATCCCTTTGATGACTCAACACAAGTGTTAATAGAATGTTATCCTGAATATACTAGCATAGTCGAAAGTATTACTGACATATATCTTGTGCAATATCAATAAATATTCAAACAAGCCCCAGTGGATGAAATTCGCATGATGCATCATGCCTAAATATTCACCACCTTAAAAAAATAATCTTTCATCATAGATAGTTGTCTCGTGGATAATTATTCAATCATCTCATAAGAAAAGCTAACACATGCAACTCAATCATCTCATAAGCTTAAGATTTGGCAATAAGAAGTATAAGGAGCGAGCATATAGAGCATCCCATGCCATTGAATCAAACCAAATTATAAGAGAGAAAGTAACTTGGAAAATCGAGCACTGCCACCCAACCTAGAACTAATTTCCTTCAATTCACCCTCGAGATGAGAGTTCTTGCTATGAATCAAGTGCCTCTCTTGATCCCTTCAATGGGTATTTAATACCCTCTTTCATGATATGGTTTTGTTTAGTGGCCTCTCGCTTTTAGGTGGATATTTTTATCCATTTGCCTAGGATTTTCTTGGAAAAGTTCACCTTTCTCTCACGCGAGGCTTTTCCTCATAAAAGCTTTCTTTTCTCTCTCGCAAGGATTTTATGTTTTTCTTAACTTAGCATCTTTCTCCATCTAAATAGATTAATGGATATTTATCTCCAATACATTAAGCTTATCTAGAATTGCATCTACAAGTCCTATCATCAAAGAATTATCCATTCCCTTTCACCAATGGGATTTTATTTTGCAGGAACCTCATCTCTTGGTGTCTCATTTTCCAAGTGATTAATTTATCTTTTTTTATTCAATAATAAAGTATTTATTTTCATTGTTACACATTAGACCTAGCTTTACTTAGCTTAGGTCAACATAGTATTTACATACAGTGGAAGGGTGTTATAATCATGACAACCTGAAATTCCTACAATGACCTCATTCACAATAACCATGCCCATAATAATGCATGCATAATAACATATAGACATTTCCATGCATAAAAAATGCATATACAACCAACATTCATTCATTACTAACGCATCCCAACAACAACATCATCAACTTCCACATGGCGACATAATGACAACAATGACCACCATCATGCATACACAAGAAGCACATAGCCCAAAAGCAAAAGAACACATGCAACTGACATGCATGCATCACAAACACATTTCGGCCATCCAGTCCAAGGGTTGAACCATGCTCTGATACCACTCGGTGGTATCAGATATCACCCAAAAAGACCAAAAACTAGACACCAACCAAAGAGAATGAAACTCGCTCTGATATCACTCTGTAATACCCTCCTCCCACATCTACCCAAGTCACTGCAAAATTGGGGTAAAGATGTGATGATAAGTTACTATGATATGATTCAACTCCCTATGTGTCAGTTAAGGAAGTGGAATTGACAGCAAAATTCCACACATGCCCTCCACATCAACAATAACACTCCCAGAAGTCATCCCATTACCACACAGGTAACCAATCCTTGAGACCAATTGAGGTTTTAGTGAATCAAACCCCTAGACGATCACTTGATCTAGACAAGGGCGCGTCTAGGAGACTCCAGAAGCTCCCATGACAAGGGAAAGGAAGCCTCTAGGGCCTTTTTCCCTAGTGTTATTCCAGTGACTCCCAGATTTGTGCCATTTTCTAAGGCCCAGAGCCCGGCTCATTGCCCATAACTCAATAATAGGTTCAGAAATTAAATTTCACAATGGAACAAAAATACATTTGCAAAAACATCAACAAGGACTAGACTAGACCCCTACTAGCCATGACAAGAATTTTATCAAACATGTCACAAACATGAAAGTTACAGCTCTTAACAGCAGAACTGAGTGTAGGGGTCTCATGCTTATCTGAAAATTGCTTAGAAGAATTGCTTCCTCAACACATTACCTGTAATTTCATCTATTAGGCCATATATACAATGTTCATTCATTTACAAGTAAAAATATTATATGAGCCAAACATCATGACAGCCATAAAACTCATTCATAATCAACATATAAAGATCAAAGATGATAAGCATAAAACAACCATATAAGACACATAACAATAATAACATTTACCCATCAATACCATAGGGTAGAGATTTTATTGCCATAAGAAAAATGCAACCAAGTCTGGGACTTCCATGTACCACCTAACTGTAGACATGGCTAAGAAAAATATCTCTTCCGCTAGTCACCCCTATACCATATTCCAAGCATTAATGTGGGATATCATGGAACAATCCATCAAAAACAAACTAGGGCTTCCATAGGCCAAACCACCTCAACGCATCAAATAATGATTTGACCTCATGGTCATACATTACAAACCATCACTAGATTGGTCCCTACTCAAGCCTTCCAAGGCTCTAGAGCATTTTTTCCAACCAAGGCTTCCAGGACTAGTAACTCAACTCACAATTGTTCTTTGGGCTTCCAGAGCGTTTTTCCAATAAGGGCTTCTAGGACTAGTAACTCAACCCACCAAGGGCTTGCAAATCGTTTTTCCAACCAAGGCTTCCAAGACTAGTAACTCAACCCAAGCTGGTACAGTGCTTCCAAAGCATTTGTCCAACCAAGGCTTCCAAGAACTAGTAACTCAACGCAAGCTAAAGGAAACATGGGAACTAACCAGAAAAATAGAGAAATCAACCCACAACACCATGGCTATCATGAAAATTAAAAGGTTAGGTGAATACATTGTCAATCCATGCAATCCTGCATGCCATTGACAGATCATGACCAATAAACCACATGCATATGCCATGCATTCCAAAACTAGTGAGGAAAACATACATGCAACTCAGTAACTACAAGAAAAAACCATTGTAGTTGTTGATCCCTCTATCCCCTTGTACCTTGCTTCTTTCCTTTTCCTTCTTCCTCCAAGAATCCATGCCACACTCTCCAAGAGTGCTCCAAGAAAACTCTAAGTATCCAAGAGTATGTGAGAGAAAGAATAGAATGGGAGCTCCAAAACTAAACTGACAAAAAGGTTACAATGACCATGCCTACCCACCAGTTCCTCCTAATCCTTTTTATCAACTTAGCCTCTATTTTCTTCAATTTACATTATTTTCCTTCATTTTCCTCCTCAGATGAAACCTGTGACCTTTCACCTTCCTTTTCTCCTAACTTCCGTTATTTGCATAAATAAAATGCCAAAAATGCCTCATGCCTTTCCAAAGCCTTTGCCATTGACTTTGGGAAATTCCTTTAGCTATAATAACTGAAATTAACACCCATTAGAATGTTTTTCCCACCATTCAGCTTGTAATACGTGTCCCATGACCTTGGTCTTATTTTTTCCTCTATTAAATTTTACATGGAATTTTGACCAAGGTTGTTACATGTCTCATCTTCGATTATATGCCTTCGTGACTTCTCTAACCAAAAAATCTATGGTGCAACATCAAATGATAAGTTAGATAACAGGAAAATACCCATCCTATGTCTTATATTAACATGTCTGGAACTGTGCTCCAACAAAACTGAAGAAATATTCAAACCACCATAACTCTTCCCTTAGGATTTTTCAAATATTCCATTTATTGTTGAAAAGGGCTCTTAGAGCACTATACAACTAGGCACTTTTCAAGATCACTTAAGCTAATATCATATAGATAAAATTCCTTCAAATATAGGACTTTAAATCAATAGTCTACAAACACTCTAAAACTATAGAAACACCACAGAAACATCAATGATAAATTGACATTAATGACACCCAAATATAATATTTCTCAACATTCTTCAACAAGCTCCCCTTGAAGTTGACAATGCTTGTCATCAATGACTACTCCTTTGACATCAATGAAAACACTTTTCTAAAAAATTTAAAGGACGTTCATCCCTACGATGGGATAATGTAGTATTAGAGAAGAAAGGAAAACAAAAAGTGAAGATTATAGATTAGGGTATAATGGTAGTTATGTTAGAAGTTAAATTTGTTACCTTCGATTACACTTTGTACTTATATAGGTGTGTAAAATTCTCATGACATAATTTCATGATTATATAGAAATATGTTTAACAATTTCTAAGGTTTTCCATTAGATTGGACGACTTACTTAGAGAGATGAAGATATTTCTAGATCAATTAATATCATGATGTATGTAGCTTAAGATGAGATAGCTAAAATATTGTGAGAATTATATCAACTAGAGAAGTTTATTATCTTTCTTTCAGGGAAAAACAAAAATGTCCAAGGAAGAAATAAATTTATTATTGAAGAGGAGCACAAGGAACACGCAAAAGTTTATCTAGAAGAGGACAAGGTGGTGTAAGAATAGAACAAGGTAGTAGCACAGGTGCATGTACCCAATAAAATGTAAGAATTTATGGAAATCTTAATAGAAGAGGAACTCCTATTGTTAGAGGTCATAAAGTTACAAAAAAATAGCGTTAGGATTTCAAGGAACATCAAGAGTCCTTATTGATGCACCTAACTATGAAGTATGAGACTAGACGAACACTGTTGAACTGAAAACAAAAGCTTGAGGTGGAAGTTACTCAATTGCAGAATGGTGAGAAGAAGATCAATGTTGTTAAGGATCCAAGCTCACTTATTGATGATATTGAATATATTCCAATTTATTATAATATCATTGATATTGGTGTATTTGTTTCATTCATGGCTTGTTAGCCATTGATCATGTTGTTTTGCCTAGATTTCCAAATCAAATTGTACGTATTGAGTCCCAATTGTTAAGGAACACGGGCTATACTGCAGGTGGACTTAGGAACAATGGATAGGGAATTGTTAGTTGTTTTTACCTTACGATAGATACATCCAAAGTAGCTCATGGATATAACGCTACTACTCCTTCCTCACTGCCTACATTAAGCCATGTTGAATCCCAAAATGTGTTATTTGTCATCGGAGGAGTTCAAACTAAGTTATTGGAAGAGATCCCCTCTGCTAACTGTGACTCATGAGAAGATTGAAAATGATAGTATTACTGCTATATAACATTATTATACTACGATTAGTGAATCATAACCAAATCCAATATCTATGAAATGTTATCATTCTCATAAGAATCAAAGGAATTTATCTAGAAATCAAATTTCTTAGAAAAGTGGTAGTTATGCTCTCATATCCTTGCAATGGAAATTTGAGAGGTAGAATCATGGACTTGTGGAGACTATTAGGGGAGATTGTGGTTGGAGTGATGAATGGTCATGGAGTAAGTTTCACATTTTCTTCATGACTTCATATCATTGTTTATCATCCACTACACTAATGTACAATTATCCTCTTAGTTATTATTGATTACCTTTGATGTAGTGGAACAATACTCGACCAGAAATTTTTGTCGACTAGAGTCTCAGTGTTGATTTGTTGAGACAAATTGAAATACGTTCAGTTGAGTTATTCATAGATATAGTTCTGTATGACCACATATGCTAGTACCTATCTTAGTACAAAAGAATACTATACTTTCTGAATTTAGGCTTAGGCTATCCATATCTTGATTATGAGACATATTTCGGTAGAAATCACATTGCAAAAATTATGTCAACATGTTTCGAACTATCCAGTGTGGTTCATCGTCAAGGACAAGATGATGAACCGCACTAGATGGTTCGAAACACGTCGACATAATTTCTTCAATATGATTTCTACCAAAAGATGTCTCATAATGAAGACTATAATTCTGGATAGAGACATGTTGGCACAATAACCTACTCCCTTCATTTTCATAAAAAAATAAAGGGCCCTTCCTTGAGATTTTTATCATTCCTCCTAGTTATTTGGATTTGATTTGAATGAAGTTAATGGACAGGCTTTTGTTCCTGGGATTGTGGGCATTAAGGTATCTGAGGGATTTTCTTTTGTTGGCTAGGTGATTTCATTAACCATTTTTTCATTTAGTTTTGATCAAATTATGAAACCCTAATATGGATGATGGTTTTTCCCTCATCCTCATTATAAAAATTTGCCTCTTTTGGGTTTAGGTAAGGTCCTCCTATCATGCTTCAATCATTAGTGGTAACCTTGGAGTTTTGGTTTTGAGCACTTTCCATATGGTGGTTTTTTGACTTCTCATGATAGACTGAATTTGATTTGATACCTCCAACTTGTCTTGGTATATATATATATATATATATATATTAAAAACATGTATGTATTGTATATTTAAAATAATAATAATAAATAATTCTTCCTGCCAATTAAATTTCTTAAAATTACAATTTAATTTTTCCATATAATTGTTATAGTTATTAGTATATAAAAAAAAATAATAAATAAACAAAAATAATTCTTGTATGTAAATTAAATTTCTTAAGAATTAAAATTTTAAAAATTTCTATATAATTGTTATAGTTTTTAATATTTTTATAATTTTTTTATATATATAGTTTTATCAAAATTATAATTTTTGGATATAGTTGTTGTAGTTTTTAGCATTTTTATTTTTTATATAGTTTTTTTTTAATTATATATATTATTAAATGTAATATTTTAAATTATAATTGTTATAGTTTTTAGTATTTTATATAGTTTTCTTTAATTGTATATATGGTTAAATGTAATATTTTAAATTATAATTGTTATAGTTTTTAGTACCTTTTCTAGTTTTATTTTATTGTATATATTATTAAATGTAATATTTAAAAATATAAAAAAATAAAAAAAAAAATTGGTTTTATTTCAAGTGGAAACAAACACTTTAACCATCAAAGCATATGCTCCAAACAATCATGCCAACAAACATAACATAAATCCTGTTCCTTGCAACCAACGGTTACAACAATGTTAGTTAACATAAAGACCAGCCACCAATGTTTAAAAATAAATATGACTTAGTGCACGCGTTGCATGTGGCATTTATTTCCAACCATACAAATAAAAAAATTATTTTTTAAAATGAATCAAAAAACAAATTGAAAAACTCCACCTTATTTTCAGGCTCAGATCTCGGCCAATTGAGGGCGAATATCACGAATGTAAAACATGTGTTCTTCTCCCAATTACCCCAGTTAGGTTCACTTGCAAGATTTTGGCGGATTGTTAGGCCAATTGGGACAAAATACTGGTTCTTCTAGAATTAATTTGAAAGTGACGCCCATATAACACCAAAACCCCATTTTTACAGTTTCTAACCGATTCGAACCACCGTTTTCTGGGGGATGTGGTTGATAGAGGTTTACGGAGGATTTTGTTTCTTATCATGAGTCTTCGGTCTTGTCTAATGGACCATGAATTTCCCGAAATTTCAGTAAACCTGTAGTTGAAAGAATAGGGAAAATATAGTCATTTTTCATAATTTTTCCGCCTTGTAACCATCACAGATTGTTTTATTTATTCAATTTAATGATCCTCAGTAATGATTTTCCTTTCTCATTGTTGCATATATGATCTTTGACTGGATTTTTGGCAAGCAACTTAAAAACAAATTGGGGGCGAACTTACAAAAAAGTGATCATTTTCGAGCTTAGATATTGATCAAACGGGGACGAATCTCCAAAATCTGGAACATTGGTTTTTCCGACAATGGCTCCGGTTAGTTTCCCTGCAAAAATATTCATGGTTCGATGTGCAGATTGGAAGATCCGCTTGGTTCTTTGGGAGCCATTTTTAGACAAGCCACCCTATTTAAAAAAAAAAAAAAAAAACCAAATTGATTGTTTTTTAAATAAAATATCTTTTTATTTATTATAGTTTTGTTATATTTTAAAAATAAAACGTTTCGTTTATTTTAATTTGTTATATAAATATTTTTGTATTGCTTGTTTTGTTATGTTTAGTTTTAATTTTGTTAAAAAAAAAAAAACAGAATATTACAAAAAAAAATTAACAAAAGAAAATAAAAAAAAAAAAGGTTTTTCGTTTTAATATTATGTAATATATATTTATTTTTTGGTTTAGTTTTTCTTTTCTTCTATAATATAGTTCGATTTTGTAGTTATTGTTTTACTTTAGTTTTTAAAGTTATAGTTCGATTTTGTAGTTATTGTTTTATTTTAGTTTTTTAAATTAGATGTAGGTTAGTTTTAACATTTTATTTTTGGTTTTAAAAAATTATTTTAAAATGACTCTTTGTCTTGTGATTCGTTTGGCGGGTCGAAAAGAGAAGATTTGGATCCTAAGGAAATGGAGGAAAAACAAATTGAAAGGAAGATAATTAGTTTTGATACATATAAAAATATCATTGATGTAAAATGGGGAGGCTCTTCAGCATTTGTAAGGAGATTTTGATGAGTCAATTTTGAGAACTCGCTTCCACTTTGTATGAATTTTTTCTACAAAGAATAAAAGCGATTTTCAGATTTTCTCACTATGGTTTTCTGTAATTTATAATTTTTATGGAAGTTTGTAACTTTAATTCAACTTTTATTTATAAATTTATAATGAGGTTTGTATGAATTGTTTTATAAATATTTTCATTACCTTAAGATATGATCTATTAACTATGAATCGATTTAATCTTTGCAGTTTTAAAAGTGTTTTGTAATGATCATGATTTAATTTTGATTCTTATCAAAGAGCTTGGATAGTTTTAATATATTATTTAATTATATATTTTTATCATTCACATATGCACATAAGCTGAGCCAATTGAGATCAGTTGAGATCATGTTACTCTTACTTTATACATGTTCCATTTTTGTTTCCTTGTGATTCGATAGCTATTTATTCATGGTTATTGGATCACACTTAGATTAGTCTTAGATAAGCTTCTTTTTCTATTTAAATTTTAATCATTCTAAACACTTGGCTAAGAAACGATCAAATCCTCCTTTTAAGGAGTGAAAACATTATTTTACATTAAGGCCAATTACATTAGCTTCTATTCATTATTATCTTTTTGTATGTGTGTACAATCATATAGATTAAATAGTAGTTTCCTTTTATTGTATATATGTCATTGTATGCATTTAGGAAAATAGTAGGATTCCTTTGTCTTTTCTTTTTACGAGATGAAGAGAATTATGGCCAACAGAGCCTTTAAACCCATTGAGAAAGACCATCCCAAAGTGCTGGGACTGTGTGAAGAGCCTTGGTATGGGTTGTTTCTCCGTTGTTTAAATACATGTGTCAATTCTCGTGTGAAAAAAATGGCACTAAAAAAAAGGCCTATGGAAAATTAAATGATTAAATCTTTTAACCCTTATCCTCTATAATTCCATATTTTTAATCTTTCATTGTGTCATGTTACATGTGTTTCGAGGTAGGTTAGAAGTAAAGCTAACCTATCTGGAATTTGTATCTTCATTGTGTTATTAATTAATGACTCTTACCTTGTATCTTCATTGTGTTATTAATTAATGACTCTTACCTTCTATCTTCATTGTGTTATTAATTAATGACTCTTACCAAAACATATGTGTGTCACGATGCATTTAGTCTCATATTGCCAGACATACTTCACGAGATACTCCATCACTTGTCCAAACTCCAATTCCACGGTGAGAGAAGTATACCTGCACTAAAAAATTTAGATAAATTTGAGTGTAAATTTATCAAATATAAGGCTACTTGTCTAAATGTTTTGTGTATGTTATTTTATTTCACATTCATGGGAAGAATCAAGGACTGGTTTGAAACTTTTCTTCTATATTCTATCAGCAATTTGTTTCACTTATTTGAAGATTTTTTATATGCTTTTGAAACCTATGATCAAAATAAGATATATGAGGAATTAAGGGTGTTACTAATTTCAGATAATTTATTTTCAATGAAATTTGCATATACAGTTAGTCATGTTCTTTTGAAATTTCATCTTTGTGATTTGTCTCTCATATTAGATGCTTTCTCTGGTGCGTGTCCCCATTTTCCTGAGATAGAGTCAATTGCATTTCGAAGACTAGATAAATATCGTAATACCAGATTGCAAGACGAGTATTTATAACAAATTCAGATGGATACATTTAAAAATTTATAATCCCAAAGTTGTACTGAACATGTAGGAGAGGTAAAATCGGCCAAGTACAACTCTAATCAGATTAGTCTCTCTCTTGAACAATTTTCTACTAGTAATATAGTGGAAGAATGCCTTATTGGTGATCAAGATGCATGTGATTTTCGATGTAATATTTTCTTAGATTCGACTTATGATAAACATATAAATAATGATTATTCTAATATTGAAATAAAACATGTTAGAAATGTTGAATTTCCTATTGAAAATAAGGCTATAAATATATATCAACAAATAACAATTTATTCTAAAGAAAGACTAGATGCTTTCCATGTGTTGTTATTCAATATTATGATTTATTGGACATACGAGAGGAAAATCCTAATCATCATTTAATGTATCATGATCCATTAGCTAATCATAATCAACACGATAAGGTAAGAGAAGAGGTTCCCCTTGAATTTTTTTTATGATTTCCACTATAATGATTTAAGGGAACCTGTTCATTTCGTCATTTCAAATTCTTTTTGTTATTTATATCATGATCTATTTCAAGATGTTGGTGCACATAATTCTAATTTATCTTACATGGTGCTGCCACATTTTGACCCTTATAATATGATATGTTTAGGCGATAAGACCATTGAACATGATGCTTGTAAAATTAAAAATGATACACCTTCTTTTGACCACCTGTAAAGAAGAGATATATTTTATATAATGATTTGATTCCAATAATCTATGATTGTACACCTGCTTTGGTTGAATGTGAACGTCTTACACTCCTTGATCACCCGTTGGTTTTGTTATCTCTTGGGGAAAACCCTTGCTTTGGGAAAAAACTCTAAGGTAACCTCAAACCGCTTTGAGGTTGAAAGTTGGCCCTTCAACCTAGAGAGGGATCTCTCCCTAAAACTCAGCTACCCAAGGTCACACTCGTAGAAGGATTGAAATTAGTTCTATGGCCAGATTTATTTAAGAAAAATGAGGCTAGTTGGACTGTAGGAAAATTTTACCGTTGGGCATGGAGTATGACCCAATTAGGTTTATATAATCAAGGGTTCAATGAGAAAACATCACAAAAGGGAGATAATGACAATTCCTTTTATAATTTTTGTGAAGTTGGAGGATAGTGAAGGAAATCAGTGTGATATATATGTGAAAACAAGTATTTAAATATATGAAACATAAATAAAATGAAGCAGGACAATATGAATTCCAGTTTCAAATCACTTAGCATTCAAATATTGAAGAAAATATTAAACCAAGAAACGTACAGTGAATTGTAACACAATAATTTTTGCAAATTTCTCAAATAGATTACTTTATTATAATTTGATCACACAATACATAAAATGGCTATGTTTCAAAAGTTCCAACCACTTTTCCTTCTTCAAAAACTAATTATATAGAGAATACAATAGCTAAACAGGTTCCTATCTTATCTTTAATTACAATAACATAAAAATAATAGTGTATATCATTAAGTACATGCATGTAAAATGTCTTTTAAAACCTATATGTACCTAAGCAATACAAATTGTTGTAAATCAAGATAAAAACAAGGACTATAAAGTGCATCATTGTCCTTCCTCCTTTCCTTGGAATCACGCCTTCTCATTCCTTCAAAAATGGATTTCTATTGTGTAGCTTACGCTTTCTCAGGTACCTTTCCTACAATCACTGATAATCTCTCTATTATCCTTTAACAATTAGAATCTAATAATTATTCTCACGGGATGAATGCTAGCTTTTTCCTTCATATTGTTCGATAAAATGTGCTGACAATGAAACTATTAGAACTCCTCTTCCTTTTCCTATGGTAAAATGTGAAGAAGTGCTTTTTCGACTCAAGACCAAATTTTCATTTTGATAGTAAGGGGTGAAAATCTCAAAATATAAGGAAAATAGTTTTCAGCTAAGGGTACTAACTGCTTCTAATAGAACATCCACATTGGCCATCCTGCGTCTTTTTCTTTCTCTACTATCCATGGGAATTCCCTTCTTGGAATCCTTTGTTTTCTTTGATCTTTTAAAACCAGTAGCTCTGTCTTTATTTATAATCAGGTGTCGTAGTGGGATATAATCCACATCTATGACTTCTTTAGAAAGATGCGGGTTTTGTTTTAACTTGATATTCAATCCGAGATTGTTCCAGGGCCTAGTGTGAGGATTTCCTCCCCTTTAAACATCTCAAACAAGGTAGGATTTGTCTCAGCTGAGGCTCTTTTATTTTGGGGTTCAATCAACTTTCCCTTTGTTTTCTCTGGAAACTAGCTATTTGTAGGTTGGCTTTTAGTAGGAGGAGGGGTTTGCCGTGTCTTCTTGAGCCTATAACCCCTTCTAGTGTAAACTTTAGGTAATTGAGGAACTAGAGGAGAGGTATTCTCTACCCTTTTCTGACTTCTTATTTGTACATCAGAAGTTCTTTGGGATTATTTGGGATGAGGTTCTTGTTTTATGGTGGTTGACTTTTTTGGCTTCTTTCTTAGTGCCCTCTTTCATCCCTCTTTTAGATTTAGCAGGCTGGGGTTGAAACCCTCCCAAAAATATAAAATTATCCCATGGTAAATGAAATGTGAATATGGGTTTGTTCTGGCTTGAACTCAAGCGACCATATTCTTTAAAATTTCTAACAAAAAAAAAAGAGACATCGATTCTTATCTGACCTACCAAATGAGCCAAAAAACAAAAAGGGTAGAGGTTGACACGGTTGTAGTTCCCTTCGCAGGTGAAATAGGACTAAGTAATTCATATTAAACCATGTCATTCATGTTTTAACCATGACCTTTGCACCCCTGCTCTCTAGTTATTTTATTTGAATTTTTCCTTTAAAGGGAAAGGCACATCAATTCCAGGCAAGATGTGGCTTCTGAAAGTTTTCTCTCCATCTGTGCACAGACTTCTAACCTCAGAGATTAATTCCTCTATCATCTGAAAAGAAATTCCTCCAACCTCTACTCATTGTGCATCAAAACCCTGGGCAAACACTCGGGCCACTTCATTGCGAACATTGATGCAATGCTTGAAGAATCCTTCCCATTCGGCTTGTCGAAACCGTTATTAGATCTCCAAGTATATCTCAAGATCAGGCCCTTTTGACTCACTCTTGTTCAACTTTCCATTTTTTCCGATATCTCTCTCAACCAAACGAACACACAGAAATGGGGATTGGGTTTTGATCCTTATCTTTATTGAGAAACTTCACAGAATGAGCATTTTTAGCATTGAAGATAACAAAATCATAAGTGATATGAGTGATTTTCTATATGGGGTAATTTATTAAATAGCGTGCCATGTCGTGTACTATGATAGCTCACTAATAATATATTAGAAAGGATTTAACCCTTTGATCATGAAAATTAAACCCACATACCTCTTCGGCAGCGGAAACAATCCTCTCAACATGTGATCTCTCTTTTCAGATTTAACAAAGCATATTTGAGAAATTATTACCTTTTTGCTGACGTGGAATATGTCAGTGCATTTCAAAATAAAGATATGAATTTCATCGCTTTGGAATTGATACCCTAGTTACCCGCGAAATCTCTTTTGTCTACAATTTCAAACACCCGATAACACTAAAACTCGCATTCTTAGCGTATTTTTTTTTCAAAATTAAAATATCGTTGATAGTCCCATCATCAACATTTTTTCTTTGTTTATTACAATTTTTTCATTAATACTACAATGGTCTACATTTAAATTTTTTCAAACTTAATCAAATGTGATAACATGTTCAATCTAATTTTTATCCATCATCATCTAGTTTTGAATCATTTCATTTGATCAATGGGAAAGATCAAACCAATGTTTTCATTTTCTTACTGATTCCTCAATAGATACACTTGTCATTTGCAAACTTTATTTATTGATGAAATCACTTGCATTTTCAGTTTCATCACAAGAAAACACAATGGCTTGAGGATTCATATTTTACAAAAAAAATTATAACAATGGTAAGATCATACTTATTTTGTTTCTAAATGATAATCATGAGAGTAAGTATAATTAATTACATTTTTATCATAACATGCTCCAATTCGTGTTGTTGTTTTGGAACTACTTTCTTTTTATAGGATTGGAGATTCTTTGGTGGTTAAGCTGGGTATATTATTACACTAGATATTGTAACCTTTGATTAGTTTATAGTAGTTTAGGACTAGATTAGTTGTGTTTTTATTTTTTTTAAATTTTCATTTAAATAATGCAGTTGTGGGATTTTGCTGCTGACAAAACTAAGGATGAACCATTATCATAACATCATCAGGGAAGTGCACTTAATTGTGATTCATTCTCTTTTATTATTTTTTATTATGAGTAGTTTAAAATCAGTAAACAAGAGTGCTCTCAGCGAATCAATCATTCACAAAATTTTCTTTCATGAGAAGTTTGATGTTTGGTTCTCCACTACTTTAAAATAAATATCATAACTCCACAATCTCTTTAGGTTTATTTTACTTTTGATGGTATCGACATGTAATTAATCCTCAAATTATTAAACATCTTAGAAAATGTTAACTTTTAAGTCCATGTATCTTTTTATAAAAGGAACAAAAACATGAAGTTGGTAAACATGTGACCTTTTAATATTCCTATTATCCTTTCACCATCATCCTTCTCTACTCATTTTTTTCTTGGGTTATTATTACTACATTGGTGGATGACTATTTTTTTTTACCTATTTTTCATGATTTTTATTCTATTTTTATTTTTTATTCACATTTATAGATTTCTAGGGTCTTTCTCTCATTGGTTTGATGAGGGTATATTTTTACATTTTCCAATTCTCTTTGGGATGACCATTGGGGTCAACCATTTATCCTTTGTTATCTATAAACGGAATTTTACTTCTAATGAATATTTCCTATAAATATTTTTTCCTTATGTTGACACTCAACATTTCCTAATAAGTGAAATTTCTAATCTTGTAAATTTATCATTTGATTGTTCTTGATGCCTGTCTTAATCTTTCCACCATTAACTAAGAAACCATGACATGATGATTTTCTTTGAGTCTTTGGGGTAGCGAGACCAACCAATAATGATTAGTCATAAAAATATTTCCATGTCATCCCTTGCTCTTAAGGAGCAAATTTACCTTCCCAACTATTAAGTAACCAATTAAAGGTTACTTATAGCCAAAGTCTCTTTTAACATACAGGAATTAATTAAGGAATAGGAGGTCTCATTACAATCTAGCCTACCATGATCATGGGTATTAATAAAAGCGACAATACCATTATTTGTACACCAAGTTAGGGTAGTGGCTTTCAGTTGTATAATTGAAAGATAAGGCGTTTCATCATGAGCCAAATTGTTCGCCTTTTGTTAATGATTGTGAATGGCATTGTAAATATTTTGTTAACAAGTTAGGACATTGGACTTCAATTAATTTATAAACTAAAATAAAAAAATTTTAAACGACTCTGAATCTATATCTAATAGGTGCAACATAAACATTTCATTGGGTTTAAAGGCATCTATGTCGAGGCTATAGATGTCTACTGGTAGCAACCAACATGCTTGTTGTATTAAAATCAATCTAACATTATGATTTACTTAGTCATCTTTGACTATCCCTATACTCATTATGAATAAATTTTAGTTAATGGTTTATATTTTATTTGGTTTTTGAATTATGGTGGAAATGATTTTGGTAGCTTGCAAATTTCTAATTGTTGTTCTCACAAATTAGAGATGAGAATTTTTGGGTTATTTGAGTGTTAGCATAACACAACATCTTCTATGTGTTTCAAATTATTAAACAAGATATAACTAGTTCACCTACTCAATCACCAATGCTGGAATGCCAACCTACTCCCTTCATTTTTATAAAAAGATAAAGAGCGTCTCCTTGAGATTGTTATCATTCTTCCCAGTTGTTTGGATTTGATTGGAATGAGGGCAATGGATATGATTTTTTTATGAGATTATGGAGTTTAAGGTATTTGAGGGAATCTCTTTTGTTAGCTACTTGATTTCATTATCCATTTTTTCATTCAGTTTGTAATATGGTTGATGGTTTTTCCTTTATCCTCATTATCACACTTTGCCTCTTCTGGGTTTTGGTCATGTCTTACTATCATGCTTCAATCATTATTGGTTGAATTTGGAGTTTTGGTTTTAGGTGCTTTCCATATGGTGGTTTGATGACTTTTCTTGATGGATCGAATTTGATTCAATAACTCCAACATGTCTTGGTAATATACTTATATGTATTTTATTAAATATATAATATAATTTGTATTAAAAACATATATATATTTTATATCTAATAATAATAATAAAAAAAAAAATTAAAAGAAAAAACAAATTTTTCTTATAAATTTAATTTATAAATTATAATTTATAGTATTTTTATAATTTATAATTTGAAATTATTTCAAACCATGAGACAAGTATATAAAAATAAAGAGCTCCTCCTTGAGATTATCATTCCTCCGAGTTGTTTGGATTTGATGGAATGAGGTAAATGGATAGGATTCTGTTGATAGGATTATGGACTTTAAGGTATCTGAGGGAATTTAATTTCATTAAAAAAAAAATTCATTCCGTTTGATCAAACTACGAAGCCTTAATATGGTTGATGATTTTTCCCTTATTGTCATTATCACACTTTGTCTCTTCTCGGTTTTGGTCGTCTTACTGTCATGCTTCAATCATTACTGGTTGAATGCCTCTTCTCGGTTTTGGTATTGTCATGCTTCAATCATTAGTGGTTGAATTTGGATTTTTGATTTTGAACTCTTTCCATATGGTGGTTTGATGACTTTTCTTGATGGATCTAATTTGATTCAATAACTCCAGTTTGTCTGGATAATATACGTATATGTATTTTAGGTTTGATGACCTTTCTTATGGATCGAATTACATTCAATAACTCCAACTTGTCTGGGTAATAAACGTATATGTATTTTATTAAATATATAATATAGTTTGTATTAAAAGTATGTATATATTTTATATGTATTTTAGGTTTGATGAATTTTCTTATGGATCGAATTTAATTCAATAACTTCAACTTGTCTGGGTATTATACGTATATGTATTTTATATTATATATTTTATTAAATACATAATATGATTTGTATTAGAAACATGTATATAATAATGATAATAATAATAAATAAATAAAAATAAGGTTTTCTTATAAATTTTATTTATATATTATAATTTTATTTTTTATATTATAATTTTTTAGTATTTCTATAAATTAATTTATAAATTATAATTTTTAGTATTTTTATAAATTATATTTTGGAATTATTTCATGGTTATTTAAATTATAATTTTTTTTAACAAAGTCTTTTTGTAGAAATCACATCAAAGAATTTTTTGGCTGGCGCGTTTCGAACCAACAAGTGTGGTTTATCAACCAACAAGTGTGGTTCATCATCAAGGCCAGATGAACCACACTTGTTGGTTTGAAACGCGTCGACCAAAAAATTCTCTCATGTGATTTTTACGGAAAGACTTTGTTTAATTCATTATAGATGAGAGAAGCTTGAATACAGAAGAAAAACATTAATTAAATTATTATTTTAAGTATTATAAATTTAATTTATATATTGTAATTTTTTAGTATTTCTATAAATTAATTTATAAATTATAATTTTTAGTATTTTAATAAATTATATTTTGGAATTATTTCATGGTTAATTAATAGTATTATAAATTAATTTATAAATTATAATTTTTTAGTATTTTAATAAATTATATTTTGGAATTACATTATGGATAATTAAATTATATTTTTTAGTATTATAAATTATAATAGAGTTGTCTTTCTCTAAAATCTCATAGGAATTTATTGAAATCACAAGCTTGATGGGTAATCCTGTGTAATCGAACCCATCCTGTGCAATCGAAGTGCCCTAAGAGTTTTCCAGGGTGTTGAATCCATATTTATAGTAAAAAAATCCCGTTCAATTGAAGTTCCCTAAAAGTTTTCCAGGGTGTTGAATCCATATATACAGTAAAAAAACTAGTTTAAATAACACAAATCAAGATTTTCACTAAAGACAACTCCAATTATAATTAACCATGAGACAAGTACTAAAGACAACTCCAATTATAATTAACCACTCCGATTATAATTAACCATGAGACAAACACTAACCAAACTAGTTTAAATAACAGAAATCAAGATTTTCACTAAAGACAACTCCAATTATAATTAACCATGAGACAAGCATTAAAGACAACTCCAATTATAATTAACCACTCCAATATGAAACAAGCACTAAAGACAACTCCAATCATAATTAACCACTCCAATATAATGGTTACACAACTCCACTATAATTATAATTAAGCACACTCCAATATAATTAACCATAAAACAAACACTAAACCTGAGACAAACACTAACCAAGCATATGCATCAAAACCATCCATCAACAACTATATCTTGCGTCATGCAAGCAATGGTCACCAGAATGTTACTTAACTGAAATCCCAACCACCAATGTTTAATTATTTAGTTTAGGTTATGTTATTTTTCTTTAACAATAACTTTTGATTTTGTAAATATTAATTTATTTTAGTTTTTTAAATTAGATTTAGGTTAGTTTTAATATTTATTTTTGGTTAAAAAAATATTTTAAAAATATTTTTTGTGTTTTGATCTGATTAACATGTGAATTAGTTTAGGTTATGTTATTTTTCTTTAACAATAACTTTTGATTTTGTAATTATTAATTTATTTTAGTTTTTTAAATTAGATTTGTGTTAGTTTTAATATTTATTTTTGGTTAAAAAAAAAAAAAAAATTATTTTTTGTGTTTTGATTTGATAAGCATGTGAAAAATAAGAGATTTGGGTCCGGAAGAGGAGGAAAAAAAAAAAAAACTCAAAGGAGGAAGATAATTTTTTTTTTTTAAATATTAAGAGGGCATTGATGTAAAAACAAGGAAGCTCTGGGCAAAGAGCCACTTTCATTCCTCTCTGCATCTTTATTTTTTTTGTAAACTTAGTTTTGCAAGAGGAATAGGAATATGGATGTTGCCAACAATTGATATATCAACATTTGTAAGGAGATTGTGATTAACCAACTTTGTAAGGAGATTATAATTAACCATGAGACAAACACTAACCAAACTAGTTTAAATAACACAAATCAAGATTTTCACTCAAGACAACTCCAGTTATAATTAACCACTCCAATATGAGACAACTCCAATTATAATTAACCATGAGACAAGCACTAAAGACAACTCCAATTATAATTAACCACTCCAATATAATGGTTAGACAACTCCAATATAATGGTTAAACAACTCCAATTCTCCAATATAATGGTTAAACAACTCCAATTATAATTAACCACACTCCAATATAATGGTTAAACAACTCCAATTATAATTAACCACACTCCAATATAATGGTTAGACAGCTCCAATTATAATTAACCATGAGACAAACACTACGCCCAACATAATTAACCATGAGACAAACACTAAGCAGGAGACAAACACTAACCAAACATATGCATCAAAACCGAGACAAACACTCTCCAATAAACACTAACCAAGGATATGCATCAAATATGCATCAAAACCAAGACAAACACTCTCCAATATAACTAACCAAGCATATTCATCAAAACCAAGACAAACACTCTCCAAAATAATTAACCATGAGACAGACACTAAGTCCAAGACAAACACTAACCATATGCATCAAAACCGAGAGAAACACTCTCCAATATAATTAACCATGAAAGAAACACTAACCAAGCATAAGCCCCAGACAAACACTAACCAAGCATATGCATCAAAAACATCAAACAACAACAATATCTTGTGTCATGCAAGCAATGGTTACCAGAATGTTACTTTACTGAAATTCCGACCACCAATATTTAAAAATCAATATTAGTTATTTCACAGACTAAATGTGGGATTTATTCCCAAACATGCAAATAAAAAAATTATTTTTTTAAATGAATCAGAAATTTACCATTTGAAATATTCCACCTGTTATTCAGGCTCAGATCTCGGCCGGTCGACAGTGAATTTCACGAATCTCGAACATGGGTTTTTCTCCCAACGCCCCCAGTCAGGTTTAATTGCGGCAGTTCGGCAGACTGTTGGGCCAATTGGGAGAAAATCTCGGTTGTTCTGGAACTAATTTGATAGTGATGCCCGGACAACACCAAAACCCTATTTTTTGGAGGATGGGATTGATAGAGGTTTACAGAGGCTTTTGTTTCTGATCATGAGCCTTCGGTCTGGTCTAATCGACCATGAATTTCCCGAAATGCCATTAAACCTATAATTGTTAGAATAAGGAAAATATGGTTATTTTTCATAATTTTCCTGCCCTGCTACCATTGCAGATTATGTTACTCATTCAATTTCATGATGCACATAAACGATTTTCCTTTCCCATTATTGCAGGTACGATCTTTGAATGGATTTTTGAGAGGTAACCGAAAAAGAATTCGGGCGAAATTACAAAAAACTGATAGTTTTCCAGCTTAGATGCTCATCAAAGTACGACGAATATCCCAAATCTCGAACATGGGTTTTCCCAGCAACGAGCTTAGTTAGTCTCCCTGCGAAACTATTCATGATATGATGTGCAGATTGGAAGATCCGCTTGGATCCTTGGACATGCGTATTTGTTAAAAAAAAAAAATGATTGTTTTTAAAATCAAATAAGTTTTTATTTAGTGTAGTTTTGTTATATTTTAAAAGCAAAACATTTTGTTAAAAAAAAATTAAAAAGAAAAATATTAAAAAAAATTAAAAATAGATTTTAGTCTTAATATAATGCAATATATATTTATTATTTAGTTTAGGTTATGTTATTTTTCTTTAACAATAACTTTTGATTTTGTAATTATTAATTTATTTTAGTTTTTCAAATTAGATTTAGGTTAGTTTTAATATTTATTTTTGGTTAAAAAAATTATTTTTTGTCTTTTGATCTGATTAACATGTGGAAAATAGGAGATTTGGGTCCGGAAGAGATGGAGGAAAAAAAAACTCAAAGGAGGAAGATAATTTTTTTTTGATAAATAATAAGAGGGCATTGATGTAAAAACAAGGAAGCTCTTGGCAAAGAGCCACTTTTATTCCTCTCTGCATCTTTTTTTTTTTCTTTGTAAACTTAGTTTTGCAAGAGGAATAGGAATATGGATGTTGCCAACAATTGATATATCAACATTTGTAAGGAGATTGTGATGAACCAACTTTAAGAACTATCTTCAACTTTGTATGAATTTCCTCTACAGAGAATAAAAGTCATTTTCAGATTTTCTCACTATGATTTTTTTGTAACTTTTGTGGAGGTTTGTAAATTTGATTCAATCTTTCCTTAAAACTTTTTAATGACTACTTTTATTAATTATTTTATAAATATTTTCATTACAAAGTTTGTGATATCATATATTTACTTTGAATTGATTATGTCTATGCAAGTTTAAAAGTGTTTTGCAATGATCATGATTTAATCCTCATTCTTATGCAATAGTTTGGATGTCTTTAATATATGATTTATTTCTACATTCTTATAATTTACATATGCACATAAGCTGAACCAATTCAGATCATTTTTCTCTTAGGGGATAGGTGTTTCATTTTTGTTTTCTTGTGATTTGTTAGCTATTTATTCATGGCTATTGGATCACACTTAGATTAGTCTTAGTTAAGCTTCTTTTTGTGTTTAAATTTTAATCATTCTAAAGACTCAAGTGAGAAACAAACAAAGGCTCCTTTTAAGGAGTGCAATGATTCATTTACATTAATGCCATTTACATTAGTTTCTGGTCATCATTATCTTTTTGTATATATGTAGAATTGTATAGATTAATAGTAGTTTCATTTTCATTGTATATATGTCATTGTATGCATTTAGGATAATTGGAGGTTTCCATTGTCGTTTCCTTTTGCGAGAGGAAGAGGCATACAGCCAACAAAGCCTTTATGCCCGTTGAGAATGACCATCCCAAATAGTTGGGGCTTTGTGAAGAGCCTTGGTCTGTGTCGTTTGTGCTTTGTTGACATAGGTGTTTGAATGCCTGCGTCAATGAGACTTTTTGTTATTACTAACACTATGTTTTTCTAACAATGACCTAGCGCCTTGTTTAATGAATTGGATGAGTTGTTTTATGGTATTCCATTACTTGTGTTAGATAAACATTTATTGTGACATTTTTTATACTTATTGAGGAATATTTTTTTTTTTTTGTGTGATAATGTGTGTAACTCTTTAAGGGTGTTTGTTTATTTTATTGAAAATTTGTAGACTTATTCAAGAGTATTTTTGTACTATGGTTGATTATCATTTGCACTAAACAAAAATTAACCGGAAAGGGTGTGTTGTGTATTTTGTTTTACAGAAGGGTTTTGCAACCAAAGTTTATTTAAGAAATTAAACAAGCAATATCGCTTCAACTAGTTCGCAAAGGTAAGACATGGAAATTAGGGTGATTGCGTACTATTTAGTATATCACTCCAAGAAGAAAACATTGATCATGATATTTATTCAATATCTGGTAGTTCATGGTGTTTTTTTTCCAAAGTATTATGGTACTCAATAACAATTCATGAATATCTTCATCATATCCATAACAGTGGTAAGATTTTTTAACTTTATACCTTATTAGGTATGTGAGAAGTTGTCATCAATGGGGGATGTTATTTAATAACATTTTCCTCTGGGGATTCTAGCGCTTTAGTCGTCAGTAATTGGGGATGTTGAAATATGAAAATACTAATGATTTCCTCGTGGTATTTTGACTAATTTATTGATCAATAAGTTGCAATTATGTGACATGGATTTATCCCACTCTTATTATGGGGAAATGTCACACTTCAATCTCTCATATGTCACTGAGGTGAAGGACACTTTATTGAAAGTCCAAGTGATCAACAACTCGATGATATATAACGGTCATATGGGTCTTTATCCTTGTATGGTTGCGAGTCTATAGGATAATAAATAATTTTCTTTCATGGACGTTTCCCAACATTGTGATTTAAGAACATAATCCTTGTCCCTCCCTCATGTTGTCTTGAATAGTTTATTTGCTATTTTTTTCTGATGTATTTTGTGTAGGTGATTATATTGTGTAGATATATTATATGTTAATGCATTATTGGAAAATATAACGAAGAAAATGCATCAAATTTCATAAACACGGGATAAGTATTTTGAATGTTCAAAAAACTTTAATACAAATGAAATATAAGAAAGGAGAATCAATGTTACTCAAATTGTGAAAACATCAAATTTCATAAAAATGGGCATAAGTATTTTTAATGTTCCAAAAAATTTAATATAAATGAAAGATAAGCAAGGAGAATCAATGTTTCTCAAATTGAAAAAACATTATTTTATCAACGATTGGAGATACTGATAGAATTAGTAATGTTCAAATGAAAGATGGTGAAAATTTAATGTTTAGGAGAGTGTTGTTGAGGCCCAATATTAAATCTAAGGAGAAATAGACAAATTAACACAATTATGTTTCAAAACTATACATGAAATTGGAGGTAAGCTTTGTATATTCACCGTAGATAGTGGAAATATAGAATTCTAGTTTATAACAGGGTAGCTTATATATTGAAGTTGTGATGTAACGAACATCTTAATGTCTATAGAATTTGAATAATAGGAACCATGTCATTATTTTTTAATAATGTGACCAATTTTTTTACAATTTAGGGTTTTCTAATGTTTGTAGTCTTCCACTATAGAGGCCTTGGAATTTTGATAGTAAAATTATTAATGGTGGACTAAGGAATAACTTTGTACTCAATAAGATGGAGAGAAACATGAGTTATGGCTTATGATGAAGGAAAAATGATAGAATATCAATGGCAATAATTATAGTAGTGGTAAGGGAGTAAATATATTTGTATAAAAAGGGTTCTGAAAAAGGTAAAAGGGAAGTAAAGGAATCATCTTTCTATCTTCCAAAGGAAAGGAAGTTTGGAGATGAAAATATATTAAATAATTGTGAAGGTTAGAGATCTTTTAGAAGAACTTGATAAGTCTATTTAAAATGTGATACAAAAGGGACAGTCACTTTTTTGGGGACTATCCCATCAAATTAATTTTATTTTAGGACAAACTTTACAAAATGAAGTTCCATATAGAATTATCTTAGAAATACTAAACAGATAAATAAGAAACCATGATAATATATTAGCTATAGATCTAATATGTGAAATATTTAGTCAACCCATGTGTGCTTAGGGAGATAGAGATATATTTGGAAGATATAAAGAAGGAGAGAGAGAGGGAGGGAGGGGAGAGAAAGTGTGTAAGTCAGATTAAGTGAGAGTGAGAGTTGGGGGAAGGGGTCCAAGAGAAGGAGTGAGGGAGTGATATGATATAACTAGAGGGGGAGTGATAGGGAGATGGGGAGAGGGAATGCATGAGAGGAAGAGGGAGTGAGGAAGAGAGATAGGATATAGAGAGGGAGATATAAATGGAGAGAGAGGTGGGAGAGAGAGATATAAAGAGATAGAGAGTTAGAGAGAGAGAGAGAGAGTGTGTGTGTGTGTGTGAGGGTTTTCTAGAGAGGTAAGAAGATAGGGAGAGAAATAGAGACAATGATGGAAGTGGGAGATATATAAGGAAGAAGAGGGGGGGGGGGTGAGAGAGAGAGAGAGTGAGGGTGAGAGAGAGAGTGTGAGGGTGAGAGGCAGAAGGAGAGAAGGAGGAAGATAAAGATAGATCTAGAGGGGGAGGTAGAGGGAGAAAGAGGGAGAGAGATAGAGAAGAAGAGGGAGATAGATAGGGAAGAAGAATGAGATAGAGGGAAGAATAAAGATATATATAGGGAGAAGGAGAAAATGAGAGAGAGTGAAATAATGAGGGTGAGGGAGGTAGGAAAAGAAGGAGATAGAGAGAGAGAAAATTGAATAGGGGTGTTTGTGAAGGAGGGATTAAAGGAGTGAGGGAGGGATAAGAAAATGTCTAAAGAGGGAGGGAGAGAGGGAGGGCCATAGTTATGGAGAGTGGTAGAGAATGAAAGATGGAGGATGGTGTATATGGAGCCATAAGGGGGTGAGAGAGAGAGAGAGAGAGAGAGAGAGAGAGAGAGAGAGAGAGAGAGAGAGGGAGGGAGGGAGGGAGAGAGAGAGAAAGATAGTGAGAGAGAGATAGATGGTGGTGAGAGAAAGATATAAATAAAAAGAGAGGGAGATATATATAGAATTGCAATGGGGAGAGACAAGGAAGAAGAGATATATAGAGAAATAGGGGGGCGGGGGGGAGAGTGAAGGGGGAGAAAGGGAGAGAGATGGTGAGGGAGTGAGGAGTGGAGAGAATAAGAGAGAGGGATGATGAGAGAGAGAGAGAGAGAGAGAGAGAGAGAGATGGTGAGGGAGTGAAGAGTTGAGAGAATAAGAGAGAGGGATGAAGAAGAGAGAGAGGGGGTGAGAGAGAGAGAGTGAGCGTGAGAGAGAGAGTGTGAGGGTGAGAAGAAGAAGGAGAGAAGGAGGAAGATAAAGATAGATCTAGAGGGGGAGGCAGAGGGAGAAAGAGGGAGAGAGATAGAGAAGAAGAGGGAGATAGATAGGGAAGAAGAATGAGATAGAGGGAAGAATAAAGATATATATATAGAGAAGGAGAAAATGAGAGAGAGTGAAATAATGAGGGTGATAGAGGTAGGAAAAGAAGGAGATAGAGAGAGAAAAAAATGAATAGGGGTGTTTCTGAAGGAGGGAATAAAGGAGTGAGGGAGGGATAAGAAAACGTCTAAAGAGGGAGGGAGAGAGGGAGGGCCATAGTTATGGAGAGTGGTGGAGAATGAAAGATGGAGGATGGTGTATATGGAGACATAAGGGGGAGAGAGAGAGAGAGGGAGAGAGAGAGAAAGATAGTGAGAGAGAGATAGATGGTGGTGAGAGAAATATATAAATAAAAAGAGAGGGAGATATATATAGAACTGCAGTGGGGAGAGACATGGAAGAAGAGATATATAGAGATATGGGGGGTAGGGGGGAGAGTGAAGGGGGAGAAAGGGAGAGAGATGGTGAGGGAGTAAAGAGTGGAGAGAATAAGAGAGAGGGATGATGATAGAGATACATATGGATGATGGAGAGATAAATAGATAAATATATATATGGAAAAAAAAATGAGTGAGGGAGGGAGAGAGAAAACTTTTTTTTGGGTAGGGAAAAAGAGAGAGAGTATGAGATATGGATGGAGAAGAGAGAGAAGGAAGCGAGGAGAAAGAGATAAGCAGAGAAGGAGAGATCAATACCATTGTATTGAGATTTTTGTGAAAGATTAAATGTGGTAGTGTGGGAGAAATAGAGAGAGAGAAGGGTGAAGAGACAGGAGGAGAAAGAGGTAAATCTTGATGGGGTTTTTTGTGAAGGATTGATTGAGTGATTATAGGAGGGTGGGAGAGAGAGAATGGAAAAGAGAGAGAAGAATTAAATATTAGCAAAGTGAAGGGTGGAAGAGAAAGAGAGAGAGAGAGAGTAGAAAGAATAAAATGTTAATAGGAAGTGTAATAAACACTCTAGAAGTTCTCTCCTTTTAGAAAGATATAGATGGAATATTTTTTTTCCATCATGACATAAGTCTCTAGACCTAAAATTATAAAGTAGGCATCTATCGTAATACTCATGTACCCTACACATCTCAAAATTTTGGAGAAAACTCCCAAAACAACTCACTATTGTACGCAACTTGAGGAATTGAGGTCCAATCCAATAACTCCATTAGGAGCCAACACTCTAGCAATTTTCTAGATTTAAACACCCTTTATTCCAATATGAAGTACACAGACTTCTCAATATGGTTCCATATACCATTGCGAACTATTAAAGGAAAAAGAACACCAACATAATTAGTTGCTTGAGTTTCTTCGCAACCCGTAACCTTTTACATATTCCCCCTTGCAAGTATGACCTCCTACAAGAAAAATAAAATAAACCAAACTTCTTGGATCATTAATGGATTTCATACAAATCACCACCTCACATCATGCAACCAATTCATTAGTTTTATAATAATAACATCATCATATCATAGAAATAGTCTAAATCTTAATTCTTTAATATCATCATAAGAACATAGCATCATTTTTATGACAACATGTTAAGTAATCAATCACCAAATACTCAAACTTACCATCATTAAACACCTCGTCATAGAAATTGTATACAGTTACTAGATGACATCACATCATGAAATACGATCATAGTGTCATAACAAAAGGATATAGAAACACATCAAGATAATAAGCTAACCACATGTTAGCATAACATCATTAATATGTACTCATATGTGGCTTGTAAATCATCAAAACATCTTGATTATTTTTCTTAGAATTCATTAAAAAAATTAAATTCATTATCCTACATGAATAATGGATACTAGCCATTACATTTAATGCAATAATATTGTTCAAGAATTATCTATGATCCAAGGAAAATTTTAAGGATGGAAAATTATCTTGAAGTTTAAAAACATTGATGAATCTTACTAGTACCTAATATGCAAACTATAAAATGTTTATTGATGTATTTGGAAAATTATTCAAATTTATAATGATTAATTATATATGATCTGAGGAAAATTGTAAGGATGGAAAATTATCTTGAAGTTTAAAAACATTGGTGAATCTCACTAGTCCCTAATATGTAATCTATAAAATGTTTATTGATGTATTTGGAAAATTATTCAAATTTATAATGATTTTATATATATCCTCAATATAATGTTGGTGAGTTTAAAGGTAAAATTATTTTATATTGTAAAATTTGGGCGAATCAATTTTATAAAAAATGGAAATTGGTGAATCCTTTTTTTGGAAAAATCTTGAAAAATTAGCCCAACTGCAAAAATTAGCCCCTAAAATTTTCCATGCTATGAGCTAGCTAGATCATCAATAATAAGAGTGCCATGGTCTCATCAAGGTACCAATGATATTTTTATAATTATTTCCTTTTATATCTATAAAGAGGTTTAAAATTTATGGGGTAGGGATAGTCCCCCTTTTATTATGATCAATATATTATATATTAGTTGAAGTACACCGTAAAACTTTTAAGTAGTCGCCCTTTTTATAGAGGTACAATCTCTAGTCAAATATCATTTTCCGCCTACAAAAATTCAGTGAGACCAAATATTAAACTATTACTAGCCTTAATGGCATGCCTTAAATTATAAATATCAAATTTAGGTTCTCATCATTTATCATTACCTTTGGTTGTTATATCACTAAATATCATTGGCTTTCTCATCTAAGGATCACTATATCAAATAGCACGTAAAGACTAGGTCATAATATTTAGAGTTATAATTATTCCCACTCAGAAGGATTATTTATCCTAATGCATATACACCACCAATCATAGGAATACTAAATTGTCATTATTTATGATGTTTTTTTAATACATATATATATCTAAAACTCAACCTATTTTCTTTTCCTTTGAAGGTCTAGAAACCAAGAAGTAGACAATTGTTGCACTTCAAACATTTAAACCTTCAGAAATTCAAGTGTATTACCTATCATCTTCACCTCTATTAAAACTTTAAAAGTATATGTTAGCTACCATGAATCTTAAAATTCATCCATATATGTCATTCATTCATTCATTAGTATCAATAAGAGAATTTTCCAAGAGAGAAAGAGAGATAGAGTGACATAGAGAGACAACCCTTAACTATCATGACATAAATTGTCCCCAATGTTAAATACATTTTCATAGTTGGTCAACCATTTCAATGCCATGCATTATCAATAATGCTCAATGACATCATATCATATTTATTTATCTACTCTAGTCCTAACATTTCTATATTGTTGTGACTACTTATGTGCATGCCTTAAATTATCAATATCAAATTTGGTTTATAATCATTGATCATTACCCTTGGTCATTATGTCACTATGCATAATTTTTCTATTCATTTGAGGACTATTTTATCAAATAACATGTAAAGGTTAAGTCATCATAAGTTAAGTTATCATTGTTCACACTTAGAAGGATTATTTATCCTAATACATATACACCACATATCATATGAATATTAACTTTTCATATTCTATGACATGTTTTTGTTCATATATATATATATATATGACACAAACTATCACATAGCCTATTTGCTTTTCCTTTGAAAGTATAGAAACCAATAAGTAGACAATTGTTATACTTTAGACATTTAAACCTTCAAAAATCTTCAAGTCCATCACTTGTCATCTTCTCCTCTATTAACACTTTAAAATTACATGGTCACCACTATGAGTCCTAAAAATCATCTGCATATGTTGTTAATTGATTCATCAATATCCATAAGAGAAACGTCCAAGAGAGAGAGATATATATAGAGACATAAATATAGAGCCCTCAACAATCATCACATAATTTTTCCCTAAGATTAAATACATTTTCATATTTTCTCCAACACTTCAATGTGAACTTCAATGTTATGCATTAGAAATACCCCTCAAGGAAGTGATATGAGCTCTAATTATCTACTCTAATCCTATCATTTCCATAATGTTCCCACTAGTTAGGTAACTATTTCATTTAGACCAAGGTGTGTGTTCTTTCTTAACATGCAAATTTTCACAATTTTCGTATTGTCTTCTTTGTTCCCATCCTATAGGAACTCATCAGTGTAATAATCTTTTAATATAATGTCATACTTCCTAAAAATCATTAAAATGAACTTACTCATTACCATGATTGTTTAACTTTATCGATTTATCCATAATATTTTCTTCACTTATTTATTGGTAATATTTTTTTGTTATCTAAACTCATAAAGTTTTGAAGCAATGACCTTCACAAAAAGACGTTAACCATGCATTCTATCCACGATTATTTTATACCTTGTATTTATTGTTGAGAATTATCATTATGTATACCTTATAGTAAACCTTATCTTGTTCTTATATGGAAATACTACTATGATTTTAAGAAAAAAATCGAAATGATTATTTATTCATATTATTCCTATAGAATGCTATTTTATTCCAAATTTTTTCACCATGTTCTAGAGTACGGTACCATTTCTATAGATTTCATAAATTAATTTTTGAAACCTCCATTCACTATTCTTTAGTATCTATATAGTATTATTTCATATTTGTCAGATAATACTTGCTGTGTAATGGTTATGAGGGGCGTGATTAATTATTATTATTAGAAAAATTGTGAGACCATCATTTTCTCTCTTCCCTAAATACCTTTATCAAACATATAACCCAACCTCTCATCAATCTTAGCATTGTTGTCTCTTTATAATTATTTTCTCATGGATGTAACATAAAATAAATTAAAAAAATCTTGAATTGCAATTGTTATCTTTTAGATAACTAATATTCTCAGTTGGATGTGTAAATAAAACCCATTCATGCGAAAATTCATAACCCACATAACTATATAATTAATGTAAATATTTTATTTATCATTTCAATTAAAACTTTTCAATTTACCCATAAACCTAAATAAATAATTATTAATATATTTTTTTCCAATAATTAAAGAGAAATTATTAATCCATTTCACAAATAACTCTTACATATAACTATATCTAATTTCTATTCTTATTATTATAAAAATAATATCATTTTCAAATTTCATTATCATTATTACAACGTTTTAATAAAAATAAATTTTTTATTTAAATGAGATCACCTTTATTATCTCTCATTTCCCTAACATACCACATACCCCGCCCCCCCCCCCCACACATATATAGTATTTAATCCTCTTTTGCTCGCAATATTAAAAAATATTTTGTTTTTTAATGGATGAAGAGATCATATATATATATATATATATTTATTTATATGTATAATATACAATAAAAGATACTTTTTATATATCATTTCCAAAAGGCGGGTTAAATAATAATAAAAATTCAGATATTTTTAATTATTATTTTAAAAGACCATTTTTAAATGGAAAAAAATAATCTCCTTTGTACTGTAGCGCAGCAGCAAATTGTTCCAGCCTGGAATCAGCTGCAACAATTTCCTTTTTGCAGCATCTGGTTTTATTTCAATTTTAAAAGAAAGGAGTAATGGCCATGATGGATAACTTAATCACGCTTTAGATCAGAATAAAGAGGGCATGTACTATTCTTTGGGACTGTGGCGATGAAGGCAATTTTATCCTCGCATTGATGCTGAGGGCAAGACCACCTCCACCAATGCGGCATCCAGAATCTTTATAGAAATATGTTCGAGAGAAATTGGTTGTTTAAAAGTTAAGTAGATTAAGAGGACCAAATTTCTCTTAACGTAAGTATACTAAGAGGACAAAATTTCTTTTAAAGAGAAGTATTTTCTTAGGACCAGATTCTACAGTTTTGTCTCTCTAAATAGCTTCTGTACTCGTTCGCTCTCCCCACATTTCCCGTAAGAATCCTCGAAATTGGCCACTAATACATTTATGCAACTCGATTACAATGTAAGCGAGAGGTTGAGTTACCCCATTCTTCCAATTAGTTGTAGTATAATAATATCCGGAATGTCATTTCAACTATGTTCGAATGCTCTTGAAACTTTGACGATTTCATATGACTTGCAGATCTCTCAATTGGTCAGAGTTATCATGTTTATGTCAACCTTGCTGCCTGCTCCTGATTATCACTGTTGGGAGGTAATCTTATTCTTTCTTCCCACTCATAGTTGGCACATTTTTGTGTGACGTCTTTGTATATATGTATGTTTCACATATTTAGAATTATGTACTTTTGTGATATAGACTCTATGTGTTGTTGTTAGAAATAATTTATTATGTGTTAACCGATCTATTTTATATTGTTCAACTTTATTTTGATGAAATCAATTCTCATTTTAATGTGCACAATTGTCGATCAAATAAACCGGGAAGAACTAACTTCCTTTTATGTAATTTTTAACATGGGTCTAAACCTACGTCCCTTCCTCCTTCTGATGGTATATTTGAAGTAGAGTCTCTAGTCAAACATGTTAATGAAAGAAAACATAAAAATAACTTGAAAAATAAAATTAGTAGTCTTTAGACAAACATGTTAATAACTTTGTTGGTGTTAAAACCACATGACAAGGATTAGTATTCCTTTTTATTACAATAATAATGAAAATAATATTTGTTTTTTTTTTACCTATTTTTATTTTCCTTACCAAACTATGAAAATAGTTTGCATTACAATAAGCGGGATCTAATACCATGCCACATACTATGGGTGTGGAAATTTATACTTTCATGCCTAAGAATTTTATACTTGAGACTAAATATAATTTTGAGTGAATATCTTTGACATTGTTTCTTTCTCCTTCCTACTGGTCCTTTTTCCAAGATGCCTTGTTTGCATTACTCTAGACAAAGTTTTACAAAGCTCCTACTTATCCAACCATTAATTTTTTGTTAACATATCAACTATATTACTATAATGATATATTTTTTCCAATTATAATCTTCTATCAGTGAACACTTGACAAATCCAATAATATACTTTATCTTAAAATAATATATTAGATTTTTTCCTAAATAAATAAATAATACTACCTTATGACTATCACAATATAACACATATTTATTTTATTTTAATCTTAACTCTCTCAAAAATTACTACATCCACCGCATCTCTTTACAAATTTCTATAATAGCTATATATTCTTACTTTATTATATACACAGTTACTATTTTATGTAATCTAAATTTCGAAAAATTACCTCCATCCTAACTTAACTTAAAAACCAGAATGACCGCTCGTTAAAGAAATTGAAATCTTTGAAAAATCTTGATAAGATTTCCAATTATGTCTTTTCCAATGATTATCTTTTTCAATAGGACAAAACAAAGCTCACTTTGACGAAACGAAGGCTGCACATCATTAATGCCGACAGAAACCCCAACAGCCCATCACCTCACACTTCATTATCTCCGTGCTTTTAAATATAAAAGAGATGACACTTCAATAGAGGATAGTGAAGGTACAGTTTGCTTCAGTGAATTAGGAATATCATGTTTCCTCCATAATGCACATATGTTTTTCATCTTCCCTACATCGATTTGTCATATTAAGGATAAATATGTGTGTGAGTAGTCTTCGATTTAGATTTATATTTAGATTTGGATCTGATACATGTCTTTTCTAAAATAAAATAAAAAATATAAAAAATATGTATGTTTAATTTGTATAATTAAAAATATTATAAAATATTAATAATTTTATTTTAAGTCATTGTATTAAAAAGAAGTGATAAAAATATTTTATTTTCTTAACCATAAATAAAATAATACTCTCAACTATAAATAAAATATTTCACTTAACATATAATTAAAAAAATAAAAACTAAGTGTTAGGTTTGTTTGATTAAAAGTATAATTACACATGAATAACTTCACTTTATCCAAACCAAGGAAAAGTAAAAATATTTCATGCAGACTCCAAACATAAATAAAACATTTGATGTCCATATCAAATAACATGATCTTATATCAACTTTATTGAGAAGTAGTTAAAAGATAAATAATGAAAAATTAACTATTCTCTCTATAAAGATGATGAAAATTCTCTAGGCACAAACATTTTATTTAAATTTTTCACTTTAAAAGAAGTTCTCACCACAAGAAATTTGATTCCTCTCCTACAAGATTCTATAGCCCAATATGAGAGAGCTGTGTAAGTATGCCCATGCTCAACTTAGAGTTGACAAATATTCTTTTGGAAATAAAAAATTTATTTGAATAAAAAAAACTTGAAATATAATAAACATTAGAAAAGAATATGCTTATTTGGTTTGTTTAATTTAAATTATTATAAAACATTAGTAATGTCACTTTTAATGGCTATAATAAAAAATAGTGGTAAAAATATTTCACTCTCTTAACCATAAATAAAATATCACTGTCAACTATTAATAAATCCAAATAACTATTTCTACCTAAGTCAATGTTTGAGAAAAATAGTAATAGAAATAAAGGTCCTATGATGTTTAGAGGGTGTAATGAACTACTATCTTTTTTACTATGATTGTATCCTTGAGAAATCCATAATTTGGACAGAAATAGTATAATGGGGATGCGAGCCTCTCATCAGTCTCGAATTGTTTAAATTAAGCAAATAAGCAAAGTTTTGCTAGATACTTAAAAAATTATATTTTCATGTCAACAGAAACATTTACGACTCACTGCATATAACACTTCTGTTATTTTCAAATCTTATCACAATATGAATTCGTAAAAGAAAAATTTGTATTACATTTGTTACATTAAAGTTATATGTATTTATTTAATGTCATAGGATCCAACCACGAAGACTTCTTATAAAAGAAATGCTCCCAATTTTTTTCGCGAGATGAAATGTGGAAAAGATAACATTTAATACATACGTTGCATGGAAATAGATATAGATATGGGATTTGGGATTTGGAATATATATATATATATATCTTTCTCTTTTGCAAAATAAAAGTTTCATATTAGTATTGATTTTTTAGAATCTACATTTTATATTTAAAAGTATATAATCATTATCATGAATTTAACATACATAAATTATGATCATCAATGTAATATAAACATTGTCATCATAATCAATGATTATTATAAGATTCAACATATCATCAAGTTTCTATTTTAAAATTTAATGATCATCACCAAAAAAATTTATGCACACTACATAGCACAAATTACAAAATGAACTATGACTAGTAATCTACTATCATATGACATATGATGGTATTTAATATTCATCTAAAAAAAATTAAAACATTGTCATAAATTACATATACATATCATCAAATATGTCTTCATACATGTAATTAAGATCCACATAAACATTTTAATCCTCTCTAGGGGTTGGAACATTGTTGTCATGTCCCCTTGAAGATGAAATTATTGTTGCCTCATTGAACAAAGTCATGTGAGACATGACATACAATGTCATATCGAGGTCAAGAAACTATAGTCTCACATCCCACAATTTGGTGGGGCTAAATTTTTATTCACCACTCTTGTATTACATAAAATTAAGGTTCGAATGAACATACACCATTACCTCAACCTTCTTGGAGCCCAATCTATTTCACTTCACTCAATGGATAAATCCATCTATACTTGAGTTCCTTTCTACTTAGGAGGAAAGAAAAACCCGTGACAAAATACTAACGGCCAATTTTTGTATATGTGGAAGTTCTCCATGATAGTAGTTCCAACATTCAATTGGACTTGATATGGTATTGTCCCACATAGAATCAAGCTTTATGCCCAAACCCGATGATCCCACAAAATGAGAAGACTATGAACGAATTTGAATCCTAATATAAGGATCTACAAATAGATTTATAAAATCCTTTTTAAGTCCTTCTGAGATTTCTAGCACTTTTTTTGGTGCAATTCTTTATGGATTACATAACAACTCTGCAAAATAATATTTTGGATTCACTACATAGGCCAAACATTGCAATGGGGTGGTCCTATTGTTCTACCTTTTGGTCAATATATATTTTACTTGTTTGTAAGATAAATCATTTGGGTCCTTCTCCTTCACATTTATAATCACTTGTATTTCATGTGTCATGGAGTCAATGCCCTTATACACCTCTCCCAAATTAGGTATATTTATCTCAAACATTCGTAGAAAATTCATAATTATCTTACTAAATGCAAATAATTACTCCACCTTATCTCACCATTCATTATCAAAAACCAACCTTTTCAATACTTGTGCCATTTAATTTTTGGACTGCCTACATTTATTATAGAGAGAGCTACATACCATTGATTGTAATGGTTCTTTTAGTTGCATAAGTCTTGTTAAGACTATGATGTGAGAAGCAAAATTAGTGAAGACAACCTGCAAGTGTCAATGTTTCAATAAATTTAAAATAATAATTTATTTAATACCTATTATTATTCACGAACCATGGCTTATTTGACAATCCAATTTACATTTTTTAATTTAGAGTCATAGAAATGAGAATTTATGAAATAAATTTTAAAGTTTAGGTACCTTAAGAAGCTCTAACATTCAAAATTCCTTGTAGAGATCTCAGGAAATGTGGTGGTATGTGATGAATACTTGATCCAAAATGGATTTTGGATAGAATCCTAAGTCTAAGTGTTCCTCATAGAGGAAAATGGAAGTCCAAGGAAGTTCCTGGGAATAGCCCCATTGCAGAGATCTTTTCCTTCTGAATCTACTGCAACTTGAATGGGCTAAAATGGACTTAGGATGCAGAAGTTATCGCTGAAAGAAGATGTCCTGTTTCTTTGGAAAAAGAGGCAAAATCCCCTAAAAATGGCAAACAAAACTCTTATAAAGGGAAATCGCATCAGAAAAAGCCAAAGTCTAGACTTAACTGGAGGCAGAAGAAACCCTGATCGGCTGATCCGATCAATCGGGTTGGAGGCAGGCGTGTATGCGATATCAAGACTTTTTTTGGTGCAATTCTTTATGGATTACATAACAACTCTGCAAAATAATATTTTGGATTCACTACATAGGCCAAACGTTGCAATGGGGTGGTCCTATTGTTCTACCTTTTGGTCAATTTATATTTTACTTGTTTGTAAGATAAATCATTTGGGTCCTTCTCCTTCACATTTATAACCACTTGTATTTTATGTGTCATGGAGTCAATGCCCTTATACACCTCTCCCAAATTAGGTATATTTATCTCAAACATTCGTAGAAAATTCATAATTGTCTTACTAAATGCCAATAATTACTCCACCTTATCCCACCATTCATTATCAAAAACCAACCTTTTCAATACTTGTGCCATTTAATTTTTGGATTGCCTACATTTATTATAGAGAGAGCTACATACCATTGATTGTAATGGTTCTTTCAGTTGCATAAGTCTTGTTAAGACTATGATGTGAGAAGCAAAATTAGTGAAGACAACTTGCAAGTGTCAATGTTTCAATAAATTAAAAATAATAATTTATTTAATACCTATTATTATTCACGAACCATGGCTTATTTGACAATCCAATTTACATATTTTAATTTAGAGTCATAGAAATGAGAATTTATGAAATAAATTTTAAAGTTTAGGTACCTTAAGAAGCTCTAACATTGAAAATTCCTTGTAGAGATCTCAAGAAATGTGGTGGTATGTGATGAATACTTGATCCAAAATGGATTTTGGATAGAATCCTAAGTCTAAGTGTTCGTCATAGAGGAAAATGGAAGTCCAAGGAAGTTCCTGGGAATAGCCCCATTGCAGAGATCTTTTCCTTCTAAATCTACTGCAACTTGAATGGGCTAAAATGGACATAGGATGCAGAAGTTATCGCTGAAAGAAGATGTCCTATTTCTTTGGAAAAAGAGGCAAAAACCCCTAAAAATGGCAAACAAAACTCTTATAAAGGGAAACCGCATCGGGAAAAGCCAAAGTCCGGACTTAAGTGGAGGTAGAAGAAACCCTGATCGGCCGATCCGATCAATCGGGTCGGAGGCAGGCGTGTATGCGATATCAGGACCCTGGATTTGGCGATTGTGATCACACGATATGCTGATTGCTGATGATTGGATCTGCGAATCGACATCGGTGTTGTACAGAAAAAGTTACAAGGCAGTTGAGTGGCAAAAGTAGAGAGAGCCAAAAAGCTACTGCGCAGAGAAGCTAAGGGAGCCTTTGGAGTCACTTGGAGGTCAAGTGAAAAGCTAGAGAGTTGAATGTTGCAGAAAGCCAAAGCCAAAGCCAAAGAAGCCAGAGCCGAAGAGCCAAAGCCAGAGCCAAGAGCCAGAGCCATGAGACAAAGCTAGAGCCAGAGTTGAGAGCCAGAGCCAGAGACAGAGCGAGAGCTAGAGCCAGGGAGAAGATGGTGTTCTAAGCACACCGAGTTCTGTGTAAACTAGTGGAGTTGAGTGTGGAGCTTGTAAAAGAACTCATACCATAATCCCAGAGAGCCCAGTTGAGTTGACTAGAGCTCAAGGAGATGTAGCCCAAGAGTTTTGGGTGAACTCCATATTAAACTTGATGTCTTATGTGTGTGTGTTGTTTGTTGCATTGTTTCAATGTTATATGTTTTATATCAGTTTAAGAAAAATCATTTTACAGCACATAAAGAGTTTAAAATAAACACAAGCATACACCTATTTTCAAGCATATTTACTTCCGCATTGGTTAATCATTTGTGACTTGGGAATAATTAAACTTTGGAAGTGGGAGAGGTTCTTGTAAGTTAGATAAGAAGCCTAAGTGCCCCATTTTTAGATCAGGTGGTATCAGAGCCTGGGATTGATTAACCACACCTTCAAAGAAGGTTATATCATAATTCTTGATTGACAGAGCAAAGATTGCTTGTCTGAAAGGTGTTTAAACAGTCAGAGGTTGATTGTATGCTTGTTTTGCAGACTGATTATTGTTTGAATTTGCAGAGGTGAAGTGAAAGTTATTGATAGCTCAGTCCAGGAAGGACAAGAAGGAAGAAGAAGTCATTGGCATAATGAAAACTTCTACAAGTGAGTCCTTGAATTCTTTTTTCTTCATCATAAGACTCTTTTATGAAGACATGAAGCAAGATTTGTCCACCATGATGGATATGGTGAAAGAAATGTATGAGGATGGAAGAAAGAGCAGCATACTTAGAGAGCAGTTGAATTCCATGAAGAGAAGTAGTTGCTCTCTGACAAATTGTAGGAAATGGAGAGGCAACTTCATATTGCAAATATGAATGTGAGAAGGATGCATGAGTTGGAAACACATCTCTTTGTTGCCCAAGAAGCCTTAGTCAAGTATCAGCTTGAAGAAGAGGTAAACCATTCCAGTTTGTCTTCAAATTCCTCTAAGAATGCTTATATAGGTTCTTTTGAAAATCATAGCAAAGGCATAGGTCCCAAACTAATGTCCAGGATGGGCTATGAATGAAAGGGCTTGGGAAAGCATGCACAAGGTATTGTTGAACCAATAATGGTTGAGGAAAGGCCTAAATATTTGGGTCTTGGCTATGGACAATCTTATGGAAAGTGTTCCAAAGTTGCCATGAAGGCCATTGAAACAGCTCCAAGAAGGGGTTGCATTACAGAGTGCGAAGATTGTATTAAGGAGGAATGCAATAGCTTGAAACATCATTTGCAGGATGTAGGTGTTCAAAAGCACACATTTGAACCAGAGAGTTGTGGAGACTCTAACAACCTTGAAGAGATTGATGGTGTTCCAAAGGGAACCACTTCTTCATTTGCTTCACCTCCTCATGAAGGCAATAAAGGTGAAAGAGGCAGGTATAAATCTGGTTCTAAACATTTTCCTTTTGATTGTGCAAAGCATGATAAACTTCCACATAGATATGGGAAAAGAATTGCATGTTCCTTTTGTGGTTTGGATAACCATAATGTTTCTAGATGTTGGAAGAGAATGGGCACATATAGAAAACTTATGAAGGAAAAGAAGTAAGAAGCCAAAGGTCCATTGGACAAGGAAAATCATGCTGTCAAGAGGATGCACATGTAGTGCACTTATTGCCATGAGCAAGGACATCTTGCTGAAAAGTGTTGGACTCTGAATCCAACAATGCTTCCACAAAAGCTGAAGAAAGTGGAAAGAGAAGATGGCAGAAATGGAAAGGAAGATTCCATGAATGATGTGTCTCAGGATGATTCACATGATGATGCTGATGTGCAGACAAAGGTAGTACCTTTGAAAGGGATTGGTAAGAAACGATTATTATTCTTATCCGATTAAGATTGCATGTCTATTGATGCATCTATTTGCATTTATTGCTGCAACATTATATTTCATCAGCTTTGAAAGTACAGTGTGCTTAAGTGAAAGTTGAAGGATGAAATGCATGCAAGAGAATGAGATGCATGAACACAAGGATGTTGATGAATTCCTTGTTTTTGAACATGTATGTGTAATTAACTTGCAGGGTTGATTGCTTTGACATGCATGTGATGCCATGTTGACTTGGGAGAAGTTCACTTGGTCTTCAAATGGAGATAATGATGAAGTGTTTCAACTTTTGAAAAAGATTCCTAATGGCCTTTTTCTACATGCTCAACTTGAAGGGTCATTTGTTTAAAGGCATGATTTGTGGGCTTAGTATCTAGTCCATCATTTGTATGTAGATGTAAGACATGGAGGTGTTCACCAGATGTGAAATCAGTTTCTTTTGTTGAAGCAGGAGTTTAGACCATCTAGTTGTTGTTTGTGTTTCTGTTGTTATTAATAGTTGTTGTTGATAGATTTTCAAACAGATACAAATGAAAGCCTTGTGGAGTGGATGACTTCACATTGGTTTGAGCAACCTTGGATCAATGATTAAGATAGAATAGTTCAAACTACCTTCTATGACCATTCTAGTAGAAGTTCTGCATGTAGGCAAGAAGGAAGACAGTTCTTCCCAGGAGGACCAGCACATCTAAGAAGGAAAGTGGTTAGAGATTTTGGTTTAGAGGCACTATGCAAGGCAAGTGTATGGAGGCTGAAAGAAGAGGGTGTTGTTACTCTCATTTACTGTTCATATCAGTGTGTCAGTCTTTTGAAAACAAAAAGTTCTTTTAGTGGGAAGCCGTGATCCAAAATGGATTTTAGATAAAATCCTAAGTCTAAGTGTTCCTCACAGAGGAAAATGGAAGTCCAAGGAAGTTCCTGGGAATATCCCCATTGCAAATATATTTTCCTTCTAAATCTATTGCAACTTGAATGGGCTAAAATGGAATTAGGATGCAGAAGTTATCGTAGAAAGAAGATGCCCTGTTTCTTTGGAAAAAGAGCAAAAACCCCTAAAAATGACAAAAAAACCCTTATAAAGGGAAATCGCATCAGAAAAAGCCAAGGGTTGGACTTAAGAAGAGGCGGAAGAAACCTCGATCGACCGATCCGATCAATCGTGTCGGAGGCAGGTGTGTATGCGATATTGGGACCCTGGAATCAGAGATTGTGATCATGCGATATGCTGATTGCTGATGATTAGATAGGCAAATCAGCATCAGCGATGTACAGAACCCTTGCACCATGTGCAACGTAGTATGTGATAGCGAGCACGATGGGAAATATCAGCCGTCAGATCGCGAGAGGAATGGGAGGCCAGGATTAAATCGACGTTCGACGATTACTGGACCCAACGGATTTTATGAGCACAATTCATAAATTTTGAAATCTGGAAATTCAGATTTTCTGTGTATTAGTGCATTTCGGTGTAAAAACCGAAATATAAAGGAACGACGCCCGAAGCGGTAAAACCAACCCGAAGGGGAATTGTAAGCCCGATTTCATAGAATTTGAGTTCCGTAGAGGTAGATTTCGGGCGGGCCTCAAGTGGTAAATGGTTTTGGGCTGGGTCCGCCCAATTCCACACACTGGTCGACACGTGGCTGGTGGAGGAAAGAGGAAAACCGCCTTTTTAGGTGGGTAACCTCCATACTCTTAAGCCACTCGAAATTGCATGATGACCGCAGGATCAGAGATCACCTAGATCGATGGTGGATAGTGCGATAGTAGGCAAAGGCAGACCTAATACGATTATAGGGTGGATGCGATAACTTTTCAACTCCGATAAAAGGATTTTGTCAGGTTTTTGAATGTTTTCCTGTGTATTTGGGATTTTGCTCAATACCCTAACTCGATGCGATATGACGCCTAATGGAGGACCCAATAGGGATTTAGGGGCGATTGAATGGGATTTCAAGTCTGCAAATCGCGCTCGATAGTGTATTTTTTGGAAAATGCTTGTGTAATGAAATTTTCTCCAATTTTGGGTTTTTACCTATGAGAAGGCCCCAAAACCTCTGTGACTGCTCCTGCTCATCATGCCATGTTGCAAGAAAGCATTTTTACAGGCAATGATACATTTAGAAGTGACAGAGCCACAAAGCTAGATGGCCACTCGAACAGATAAGGAACATGCAAGTCGAAGAGGCACAGAGAGATGATTATACGCAGGGAAATAGCTGGGATAGCGGAAAAGCTGGAAAAATACTTGAAAGGAGGAAGAGAGCTCAATTGAGAAAAGGTCAGAAGGCAGTTGAGAGGCAGAAGAAGAGAGAGCCAAAAAGCTACTACGCAGAGAAACTGAGGGAGCCTTTGGGGTCACTTGGAGATCAAGTGAAAAGCTAGAGAGCTGAAGGTTGCAGAAAGCCAAAGCCGGAGCCAAAGAAGCCAAAGCCAAAAAAGTAAGAGCTGAAGAGCTAGAGCCAGAGCCAGAGCCACAAGCCAGAACCAAACCCAGTTCTAGAGCCAAAGCTAGAGCCAAGAGCTAGAGCCACAAAGTCGAGAGCTTTAGAGCCAGGGAGAAGATGGTGTTCTAAGCCCACTGAGTTCTATGTAAACCAGTGGAGTTGAGAATGGAGCTTTTAAAAGACCTCAGACCATAATCCCACAGAGCCTAGTTGAGTTGACTAGAGATCAAAGAGATGTAGCCCAAGAGTTTTGGGCAAAATCCATATTAGACTTCTTGTCTTATGTGTGTGTGTTATTTGCTGCATTGTTTCACTATTATATGTTTTATATCAGTTTAAGCAAAATCATTTTATAGCACATAAACAGTTTAAAAGAAACACAAGCATACACCTATTTTCAAGCATATTTACTTCCGCATTGGTTAATCATTTGTGAATTGGGAATAATTAAACTTTGGAAGTGGGAGAGGTTCTTGTAAGTTAGACAAGAAGCCTAAGTGCCCCATTTTCAAATCAATACTTGAATTTATTTTTTCTCTTCAAAAATAGGTCGAATCCACTTAATTTTATTCCTTGTCTTGCTCAACATGAGGTTCAATGGATGTACAACATAAAAGGTCCGAAAAAGTGCTTATATTTGCATTCAATAATTAGGCCTGCTTCTCTAAACATTGTTTCATTCTTAGTTATACTTGGAAATCATTTTATATCCCCACCAACTCAATTGCTTCAATCAAGATGTCATGAATGAATTGAGAATATTTCTGCTACCCTTCATAACCCTCTTCAATAATAAAAAATTCCCCCTTTTTTCTCTTAGCAATCACATTAATCAAATGCATATTCCTTTGATATTTCCATGCATCATAAATGATGCACACCCCTGAAATGCACCATGAATTATTAATGGGGTTTAATTTATCATCCAAATCTAACTTCTCAACAAGAAACAATGTAGTACATACCTTCTCATATCCAGGGCTCTTGTACCATATTGGGGCTTCACTCACTGCTTTGATAATATTTTCCTAGTAAGGAGATTGTGCAAGTTTAAAGGGAAGATAATTTACATAAATTCATTGACATACATCCACACCTTCCTTCTGTCAAGTATTATTATTAAAAATCTTTTCAAGTGGCCCCAAATTAAACTTCTATTATCCTGAGCTGCCAATTTTGTAATAAGAAATTGGAGGCCTTGATGAAGACTCTCTCAAACTTGTTGGTTGCTTGAATTGATAAGAAACATTTGCTTTATTTTATTTAGCACTTTCCTCATCTTGTTCTTTATGATTTTTTCTTTGCTTAAACCTTTTCCCTCTATCCCATTTTCTTTAGGTGGGCTAATGCATATTTGAATCTCATTATTTGCAAAGGAAAGTAAATGTCCTTTAACCTAGGTGTATGATACCTTAAACTCCTTTTGATACTCACTTAAAACCCATACTAATGATCCCCTTCTTGGATCATCCCTACAACAATTACACATTTCCAAAGTGGTGAATTTGGATCAACTATCGTGTCCGATTCAATTTCTTATTCCTTATTATGAATGGATGAACTTGAATATTTCACCATGATGATTTAAATGGAATATACAAAAAAAAAAAAAAGATACAAAACAAAAACAAATAAATCTGGAATATATTTATATTTTTATTTCAATTTTCAATAACAAATATGTTACCTAATCTATAAATTTATATTTCAATATTTCAACTTTAATTCTTCACTATTGATTAGAACTTATATTTCAATATTTCAACTTTAATTCTTAAATATTGATTAGAACTTCGAAGGAGTAAATTGTAAATACCTCTAATATCCAATATCGACATGGTCTCTGGGCTCTAGAAACCAAGATCCATGCACCATTAACCAAGTCTCTAATCTCTCCTCCAAGTTGAAATGGTCTTCACATCCAAGCAACGATGATCTCCTCCAACTCCAAGCAGGGAAATGATGAGCTCCTCTAAGCAATTTTTTTTTTTCAAATGGCATGAAAATAGAGTAAAGAGGCCATTTCATTGAGTGATCTAGGTTAAGAGGTGGTCAGATCCCTAAAGTCTATATTTTTTCCCATGCAAAAAGTAGTCAATTTTCTTCCATGTTCTTGATTTTTTCTTTTTGCGTTTGCTTCCATTTCCAAAAAGCTAGATACATATCACGATTTTTTGCAATTTCATGATACATGTCCAGATTTCTGGAAATGTGTAAAAATCCATTTCTGAAAATGTATAAAAAACCATTAAAAAAAGATCGAAACATTTTCTAACTGGGATCTATTGTTTCCAAAAAGAGAGAAATGTTGAAGAAACGTATCTTTGAAATTTCAATCCTGGATCATACAAGTTTTCATTTCTGAAAAGTTGAACATCGTTTCTAGGGGTTCGAAAGGACATTTTCCGTGTCCTAGATTAACACACATTAAAACTAATATACTATTAACGTATGAAAAGTTAAGGGGAGGTGAAGAATTGAATTGGATTTTCCTTCATATACTTAGAGCAGCAAAGAAATGAAATTCTTGTTTTGATTTAGATGAAAAGAAAATAGTTATTGGAAGATTCATGTTGGTTTTGTGGGAACATAACCAACGTGACATGATGATAAATTTATTTTATAATACATAAAATAATTATAAGTACGAATTTCACTAATAAACAAGGAGAGCTGCGACGCAGCGAGTCCCTGCATCAAGTTGACTTAGCGTGGCGCACGAATGCAGAGATCATTTGCAGCATCTCAAGGCATATGACTAGCGTGCTGTTCTCTGGCCTGAATGTGCAAATCCTAGAGGCATTGATTTCTAATGGCCGACTAATGAAAATACTCTAAAGGCTAACTAGAGTTTATGGCACGTAAGGTTTTTAGGACGGACTCAAAACGGAAGAAATGACAGTCAAAGCCGAGTTTTTCACCCTATTATGCAAAGAGTCCTGCTTGAGCACTTGATATTCTGCAAAATCTACGGCATTCTCATATGAGCAGCAATGCTAAGAAACCAGGCCCATATGACCTAGCGTGCTGTTCTCATATGCAGCATCATAGATCCAACCCGGGCCCTGTGGCTGGCCAAAATCACTGAGAGGAGCTAATGAGAAGTCAGGAGCTGGCCTCAGTTCATCCATCTGCAACCTCCAGCAAAAATAAGAGAAAAAACACAGATTTAAAAATATATCCAACAGTTCAGTGTTTGGCTATATTGTTTGAAAATGTTCTATTTTTGTACCATCTGATCATATTTTGGTTTTGAAAGTCATACCCAGCTTGGACCATTAACAGATGGCCCATCCCAGCCAATGTGAGCTACATGTCTAACATCTGTAGGATATCCAATCTCCATTTCATGATCCGTGGAAACTGCAGCAAATTAAAAACTCCAAGAAAGTTGATAAGTGCATGCATTTCACATGCAAATAAAAGGGGGAAATGCCTATTTGAAATAATATGGCTTGCCTGTGCCTATCTACCTTGGAATGATGGATAGTCAAGTTATTTACCAAATATATGGGAGAGAACTTTTAAGCCCTTTTTGAATCTCTGCCACTTTGTAGATGAATGAGACTTTGTCGATGATGAACTAAACACAGTGGTTCCAACTGGAGGTTGTTGAGAAGAGGACTCTTCTGGAGCTAGTTTAACATAGGCATGAAATGAACAATTAAAAGAATCAGCCAAATCTATGTCCTTAAATTACATTTACAACACTTAACATATGCACCATAGCTTACATTGAAAAACAGGAGAATTAGAAATCATGTTCCATGAAAGTCGAAAGAAGACAAAACTTCAGGGTCACTCATAAGAAGCAGGGATGCCAAAATTTTTGATGAAAAAATGATCATCAAATCATATATTAAATCAAAATATCTCTTTTACAGTGCAATTACCTCTAGAAAGAGATTTACTCTTGGCTGAAGAGCGTTTTGGCACGCTTTCGCAATTCAGTACTGATTTCTTTTGAGAACTTCCCTCAATTTGTGAAGCAGTTGACTCAGATTTGTCTCTCACTTGATCCTTGGTTGTAATTGTTACCGAAGAAGCACACTGAATAGTAAATGGTTTCACAGATTTCTGTATACGCTCTTTCATCTCATCTGCTGCATCTTTATCTCTAAAACCAAAGCCACGAAAACTTTCATTCTGCAAATCAATGAGTGCAACCGTTATCATAAATGAAAGCATTCCAGAGTCCAGACTAAGCATCCAAATGTTGATATCACAGATTTTACATGGAGCATTATGTGTATGTTAGAAACATTAGAAGAAAACCTTGAAAAAGGTAGTATCTACCTCTTGGCGAATTACAAAGAATCTCTCTACAGGAACACTAATTGCATCTGGCTTGCGCACTGTATGCTCAAAAAGGACTTGACCATCCTACAGTCATTCTCAAATTTTAAGTCAGAATCATTTAGGAAATAAGTATTTGCAATTAAATGTTGACGAACCATAAGCCTCAAGATTTTGTTTTATATGGACAACGTACTTTCAAATAAAAGAGATTCTACAGCACAGCAAGACTGTGAGTGATTCCAAAAGTGGCCAGACACCTGTTTTATCTTTAGGATGTAAGAGATTAAAAAAGGCATAGCCTATAACATTTAGGTCTATAACATATTTAGCTCCATGGAAGGCAAAGATAGAGGACATGCCAGAAACTGAACCAGCAGAAAGTTTTGTAGAACATAATATTAGAGAGTAAAAATAAGGCTAATAGTACTGGCGACATGAAAATTAATGGACCACAAACACAAAGTTGCAATTGCGAATCAAGATAACAAAACTTAAGAATTAGATAATAAAAAGAAGATTTACGAAACCAAGATATTAGAAACCATCAACAGGAACAATGTAGCACTTTGAGCGAACCTGGTCACTAGGGGCAAACTCTAATTTTGTAAAGCATTATCCAGAGGAATGGAAAGGCTTCCTATGCTGCTAGAATTAGAAAATATCAAAATCCCAGTATGATGCAAATTTCCACATAGTCAGTGTCTACTGGCTCTGTAGATATACTTCTCAGAAGTGCAAAATGGCAGAAATAACTCATAAAAATGGCTAATGAAAAGAAGCACCTAGAGAGCACAGTCAAGGAATGCGAGCAAAACAAGAAAACTAGTACACTAGTTTTAGAACCAAATCAGATATTTGATCTCGAATTAAAACTCACAAGCAAATCATTGAGTTGAAAATGAAGTACAGCGCCACCGAGTGGTTTCATGTGAAGTTCCCCCACAGTTCGACTGTTCTGCCAAGAAGCACTGCCTCGAGCTGCCTCGAACAAGGCCACTGGACACCTTGCCTGTGTAGAGTCCAACAATCATAAGTCAATTTCCCTCAGCAAGTTTCACCTTTGATATTTCAGTTTCTACATATATAAAAATTAATTACTACATTCAGTTTCCTGCATAATGAAGAACTTCAAGCAATGGCAAGGTGTCTTCTAACAAGGTTTTTATTTTTCAGAGGACCAGGCAGGAAGTCGCATGCATTGTGTTTGATATTGGTCACATTTAAAATCAAGACCAAAGTATGTCAATGTCAAAGTACTGAAAAGTGGGTCAGAGGAATTCTTAATAAAATTTTAGAGGAATTTTTAATAAGACTAAGTATATCTGAGGATGTAAATATCCGGAACAGAGGAAAACAAATGGTGTCGCTTTTTTATCACTGGTATAGATTGGCCAAAATATTGCCCTAACAGAACTGGTCATGTAAATACGATAGGTCATTTTAATGTCATAGAAAAGAAAACACAATTCACAAACTGGATCAATTCAGCACAAACAGAAATGGGAAAATATTGCGTACCTTGAATGTTTGGGCACAATTAATCATAATGTGAAAAGATCAAACAGGTTGCTGTAAAGTACAGCAAGAAAGCAGGTTTTCCATGATAATTGACTAGTCTGTCTCCCAACCTTGATAGGATTGCTATCCTTATAGGGTTATACAATTTCAGACAAAAATGCTACAGTTACCCTAAGATCCTCTACAGATAATTAAGAGAGACAAGGCTTCAAATAACCTTTCTCCCTCATCTAGTTTATTCATCTCAAACACAATACTGTCTTTTGATTCCACCGAATAATAGTTTAAGTCTGTTCTATATAAGAAAAATTGAACACCTTTATTGCTTATTTAAAATTTGCAGCATTATAAGGTCAGAGGTAGAAAATTGTCAGAAAGTTTACCCCGCAGATCAATGCATTTACTATTCCAAGCCTCTGAGGACAACCGATGAAAACTTCATTTCAGACACTTTACTAGCCCCAAAATTCTATGCTCGGAAACTACAGAGGGAAACCGAACCATGGAAACCCATATGCTTTCTGCGATTTTTAGAAGCACCCGCCATTTTAAAAGTTTACAGGTGGACCTGAGAAAATCAATACTTACCACATATGTCGGAGGCCACCCAAGAAACCCACCAAACGAACATGCAGCAAAACATAATCAACGAAATGACAGAATTTAATACAGGAATTTTAACCCAACCTGGCAAAAACAAGAAAATATACTTACATGTATCTCAATATTATGGCCGGATCCTCCTCCGCTTGTCCAACAAAAGTAAGCTCTCAACTGTACCAGCTCTCAACTAAGAAACGACAATGCAACATCAAATTTCAAATTTAAATAAAAATAAGAAAATCAACCGATGTCAATAAAAATAAAAATGAAAGTCGAAACTTTTATCCACCTTGTGGGCCCTACATGACGGCCAAGTGCCTAACACCTATCTCCCTAGCATAACACATGCAAGCTATACAGCAGGCCACCTAAGGTGGCATCAGGTTAACAGCTGTGATCAGGGAGATTGAAACCTGAAACCCGGGCACTGTAGCTGGGTGGAATACTACTACTCAAGTCCATCCTCTTCCTGGATTGAAGAAACCCACAAACGCATATTTGAAAAATCGATGGTTGCAGACCTAGACCTAGAGTGGAATCCTTTTCCATTGGAGGATGATTTCTTTGCCATCAGAAAGAAATGGCTCTGCGATTTCAATTCGAATGTGAAGAAGGCCATAGAGAAGGAGCCCTTCACCTTACCATTCGCAGGTTTCGACAGATCACAGGAGTACGTGGGGATTCATTCGCTATTCAAAGAATAGTAGAGAAAGCTCAGTTCCGCAGGGATGAATTCGTGAAGGACCTGGCTGATCGAATGACAGCGATGGAGATGAGTGTGGAAAAGCTCAAGGATTTGAAGGCCAAGAAGGAAACTAAACCTGAAAAAGCAAAGCCACTGCCATGTGCATGTACTGTGAAGAAGTCCTTAAAGCAAGAATGGAAGGGGGATAATGGTGTGAAGGGCAAGATTTCATACAAATGGGAAGAATCTAAGAATAAAGTCACCGATCCCATCACAATAACAATTCCTGGAGCGCGGCAGGGGGAGTTCAAAACCATTCGAGTTGAAAAATATACTGTTATCAATGATAACAAGTCTTCAGATGCTAAGATCCGAGTCATTCCACTTGAAGAAGGCGGTGGGAGCAGCAGTAGCAGCAGCAGCCACAGCAGAAGGAGTTGTCTCCCCAGGATGCTGCTGTGATCATTCAGACCTGCTTTCGGGAATATCTGGTTCGTCGTTCCCAAAACCTTCGAAAGAATTGCGCTGAAGACAGTTGAAAAATGTGAGGCAGTCTAGGTTTTGAGATTTAGAATAGATTTCGAAATTTCAATTTTCGTTTATTTCTATGAAAATAACGGCGTTTTGTAACTCATCTTTGCCCATACGCTTATAGACGACCATAACGAACTATGGCGGTACTAATTTAAGTCAAACAGAAACTGAAATTTCTAGATGTGATTGAAGTACCTGATACCGTGAAGTAGGGAGCTTTTCAAGAGATGGGCGAACTTTCATTGTAGGCCTCGCTCAAAGTAGAAGAGCCCGTTCCCTCCATTTTCGATTCCTTCGGTTGAACCTATCGTCGAAGAAGAGGTAATTCTTTCACAGAAAGTATTTGAAGTGAGCTGTGGCACGTAGGTATTTACGTAACTATTCACCACACCCAAACGCCTCAAGGTCTCATCGAAGAAACGAGACACGCAGTAGATTTCACAAGGATCTGTGCAGAAGCTGTGATGGGCTTCATAGCTGTGGCCACGGACGAAGATGAACAGAACAGACCCTGTCGAGGCTCTGAGAAAAACCAGAACGGGGTTTTGAGCACAGAGGTGTTGATATTGGGGCCTCTGCTGATGCACCTGAATCAATTGGATCAACGGAGGCTAGGTGAAATGCGGGTGATACCTTTGCTTTCGACTCTAGTGGTGCTCCGGCCCCCCGCCTTCGCTAGAACAAGGACCCTGTCGAGGCTCTGAGAAAAACCAGAAGAATGAAACTGTCGAGGGGTTTTGCGCACAGAGGTGTTGATATTGGGGCCTCTGCTGAGCCGGTAGGTGGACACCTCCCGCCATGCAACCCTTTACCATATGGCGGACACCTCCCGCCATGCAACCCTTTACCATATGGCGGACACCTGCACAACAGGGACTAACAAACCTTACCATATGTATGCCGTTCGGATATCATACGAAATAACATTAAACATTAGCCAATTAATCTTAGCATTAAGAGCAAACCGCTAACGGTCAGGCCCTGTTCATTGTGCCTAAATAGCAATTTAGGCTATGGTCGGGCCTCTTCCGCCTCGGGAAGAGGCCAAATAAGATGGCGAAGGTAAAGTCAACTCAAGTCAACTCCAAACTTTACAATATAAATGCAAATAACATACGAAAAGTTTGCAAATTAATGCTAACTGGGCTCCGAACGGTTACTATAGTCCCTGCCGGATGCCAGATGGCAGGGACTAATAATACCAGTAGTGTTATTTCATTGAAAGAAGATAATTGAATAAATAGGATGATATCCAAATTATAAACGTTTCAAAACAAAAACACACATAATAAAAACGACACAAAGACAAGTTCACTTTCAATAGTATATAAAATAGTTGTAAATATTACTTCCACTGTCCTAGTAGCTTTATTGGTCCCTATCTCTAGCAACGCAAGGACTATAACATTTGCTTGGGCATTGAATTCATATTAAGTTGTTTTGATCTGTCCATTTAACTAATGCTTTTACAAAAGCATTTTATAAAAAAAATGCTTTCATCCAAATTTTTGGTTTTGAGGTCTTATTGTGAGGCTGCAAAATTTGTAAATCCAAAAAAAGGTTTTATCTAAAATTTGGAAAACCCAACCTCCTTTTTATCCAAAGTTTGAAACTACATACATTTTTCATTTTATATATTCCAAAGTTTGAAATTGTATATATATTTCATGTTACAAATACATAAATGTAATGGTAGAATTTGGGATATCCATATCAGTTGGAATAAATTAAACATGTATGCCTTGATAGCATGCATATTGGAATAAGTTAAACACCTTTCCCTTGACACCTTGTAACACCCTCCTCCAACACTTATGCGAGCTAACCAGTCCACTGGGGTAAATGTGTGACAAAGAAGTACTATGATATGATTCAACTCCCCAAGTATATTTAAGGAAGTGGAATAAAAAAACCAAAATGAAATTGATCTTCCTTAGGAGCTACAGGACCCCTAGAGGCTAATCAACAACTCCAAGTGCCCAACCCCTGAGTTAAATTTCTTTTTAACTAAACTAAACCCTAGTCACTCCCACAATAATGCCTCCATGTGACTGTTGTCCTTTTTAGCAAGTTTTGTGCCAATGACAACGAGATTTAAGCCACTTTTTGAGGGCTAGGACCTAGGCATTTTCCCAGAACTTGATGAAACACTTAGAATTATTGAATAACAAGAATGCAAGGCCTCTAATGCATAACTTGAACAAGGACCTAACCTGGCTCCTCCTAACAATGACTGACATTTCGTCAAACACAACATGAGCATGTAATGTGTAGTTCTTAAAAATACATTTGAACATAGGGAGCTCATAATCATTCAAGAATCATAAATAAGGTTTTATTTCCTATCACAATAGTTGCATTATCATCTATTAGGTCACTCATTCATTAACATTTCATCTACTAGCCAAAACATGATGAGTGTCTTAACTCAAATTTGTCAATAGCCATGCTTGTAACAAACATACAAATAGATAAACAACAATAATATAACAACCATCATAGCCACAAAATAACAAGTAAATTTACACATATAAGATAAGAGGAAAAGAACCTTTTATTAACATATGAAAATATAACGAAGTCAAGGACTTCCACGTACCACGCTACCATAGATTGGGTTGAACCAAATATTTATTTCATCCAATCACCCCTATACAATTTTCCAATCGTCAATGTGGGATATCCTGGAATGAACCAATCAAAACCAAAATAGGCCTTAGAGAGGAAAAACCACCTCAACCCTCAACTAGTGATTCCACCTCATGGTTGGCCATCACTAAGCATCATCAGATCGATCTCTATCTAAGTTGTCCAAGGCTACAGAGCATTTTTTCCAACCTGACTTCTAGGACTAGTAACTCAACCCACAATTGCTACTAGCCTTCAGAGCATTTTTCCAACGAAGGCTTCGAGGACTAGTAACTCAACTAACCAAGGGCTCTAGAGTGTTTGTCTAACCAAGGCTTCCAATACTACTAGCTCAACCTAAGTTATTACAGTGCCTCCATTGTGTTTGTCCAACCAAGGATCCATGAACTAATAACTGAACCCATAGCCATAAGGTACATGAAAAATAACCAAAAAAAAGGTAAAACGCACAACACCATGATTATCGAGGAAATGAAAATGTTAGGAAAAACCATTGTTAATCCAAGAAATCCTCCATGTGAATGACATATCATAACCAAATAACAACATGCATATGCCATGCATGTCAAAACTAGCAAGAAAACCATACATGCAACTTTGTACCTACAAAATAAACCCATTGTAGTTGTTGACTCCATTGTCCTCTTGCACTTTCCTAGTTTTCCTTTGCCTTGTTACTCCAAATCCAAAGCATGCCCACAATTCTCTAGGAGTGCTCCAAGAACTCTATCTGTGCAAGAGTACAACATAGATAATAGAGAGAGAGCTCCAAGATTAAACTAATAAAAAGCTATGAACTAATCCTCATAAACCTATTTATCATTGAGGCCTCTATTTTCCATCATTTTCCTCGTCACGTGCAACATGTGACCTTTCACATTCATTTTATCCCAATTTCTATTATTTTCATAAATAAAATGCCAATTAATACCTCTTTGCATTTCTAAATCCTTTTCGATTTCCATTTCCAATTTCCATAACCATTAAGTAATCACAAGTGATCCCTGTCACTATGTTTTTTCCCAACATTAAGCTTGGAATATGTCTCCCATGACCTTGGTCTTATTTTTCCTTTATTAACATTATTACATGAACTTTTAACCCAGAGTTGTTACAGGCCCCCCCTCTTAGGTGATCATCATCCTCGTTGTTTAATGACAGCTACAACCAACAAGACGACTGAAAAACAAAACAAACTACCCATGGAGATTTATAAATTAGCTCGTTGGAGTATTTACAAAGAAAAACCTATTGAAAAGTAAACCAACATGACAACGATAGTAACATGATAAAAATAGAAGCATGACAACCATAATGCTTATTAGAGCTTTATAACAAAGCTCATTGTGGTATTCACAATGACAACCATATATAAATATGTACATATACCAAAATTCATTTTCCTCCATGATAAAACAATGAAGGATACATAGTGTGCATTTGATCAACCATCTCCCATGTAGCTTCATGAAGCCCAAAATTCTTCCACTGCACTTTTAATTGCTCAATTGCTTAGTTCTGGAGCATGAGCACGTTTCTCTATAAAATGCACTAAGGTTTGAATCAAGTTATCCTTGTGGTTCAACTTGCAATACAAACCAGGTAATCACATGATCAATATCTTTACCATAATTGTTAGGTAATGACACATGGAAAACATAATGTACATTCACTATCGGACACAGTGCAATTCTCTAGGACATTGGTCCAATCCTCAAAACCCTCGCCATGCTGAGGTTCTAACTTCTTACATGGCCAAATCCTCAAGGATGTCTTCTTGGGCTTGATGTGAAAATACACATGTCCCCCAACTTGAAACTCCTTAAACACCCTGTGTCGATCTGCATAAATTTTATGCCTATCCTATGTTGCCTTTATATTCTTCTTGATAGCATGCATTTCCTTTTCCATCTCTTCCAACATATCTAGTCCTATCAAAACCCTATTCAGTGGATCACTCTGACTTGTAGGAGTATTACAAATTCTCCCATACAACTACTCAAGGAGACTCATCCTTCGTGACTCTTGATACCCATTTTTGTAAGAAAAATCAATAAGTGGAAGGTACTTTTTCCACTTTCACAATTGATGCATAGCATACATTATCTACATGTCCTCTAATATCTTTCTGACCCTCTCTATCTATCCATCTATCCGTGGATGATAAACTGTGTTGAAGGCCAATTATGTACCCAAACCTGCAAATAAATCCTTCCAAAACGTAGAAGTGAACTTAGCATCCCTATTTGACACAATCTTCTCAAGAACACCATGCAACCTCACTATACCTCTGATGAGGACCCGTACTACATCATTACCTTAATAAGTAGACTTCACTGTACTCAAGTGTGCTACCTTAGTCAACCTGTCAACCACAACCATAATATAATCATGTTATCTAGATTTCCTGGCCAAACCTATAATGAAATACATTGAAATGATCTCCCATTTCCACTCTGTAATTAGAATAAGCTATAGTAATGGACTTGGATGCTTACAATATGCTTTTACCTCTCGACAATCCAAGCACTGTGCAATGAACTCTGCCACTTCTTTCTTTATATTCGACTAGTAGTGGAACTTCTTCACAGTTGTTAATGTATTTTGATATCTCATATGACTTGAATATACCTTAGCATGAAATTACCTCAAGATAAGCTTCGTGAGCTTACTATTGTTCATCACATATATCTTGTCCCTAAATTTGACCAAACCATCCGCTATGAGATGGTAGTCCATATCCGGATCACTGGTAACCTGTTGTAACTTATTCCTAAGCTCCCTATACATGTCATCATGCTATCCTACATGCAACATCTGATCTAATAGATTTTTCCCATAATAAATCATAACTGCTATATCATTTACCTATACTCTTCTGCTAAGACCATCTGTCACCCTATTTTCTTTTCTCTTGATGTACCTGATTTCGAAGTCAAACTCACTTACAGTGGCCAACCACCTAGCTTTCCTAGAATTTAGATTCGGTTGGTAAAACAAGTATCTCAATCCACTATTATCACTCATCAATACAAACCTGATGCCAAGAAGATAGTGCATCAACATGTTCAATTCATAAATGATCGCTACCAACTCAAGATCATGTTCACATAGTTCTACTTGTGCTCGTTTAATTTCCTTGACTCATAGCATACTTCTTGTTCTTCCTGGATCATAACTCCACAAAGTCTTCTCTTGCAAGCATATGTATACACAAAAGACTCTTTATTCTGATCTATGATTTTTAGCATTAGAGCATTTGTCAACAACTTCTTGAGTTGCTCGAAAATTGTTGCACATTCCCTTTTCCATTCAAATTTATTACCATTCATTTACAATGATGCAATAGGATAAGAAATCTATAGGAATTTCCTGACGAAACTCCTATAATAACATGCAAACCGCATTAATAATTTGACTCCATCCACATCCCTAGGAGCTTCCCATTCCATGATAAATTTTATCTTTTCTGGATCCACTGCTTTACCCTCCTTGGACAGAACATGCCCTGAGTAATGTAACTTGTCTAAAAGAAACTACATTTACTAAGCATGGCATACGACTTATGCTCTCTTCACAACCTTAACACTGCTTCCAAGTGTTTGGCACGTTCTTCCTCGCTTCTAGAATATATCAATATATAATCAATGAACACAATAACAAACTTGTCCAGTTAAGGACGCATCACACTATTCATAAAGCGCATAAAAGTAGCTGGAGAAAGAAGTCCATACCTAGTCTGGAAAGAAGTCATGTAGATATCCTCTTCTTTAATCCATACCTAATGGTATTGTGATATAAAGTAAATCTTCAAGATGCTTCCTTCAACTGGTCAAATAAGTTGCCAATCCTTGGTAACGGATACCTGTCCTTGATCGTCAACTTGTTCAACTGCTTGTAATAAATGCATAACCTGAGAGTACCATCTTTCTTCTTCACAAATAATATTGGTGCACCTGAAGATGACACACTTGGCCTAATTTATCCCTTGTCAATCATTTCATTCAACTGTGACTTCAAATCCACTAAGTATAGTGTGCTCATCTTGTAAGGTGCCTTTAATGCTGATGTTGCCCCTAGTACCAAAAAAATCGAAAAGTCAACTTCCCTATGAGGCGGTAACTATGGAATCTCTATGGGAAATACATCCTAAAACTGTTGTAGGATTGGCTACCTATTCAATATTTCTACATCCTCAACATCCTTACCTTTGTCACTAGAAATATGTACTCTAAATAAAACAAAACCTTTCATATGACTACACTTTTCTTCCATAGATGTCACCATTCTGACTGATGCATTTTTCTTATCATACAAGATTCTTTGTTCTCCATTATCATCCAAACGTTCAATAGCCTTATCATAAAAATTCATCCTAATCATGTGAAGATACAACTAATCCATGCCCAATACCATATTTTACAAACCCAATGAAAGGACATTTGGATGCACTGATTTAGGAATACCATTCAGTTCAAATTCACAAGCTCTTACCCAATGATGAACTCTATTCTTTGTACCTGTAGCCAACTACACTAACCAAGATTCTCCATGTAAATATTTATTCAAACAAAACTTATCCACTAGCTCAAGGATAATATTTCTATACTTATATCTAGGGTGAATGAAAGTAGAAACAAAATGACCACAAAGCTTACCTTCAATCTCGATAATAGATGTCTGGTGATCTTCCTTCCTATTATCTAATGTTGCATAAATTCGAACAATACTCTATCCAACATCCCCCACTATTTGTGCTTCTTGAGTATTATAGATCTGTGGTCTACCACACTAATGTTGCAGAAAATACCTTTGGTGGTTATCCTTGCCAAAAATCCAGCGTTGTAAAGGCTTCCTTCCATCACCCTTATTTTTTTCCTCACACTGAAATCCCAGTCCTCTATCATATGCATTGAACTTATTAGGCAGCGTTCCATTTTCTTTGTTCCATCCATCCACAACTGTTGTTTTCTTCTTAACCCATTTTCATTTATTCTTCTCATTACCTTTCCAATCCTTCTTAGTCTCATATATGTGCTTCAGTTATTGATAACAATGATTCAACTTTTTGATGGCTTCCTCCAACAATCTAGGCTCATCAAACTCAATCCTATCCTTGATTGCTACTATTGGGCCTCATATTTGTCATATTTCCCTTTCCTTATTTCTTAAATTTCATATTAGTTTCCAAGTCTTTCTGGTGATTAGGCTATGCTAATTTATGTAGTATGGGATTTAGTAGTATTTTATATGAATTTATTATTTCATTATCTTATGAATAGTTTCGATCATTAAAGTGTTATTTTATGACGAAGGAAATCTCATTATTAGACAGGATTCTAATGATACATCAATGCTTGATGTTGTTTCCTAGATTGGTCGTGGGATATCGCATAACCCCCAGGTTGTTACACTCTATTTGGAGTGAATTATTTAAAGATAACCTCTCGACCTGGTCTTTGAGATGCTTTAAGATATTTGTAACTTAAATGAGCATCCGGAGAATCTTTAGATTCTTAAGATCACTCATTGTTAAAAATAGATTCTTATATCTTTATATTTTATGGATATGATATAGAAACTCATGTTGAACCTTGAAAGGTGTTTTTCAAGCCATAATATTATTTTCGACACAAGGTTAAACTCATGATTACATTAATTGTAATTGAGTTTCTACAATTGAATGGAAATGTTTATTACTCAAATCTAGTCTATCGTGCTAATTTCTTGATAAGAATGTTCGATTCCGGATTTGTGCCCATTCCCAGAAACACTTTTTTCTTCCCTTGTATCATTAATTTGGTGTTTGATTCTATTCTTCCATCTATTTCTATTTGTGTAGTTGTTCTTATTTTCTCGCTGCTGATTTGTTACATTGCATGCTCTTTTTTGAATCAGGTTTATCGAAATCCCCATATAATAGATCTATTGTATTTAATCAGCTAAGAGTAGTGTTATTTATTTATGTTTCCTACAGATTATCATAGACGGCTATTATGTTTTCTTAATCTCTTTCAATAGTGTGATTTTGTAGTATTTCCTTTCTATTTTGTAGTTGTTGTTCCTTAAGAAACAACTTGTTGTTCAGTATGTTTTCTTTTGTTGTTTCCTTTAGAAGCCTGTAACAGTTATTATTTTGAATAGTTTGTGATAATTAAATATTGCACCTGGGATTGATTAATTTAGTATTGCAACTTTATTTTTTGATAGGAACATAGAAACTAGTCATCTATTCATTTCTCTTGCATAAATTGTGTCGATAACCTTGAAATAGAAAAACTAAACCTCGGGTTGATAGATTAATGTGCAACAGCTAGTTGGTCATTTTAGGAATGGTTAATTGGCCCAAGATTTAGCGTCATTTCTGGGGAGGTTGTCAAAGAGAGTGCTATCTGTATCCTTGGGGGATGGGTATTAAAGAAAGAAGATTATAACCTGCACACACACTTAAGTAAAAATCTTGTGCGAGTACCTGCCCTTAGGTGATACGTTTAGATAGTCTAGTGTGTACAACTGGAAAGAATCTTAGGACAAGGAACCAGATAGATATAGATCATAAATCCACTCTGAAAATCACCAAAATCCTAGGTTAAGTTGTCATTGAAAGAATGAATTTTATAGACAAAATCATTCACATATTAGAATCTCAAGCGTCAATAGGTCCCCCAGTAGTGTTTGGTAGGGGTTCTATTGTTATTTCCCCTCAAGTGATAGGTCCATCTGCTACAACTAACATTGAGATTCATTGAAAAACTATAGGATATGAGCAGGGCTTCCAAGACATATATGTTAGGCATCTCATTCCTTCTAGTAAGACTGAGGAGCACTCTTGCAATTTAAGGGAAGGGGAGGTTAGACACGTCATCCGTACCCATAAGAATTTGAACAGGAATTCCTTGTAGCACCCATTGTGAGGAGATACACAATAGTTTCTTATCTAAGTAGTTCTATGAGACCTGGCCAATTTCCAGAACCTTGTCAGCATATTCTTTTTCAGATAGTACCTCCCGATTATGGTATCCCTGAATATTACTAGTAGATATTTGACCAAATAGAAAACATAGTAGCAGGAATGCAAACTTCAATGGTAGAATATCCTATTTTTGATCCATAGGCTAATGCACCAATGAGGGTTATCCCATTACAAAACCTTCCAAAATTTCATGGAATGGATTTTGAAGATCCCAATGCATTCTTGTTTGAGTTCGATGTTTTATGTTGAGAATATGATCATACTACCGATCCCTAAAAATTAAAGTTGTTTCCTTCTACCTTAAAGTGAGAAGCACTATAATGGTTCATGGGACTAGGGGGTCGTATTATAACTTCATGGGACTAAATGAAATAATATTTCCTTACTAAGTATCAAGATTATTGTGGATCTAGGGATATAAAGGAAGAAATATGTAATATGATTTCAAAGGAAGATGAAACTTTCAAAGAATATGTTGAAATATTTCGATATGATTTATAGAGATCTCCATACACTACTTTACCCAACGATGTGCTGAAAAAGGATTTGATTAGAGGTATGAAAGATAAATGGATAGAAATTCTTAATTTAATGGAACAAAGTGACATTTCCAAAGAATAATATGATGACATTGTAAAACTGTGTATCAAGTGTTCACGAGGGAGTACACCAACCAAGCTTGGGATTCGTGATCCTCTTTGCAAATATAGCAAAATTGTAGTGGGAGAATTTATAGAAGCATAGATTAGTAATATTTTATAATATTTTAAAACTAATATTTTAAGGACCCTCACAACATATTTGGATATTTTACTAGTAAAACCGAAACAAGCTGAAGAAGAACAGGAAATGGCTAATTGTTTTCCTCGTTGTCAAAAGAAGCATAATCACAAATGATGTCCATTGGATATAGTTGATACATGTTCCATTTGCATCAAATATCATTTGAGTGATAATTTTCCTTTGCTTCGTGGGTTGAACGATGTACTTAAAGAAGATGAAGAAGAGCCACAACCAACGTATTTTGTGGCACAACGACGAAAGTGGTAGGATCACCCATCAGGTATGCCACATGGCCCTTCTATGTTTTTTTTCTGGACAATTTTCTCAGCCACAATTTCCTAGATTAAACTGGAAAGACTAGCAACATTCTCCTAATTCCTGGAAGCCACATCCATACTGTTTACGACCCTAGACAAATCAATAATTCTTTGCTCCCTCTTGGATGAATCAATAATATTCCACAACTTCATGGAAAAGTACATCAAATAATTCATACCCTCCACAATGGGAAAATCAACCTACTCAAGGGCCAATGTGGTTCGAGAATTGGAAACACCCAGATGGACTGATTAATCAACCAATGGGAGCGATGCCTTAGCCACAAAATTAATTGTGACTGCAAACTCCACTATAATTACCTCCAAACGTTCCACCTCCGATCCAACCTTAGTTACCTGCACAACCAAATCTGATTCAAAATAATAGACTTGTGCATTTTTTTGAAATTATGGAAACTTCAAATTCCCCTACTTTTTTGGAATGTAATGAACTACATTTGAGATCTGGGAGAACCATATTTCCACAATGTCACTCAAAAAATCAAGAGAAGCCAAAAAATGATAAACCCACTAAGGAGTAGTCTTTGATAGAATGTTCTCATCTTGTCGTAATAATTATTGAAGTCGAGCTTTCTAGAAAACTAATAGAAAAACATGCACCTATTGAGATTATGGAAACTACTCCTCCATTCTCTGAGAGATTGGCCATAGAAAAAGCACCAGTACACACTAACTTTGATCTCTTAGTAAAATTACAAAATTTATATATCAAAATTCCTCTCCTACAAGATATTAGAGAAATAATTATTTATGGTAAAACCATTAAATAATTATGTTTTAAGAAGCTTGGTAGGAAGCCAAAAGACTCTCCTACAGTACAAGTTTTAGGAAAACTCTCTGATCTCATCGTCAAAAGAAGAAAAAAATACCTATTAAATATGATGACCTTGGAAACCCTGTAGTTATTGTCCAGATTCAAGGATGTAATTTCCCAAATACTTTGGTGGACTTGGGAGTGGATGTAGATATTATAAAACTTGAAACTTGTGGACTCCTTGGAATAACTAGATTTAAGCCGTCTCCAACTATGTTAGAACTAGCTAAAAGTAGCATAGTAAAACCATAAGGGACCTTGGAGGATATCATTGTTTCTATAGATTCTTGGGAATACCCAGTGGACTTTTTGGTCGTCAATCCTAAAAATATATTAGAAGGACACCCTTTGATATTTGGAAGACCATAGCTTACCACTGCAGATGCATATATAGGGTGTCGAATTGGAAGTATGACCATTGATAAAGGATCAACCATCAAGAATCTAGTCTTATACCCTCCCACTAAACCCAATATGTTGATTGATGATTACATATGTTCCCCACCCAAATATCAGGAAGGTAATTCACACTCTCCTCTTACTATTGATAAATCCCTTATATTTGAAAAACAAACCGACGATGATGCTTTTAATTTACACTCTCCTCTTCACAATTTTCACAATCGAATGGAATTGCTGATAGCACAAGGTATTCAGGATAAAGATCTATTGGTTCTATGAAGTCTGAATTCAATAAGAGAGAATCAAGAATTGGATTTGACATACAATAGGCATCTCAAAAAATTTATGAAGTCACAAAATTTTCCAAAAGAACATCCGTGTCTCACGATCCAACTGTAGATATCCAAGAAATCTCAACTGTCATCAAACATTAAATTCTGCATTTGCAGACTTGTGAATCCTCTTGTAATTCTCAAAAGAAAAGTGGTAGTACATCCAAACACACAACGAATATTCAACTTTTAGTTTTTTGAAGAGAAAAAAACTCTATATATTTTATAAGAAAACAAAAAACAAAAGAGAGTTAAAATTTCAAATCTTTTCTTAGAAAAAGAAAGAGAGTTACAATTTCAAAACATTTATTAGAAAAAGAAAGAGAGTTACGATTTCTAAACTTCTATGATCTCAAAATTTTATTTCCACCAAAAATCTCATAGAGGAGAAAGAAATTGTAGATCTACGAATCTAGTTCCTTGTGATATATTTGTTTTTTGTGTGAAAGTCATGAACAAAATATTCAACTACAGTTATAGATAACTTAAAAAATCATTTGATGAGCACTACTAAAAAGCTGAGGTGTAGGGATTTAAATTTTTTAATTTTTTAATTTTATTTTAGATATTTTTTTAATTTAATTTGTTTTATTTTTATTTTTTATTTCTTAATTATTATATTTTTAATTTTTGTTTTTTTACAAATTAATTTTGTTTTTCTTACCTTTGTATAGTTTAATTTATTTTTATTTAATTTTTTCTATCATGTTTTAAACTTTTTTTATTACTTATTATTATTTTATATATTTTTTGTGCCTTTTTATTGTTTTTATTTTTTTAAATGTTTTGATTTTTTTTCTTTTGTATTTTTTAATTTTATTTATTTATTATTTTGATTTTTTACTTCTTTTTTTTTGCAGTGTCTGTGTTGATGCTCAACTAGCAACTTGACCCCATTATGTGCAATTTGATAGTTGATTTCAAATTTTTCGTTATTATGAACAAAATGTGCCCCATAATGTGTCAGTTTCATGGCTGGTTTTTCAGATTTCATTACAATGGGTCGAGTTCAACTACACAATGTGTCAATTTGATGGTTGATTTTTAAATTTTTGTTGCAATGTATCAAGTTGTGTTAGGCTAAGATTTTAAAATCACTATACATTTAACATTTAAAAAATAAATTACTCTTGGTATAATAACTCTTTCATTCAAGTGTTCATTTTTAATGTTTTTTTAGTCATAATTTTATTGCATAATGTTATGGTTGAAATATTTTGAAAACTTAAGGGTTTTTTGTAGTCATAATCTTTGATTTTAATTCCATGGTTGGAAAGTTGTCATGATTTTAATGTTTTTCTATGACATGATATTTTATCTTTAATTCTATGGTTCAAAATAGTTATCAGTATTTTTCTTTAACACCATGACTTAAAATTGTTGGAGTTTTAAGCTTTTTTAAAGACTTGATATTTTATATCTAATGTCATGCCTAAAAGTCATTGGAATTTTAAGGTTTTTCAAAGATGTGATATTTCACCTTTAATGTCATGATTGAAAACATTGGAAATTTAAAGTTTTTCCAAGTCATGATATTTTATCATTAATGTCATTATTAAAAAATGTTGAAAATTTACTCGGAAAAAAAGATGTTATTCCAACATCAACACTTTTTGTTTTCATGGTGTCTTTTGCACAAAACATATTGACTTTTACTACCATTTTTAAAAAATCTTGAAAATTTACTCCGAAAAAAAATAATGTTATGCCAGCATCAACACTTTTCATTTTCAACCTTTTTTTCATGCTTTTTGGGGTTATTCGGCTACAGTTCGCATTTTGAGGTAAGGGTTCTCTTTTGATTGGTAACTTTGTTTCCTCTCATTTCCACTTAAGGAATATATTTTCACTCCAATATTTCAACAATAAACGATTGTAAGTTTTTGAGGACGAAATTAGAAATATAGAAAAGTAATTACTATAATACTTTTTACATCATCCCTAACTCTTAAGGAATTGACATGCCACCCTATTTAATAAGTAACCTATTAATAAAAAATATAATTTAATATAGGATAGGAGGTCTCATCATGAGTCGACCTACCATAATCATATGATCTAGTGGAGTGACATTAACATTTATGGTTATCAAGCCACGGTAATGGCCTTTGGCCTTTAGAATCAAAGGATAAGAGGTCTCATCACGAGCCGATTTGTTCACCTCATTAGCTCTAATGAATGTTATTATTTCTAATTGGTTACCATGAAAGAATAATAGCCTTCTGTAGGTGCTTGAAAAAAACATAAATATAACAATAACATTTGAAGATTTCCATAGTAAATTGGACACTAGCATCTCAAGGGGCTAAAAAGGAAATCTTGTCGAGGCTATAGACGTGTGCTGGTAGCAGAGGACATGCCTTTGGTATTGAAGTAAAATTAAAAATTATTATATACCTTAGCTATTTTTTTCCTTCAAAAGTAATAAAAGAACAATCGTTAAATTTGTTGTGGACATTCCTAAAACTGTGCTAACAAGTGATGATGTTTGGTTGTCTATGAGTATATCATTAAAATTCTACATACTAGAAATAGTTTTTTTTTGGAATTCAACATTCTAAACCAATATCCTTTATTTTCTCTAATGATGTACTTCAATTATTTACTGTTTCCATCCATTTAATTCCTTGTATAAATTTCCACATACCTCTATTTTATCTGCATCCTTTGTGTATCATAGTAAATTGCGTTATCATTACAACGCATGAGTCATAAAAAATCTTAATGATTTCCTTATACGTCATACATATACTTTGGTTCATGTTTCTCCTTTTGATGGCCACTTTATTGCACTGCATTAATACACCATTACCCTTGAAGCATGCCAAACCTTCCATCTTATCAAAATTTGATTAATGATCTGAAACAAGCTTTACTCTTATTGGGGGGGTGTGTTGGCACTGAAAGATGACTATTATTCACATTTTCGAACACCATTACATGTCATTGAACCTCTATCCTCTGTACAGATTTACTATTATCATATATTGTAAAATTTGTTGTTTCCACTTGCAAGACCATGTCATGTTGAACAATTAAACAATGAGTGGGAATTCAACCCAATACAAACCTATGCAATTACAGGTTTTAGAATAGGTACGCAACATATTAATTCAAGCTAGATGGATAGAGTATTTTGAATAGTTACAGGGGTTTGATAATAAGGTAGCATTAAAATTCACAACGAGTTTAGAGAACGACACAACAATGGTGAGAAACATACAAGTACAAGTAAGTGAAAGTGAAATACCAGAAGTAACAAGGTTTCTGATGGAATGATAAAAGTGGTATGAGATATACACCTCTCTCTAGAATGCAACCTTATTTTCTTGAATATTGGTCAAGAATTGATCAGAAAGTCAAGGGGTATTACCAAATTCATTACATGAACTATTGAAGAAATCAACATGGATTATCCAGTGATACATCACTTGTGATGGAAGGTATGACATTGTAAGGGGAGTCATCTCAAACTCATGGCATCCTTGAGGCAAAAGGTAATTGTGAACCTTCCATACTTTCTTAATTCAATATTACATGAGACTACCTCTAGATTGACGAGGTCTAAGGACCAAGCTTCAGTTGTAACTCACCGTAGACTCATCAAGCTTGTAATCATAAGAAATCTTACCCAAGTTCAATAGACTTGGGAAGGGTTCCTTGGAAACCTTGAAGATGGTGAAGAAATTCCCTTGGAAATGGAAAGAGTCATCATAAAATCTAGGGATAATCTAGTTACTGATGAGAAACTACAGAAGGGAAATGAGGAAAATTTAAATGAAACTCTCTTAACAGAAAATATCCCATAAGGAACTGAACAAATTGTAAAACCTCACAAACATAACAGAGCAGAGAAAAGAATGGCATCATTTCTAGCTTCGCTGCCTAAGAGAAGAAGGAGGTCAGCCAAACTTTTGAAGCAGGTTCAAATTTCTGTGAACCTTATTGAGCAAAAAGTAGAAGAAAATTTGACTCAAGAAGAAGATAAATCAGCTAAAAATGTATCAACTTCAGAAAAAATTGAGCAGGAAACAACAATAGACCATGCATTATGTAGAAATTCCCACTGTAGATCACCTGATAATGTAATATACTAAAGCAAAATACTTGATCTACTTCTAGAACCAATTATGCGAAAGCTTAATCAAGTTGACCAACATCAATACAAACACATATAACTGATAAAAAGAAATCAATCACACATAACACAGAAGATATAACCAGGGGAAAGCACTAGCCTAAAACCCCAACTCTGTATTATCATACAAGTGGAAATCTTGTCAAAGTTACAAAAAGAATCAGATCAAAAGCTTTCTTGCTCTCTCTGTAATCAAACAATGAAGCTCATAGACTCAATAGACAAGTATATATCCTCCTCAAGTCCTCCAAGCCCCTATTTCTTTGTGCAATTTTTGTTGGGGTCTAGTGAAGCCACATGTGTGAATTGGCCTCATCACACTCATTGAACAAGAAGAAGTAAAAACACAATTCTCTTGCATATAAATCCTTCTACATGTAAAGGAATATTCACCAAGCAATATTCTAGCAATTGAGAGTACATTGTCCCTCCATCTGATCTCAACTTGGTCTCTATTTGAACTGATATGCATGAGTTATGTATGAGAGAATATTCAGTTATCTGAAGAGTAGCAGTTATATGCAAGCATGCATTAACTAACTGAACTTACTTAATTTAAACAAACTATTTAAATCAATATAACTGGACTTGACTCAGTTAACTAAGCCAACTAATTACTACTCAAGATAGAACTCATGCTTATCTCTTTAACTGATGGATAAATTCCTCAATTAATGGAGAAACTGTTGCAAGTCCTCACATAGACTTCATGTTTTATTTTTCACAACTAATTAACTCATGGTGAATTAATTAATTTATTTTCAAACAATTGTTAAGTTCAAATTCAAATTTTACTTCCTATTATAGTTTAGGGATTGACTAAAATAGTAAGGTATCTTGAAATTTTATTTATAGAAAAGCTACTTTTAGCACTTTCACTTTTCATCCATTGTAGCTAAGTTCAACATTGGATGAAACTGCTATTTATAGTAGTGCTATTTTTAGCATTTCTTGTTGCTATCTTCAACACTCCCTCTCAAAAAGAAAGGGATTATCAGTAACCCCAATTCTGTCTCTGTGGAACTCAAAATTGCATTTTGACAATGCCTTTATCAAAATATCTGCATCTTGTTCCTCGGTCGAAACATACAGCAACAACATGATCCTCTTGAAGATGGTGATACCGGATATCAATGTGCTTGGACCTATCATGAAAAACTAGATTCTCAGAGAGTTTGATGCAACTCTGATTATCACAGTAGATCACTGTAGGATCCATCCTCTGACTACACAATTCCACTAGAATCTTACGCATCCAAATGGCCACACATGCAGCCTAACTAGTAGCCATGTATTCAGCCTCTGCTAAGCTAAGGGCAACTGATCTCTGTTTCTTGCTGTACCAGGAAACTACGACTAAAGCAAGGTTGAAGATTCCTCTAGAAGTGCTCTTCCTGTCTGATGGACTCCTTGCACAATCCGCATCTGTGAAGCCCTGAATATTCACTCCCTATGTCCGTCTGTACCACAATTCAAACTGAAATGTGCCTCTGAGGTATCTCAGCACGTGCTTCACTGCCTTCCAAAACAACTTGTGTTGGTGTCCAGGTAGTGGTGATTTATCTACCTTATTCTGACATTAATCTTATCAATCCGGGTGTGTATCCTTTCAAGGCAACGTGCAAGGTATATGCAGGGGCAAACGTGTAATATTTCCCAACCAAGGGTTCATGGTTTATGATTCAAAACATTAATGCAAGATTAAAAAATTACAGAAGTACAGAAATAACCATAAACAGTAAAGAACTGTAACAGCAACACAAACTGATAAATCACACGCACACAAAGACGCAACACCTGATCAGAAGAGAGGGCCCAGTTCTCTGATCAAGGCTGCGGTAGCCACGAAAAGAATTAGAACAACAAAATGGATGATATTTTATTACTCATTAATGGAAGTTTACAATACTGATGGATGAACCCCCATTCACAGGATCAACCTGCATTTTATACACAACAAGGGAGATTAATAGATCTCCCGAAAAAATAGCAACTGCGGATACAAAGATATCCATCAGTTGAAATGGCATCAGCATCAGATGTCTGAGATAGCAAGAAGGCCTAAGAATAGTTCAAGGAGCTTGTTCCCTAAGCTATGCGTCCTCCTTCTGATCGGCCGTTGCCAGTTCTGTTGTAATACGCTGAGTTGAGGGTTCCTGTTCTCATGTTGTGGTCAAACACATAGTTTAGTATTGTGAATAGATAGACTCCATGCGTTTTACTTCATTAATTAAAATATACCAATAGGACAGGTAAGGGGAAATTTACCTTGTAAATTTATCATAACAACATGGGTAAATGAATGGAAAAGGGTCAAAAAGGGTAATGGAAATAGGCAGAAAGATGGCCCGATTTGGTACCCAACATCTCCCCCCAACCAGCCTATTGCATGTCCTCATGCAGTCCTCCACTTTCACAAATCTGAGTTCCATAAACTGTAGGTTTCATGAAGCTGGGCAAGATCATATTCCTCAGCCATTTCTGTCCCTGGAGCTTTAAATCCGTCTGAGAGGACAACTTCCTTCCACAAATCCGTTGAGACATCATAAACTGGAGTATAATCTTCAGTAGGCAACCAAAGAATAGGGAACTGAAACCAGAGCCCCATCCACCGGGACCCACATGTCTGGACACATGCCACATACCTAGGCACCCTAGTAAGTACACGTGCAAAATTTGGTGCCCAAAAAGGTTCTCTCTCCCGGGCGGCTGTTGGTGACATCATCCACCTCCTCTGACAGCAACTAAGGGCCTCTTTTTGAAATGTGGTGAGTTGCTTGACACAAAGATCAAGACACCATTTTTGTGTCCTCACCATTCTATCTCTGTTTTCCTCAATCCCTAGAAAGGTCCTGTGCTTATTGAGCATTGTGTCTGACCTCTCATGTTACCCCTTGTATTCAAATGGCTTTGTAACTTGATTGTATTCAAAAGTGTTACTAGCCTTCTACCAATGAATCTGATTAAAAGCATAAGATGTGAGGGCTCTTAAATGAATGTCCCCCACATATGGGACCAGGTTGAAATCTCTGTCCAACTGCAGTAAGTACTCGTGAAAGTACAACTCACACATCAGATGTTGCGTTGGTACATCGTGAGTCCTCAAAATCCAGAGGAATTGCACACCATCCTCCATCTCATAGCTGACCTCATTCTTAAACTTTCCATGCATAATAAATGGAAACGTTCATGCAAAAATAAGGAATAACAAGAAGCAGGGGGATGACATGCCATAACCTCTTGCACCAGCTTGAACATCTCCTCCTTGTTGGCCTTTAGCTCTGCTGCTTTCTTCTCTAGCTGCTCTGTCTTGAGTTGCTGTTTTGCATGCCGTAGCCTCATCACATCCATACACTCCACATATCCAAAAATTGTTGTGGAGGACCTTTCCTCAGCCCTTCTGATCTCATTTTTATACTGGGCCATAGTAGATTTCCAGGACTGAATTTCAGCTGTTAGGGCATACTCCCGATCTTCAAACAATCGGTCGATCGGGTCTGTCTGAGTGTCGGTAGAGGTCATGACTATCCGGTCTACTTGGGTTTCTGCGTCAACCTAGATGGTTTTGGCCTTTCTGGCTTGCCGTTTGTGCTTCCTTAATTTTTTCTGCATTTTATTCACCTTCTTTCTTAGCTTCCTCACTTCCATTTTGAGCCGCATCATTTCCTTGAACTGCAACTGATACTTTTGTTTCATTGGAAGCCTTCGCTGTTCACACAGTTCTATCCACTCTTACTTAGCTAATATTTTCTCCACCAGAGGCAAATCCCTCGAAACATCTTCTGTTGTGTTGACTGGGGGATTTTCCTCCCCCGCTCACTTTTCTCCACTTATTTCATTCTCAATAGCCTTCTCACCTGGTTGTATCATTGGCTTAGTCATCGGGACAGTTTCACTTGGTCCCTCCCTTTTTCCAACAACGATCTCCTCTTCATGCACACGCACCGCGACTGGCGATGTGCTAGCGAGACATTCTCTCGCTGCTGTGTCAGCTCGAATTCCTCCGGTTTCTCCAGCCTCCAGACTTTCTATTTTCATCTCCTTCTCCAAGGAACCTGCCACCTGAGTGGCTTCCAATCTGTAAGCTTGTGGCCTCTGCAATAGATTCAGAGCCACCAGAATTGCAAAATCTTCTTTTTCTCCCCATCAAATGGAACAAGTTACCCTCGCTCCTCTTGGAATCAAGGCAGAGAGAGGGGATTGGGGTGCATCTTCTACAATTGGCCCCGAAGTTGATGCTAGTTCTTGTGGTTCAGTGTCAACATCGCGCCCTGGCTCTTCTGTTGCTTCCTCGATGGCTCCCAAAGTTTCCTCAACTCTGGGCCCTTCTTGTCTTTGTCCTTCCTCTTCTTTGAGTTCCATGATGAGAGTGGTCACGACCTCCTCTTCAACTGGATTGTCTTCCTCCATTATTTCCATGGTGGCAGGAGATCCCCATGGGGTTCCTTCAGTCCCCATATCAACTGCTTCACCCATGCTGTCCTGTTATGGGTCTGCTCTCGTGGCTGCTGTAACGTCCTCTTGCTCTGCTAGTTCCACGGGTGAAGCTGGTTCTTGTCGTACAACCTCATTTGTGGTACTAGCAGGCCTTTCTGCATCAACCCCTATGTCTGCCATTGCCTTTGTACTTTCTGCTTGATCTTGGGGGGCTACCTCATCCCCCAATTCCTTTGTTTCCATCTCCATTTCCTTTGGTTCCTCCTAATCGACATAATCTTCTTCGACAGGATCCTCCTCCATCAGTTCAGATTCCTCTGCCCTAGAAACCATAACAACTACTATCTGTTCCTCTGTGGAGTCCTGAAACACCTCCCATGGAATCATAATCTGTCCAATGGCATTCATTATTAGCAGCCGCACCAACCCATGATGAGTGATGACCGCTAGTACCTGCCAAGCCCCCTGAGCTGAATGTGCCATTAGATGCAGGCTCCTTAGCAGGAAGTAGGGCACATTCATGGAGAAAGCCTCTGCTTGTGGAAATCACAGGTGAGCTAATATGTGGAGGTGATATCTAAAGATTGTGTAGTATCTACCCTCACATGTCATATATTTGATGATGAACTATGCTACTTCTCCCCATGGATATGGTAGCAAATTTCTGTCATACCCCCTTCCTTTCTGCGCTATACTCTCTCCGGCTTGAAGGAAGGCCTCAAGGAATTCCGGAAGGGTATTTATTCTCACAAACCATCGGTCCCCAACTTGAGGAAGCCCACTAACTTCCGCAATGATTTCTTCTGTTATGGGGATCACCACTCCGCGAACCCACGAGCCTTCTTCCCCCAAGTTTAGTGCAAATTCCACTGTCAATTCTTCATTAAATCCTCTCAACCTATAAAAATACACATCCCATCCTGCGTTCTGAAAGACCTGTCATACCTCCCGACTATTCCGAGATGCCCTTGTGTTCTTAGGTTCATGACAAATTGATCAACCACCCATCGTTGCGAAGGCAGAATCAGCACGCCGACTATAGTTGGTTGGTAGGGGAGAGTGACAGGTCTCTAAACCATTAGAGGTTGAAATAATGTCATGGTTGATTTGGGAAAGATTAGATGAACAATACTGGTACGTATGGGAGTAATGGCAAGTCCAGTACTGGTATGCTTAGACATGATGGCAAGTTATGATGGTTTTGAGGTGTGTTCTAAAAATTAAATGCAGGGTGTGGGGAAGTGACTGATATAACTTGGTGCATAAGAATCCACATCCCAACACATTTAAAAATATGAATATGGAGTATTGAAATCATTATATTCGGTTGAGTGGGGTTTATGTGCATTAAATGTTTTTTCCATGGTACGCCGTCATTTCTTATGATGGTTCCCCCCCTCCCCCAAAAAAAAAACTTAATGACGGTCGTCCTCGGCACGTTTAATTTTCCTTTTCAAAATATTTAATTAAATCCATAAAATGATAGAGATGTACCTGCAGACTTACCCGACGGAGTGACAGCACAGCGTGTAACAACAACTATGAGTGGTAGCACAATGAGTAACGGCAACGGTGAGTAATGGCTGCTATGAAGTAGCAGCAACAGTGAGTAATGGAAATAGTGAGTAGCAGCAACAGTAAGTAATAGCAAGAGTGAGTAACAGTTGTCCTGAAGTAGTGGCAACAGTGAGTAGTAGCAGTTGTGGAGTAACACCAGCTACGGTGCAATGACAGTTATGGAGTAACAGTAGCTACAGTGTAACAGCAGTTGCAGAGTAACGGCAATGATGGTGTAACAGCAGTTCCAGAGTAACAACAGCTATGGTGTAATGGCAGTTCCGGAGTAACAACAGCTACGGTGTAACGACAGTTACGGAGTAACAACAACTTCGATGTAATGGCAATTCCGGTGTAACAAAAGCTACGGTGTAACGACAGTTCCAGAGTAACAACATCTACGGTGTAATGGCAGTTCCAGAGTAATAGCAGCTATGGTGTAACGACAGTTACGAAGTAATAGCTCCGGCGGAGTAACAACAGCTACGATGTAACAGCAGTTGCGGAGTAACAACAACTACAATGTAACAACAGTTATGAAGTAACAACAGCTACGGTGTAATGGCAGTTACAGAGTAACAACAGCTACGATGTAACAACTCTTAATGACTGATAAGTGACAGTGTTGGGTGTTACATTTCTCCTCGCCATATTTCTTTATTGTTCTTGCGAAAGATAAACAAATAAACAACAATATATATATATATATATATATATATATATATATATATATATATATATATATATAGATATATATATACATATATATATATATATATATATATATATATATATATATATATATATATATATACATATATATATATATATTTTTAGATAGATTTTTTCAATTTTTTTTTTTTTTTGATAGATTTTTTTGTTTTTTTTTTTAGAGCAGCATAAGGGTGTCTTGTTTTCCAATGACCATTAAATCAAATGAAGCAGAAAGATTTTTAACAAAAGTATCTTTAGAGGCTGGATAGTGATATAATTTAAGACGGTGTCCGTTTACCATGAACGAAGTATGGTTTTCATCTATTGTACTCAATCTTCATGTTCCATTGTCAAAAACAACATCCACTTGACATGGGCCCATCCAGCAAGTGCAGAGCTTGCCTCTAAAATCCTTAAATCTGGATTCATACAATAACGCCCAGTCCCCCACCTGAAACACCTTAGTTTTGATGAATTTATCGTGCCATTTCATTCTCTGTTGTTAAGAAACAGTAGTTCTCTGGACATCCACTGCTTAAATCTCGTCCAACTCATTCAGCTATTCCATTCAGTGTTTCTGGGCTTCTGATAAATCCAGGCCTACTTCTAGAGCTGTTCTAAGTGTACTGATTTCAAATTCCATCGGAAACAAGGGGGATTTTCCATAGACCAATTCATATGGAGAAAGCCATGTTGTATTCCACCATGTTGTTCTGTATGCCCATAGAGCTTCTGGGAGTTTCTGTGCCCAGTCCGGTGATGGCTTGTTACTGTCTTTGTCAAGATATTTTCCAATACCTTATTTGTGCTTTCCACCTATCCATTTGCCTGGGGGTGATAGGTGGTTATCACTCTATGTTTGACCCCATATTTATGCATTAGGTTTTCTATCATATGAGATGTAAACTATGATCCACCGTCTGATACAATTTCTCTTGGAGTCCTGTACCAGGCAAAAATTTCTTCAAAAAGGAAGTCTGCAACCACTTGCTCTGTTGCCGTCGTGACCACCCTGGCTTCCACCCATTTCATTACATAGTCGGTGCAGACCAAGATGTAAGCCTTCTAATGCGAAGGTGGGCTGAAGGGACCAACGAAATCGATGGCCCATTTCTCGAATGGTTCAATGACTATCTGGGGCTACAGGGGCATTTCATCTACTTCCCCAGGTTGTCCCATTTGTTGACAACTATCACACCTTTGCACATAATCCCTAGCATAACAAAATATGGAGGGCCAGTAATATCCCATTTGCAGCACTTTATGACCTGTTCCTTTGTCTGCGAAGTGTCCCCCATAGGGTCCGCCGTGTGCAGCTTTTAATATCTCAAAAATATCATCTCCTACTACACAATGCTAAATCTGTTGATCCACTCCTGTATGGAAGAGATATCCTGCCATCCATGAATATCGAGTACTCTGGTGAATGATCTTCCTTTGCTCCTTATAGAACAAGTGACGAGGCACTTTACCTGTAGCAAGATAATTAGCAATATCTGCATACCACGGAGTGTTAGCAGAAACTGCAAAAAGATGCTCATTTAGAAAATGATCTTCAATTAGTGTTTCCTTACCATCACATTCTATCCTAGATAAAAAATCTACGACCACATTGTCTTTCCCTAATTTATCTACTATAGTGATATCAAATTCCTGTAGTAGCAACAACCATCTTGTAATTCGACCAGGGGTAACAGGTTTATTCATTAAATACCTGATGGTTGCATGATCAGTATGCACAAAAGTAGGATACCTGGTAATGTAGTGCCAAAACTTGTTGATGGCATAAACGACAGCAAGAAATTCTTTCTCAGTCACTGTGTAGTTTAATTTAGTAGGAGCCAAATTTTTACTAACATAGTAGACTGCGTAAGGTACTTTATCCTCTTACTGTCCCAATACTGCACCAATTGCTGTCTGAGAGGCATCCGTATGAATGTGGAAAGGTAATGCCCAGTTAGGTCCTCTAAGGATAAGAGCACTAAAAACTAACTCCTTAATTTTTGTAAACGTTGCATCACAGTCTTTTGTCCACACAAATTCTGAATCTTTCGTTAGTAATTGAAACAGTGGGTGGGCTAATTTTGCAAAATTTTCTATGAAACGTCTATAATAACCATCACAACAAATGAAACTACGTACCTGTGTGACTATTTTAGTTGTTGGGAAGTGCAGAATTACCTGTATCTTTGTTGGATCCATCCTGATTCCTTCAGCTGAGAGCAAATGTTACAGAACGATTCCCTCTTCAATCATCATGTGACATTTCACTGTACTCAGAGAGACATGCGCTTGTATATACCTTGTAAGAAATTTTTCTAGATTTTCCAATCCCACCATGAACGAGTCCCCATATGGAGTAAAGTCATCCATATAGATCTCAACACTGTCATTTATCAAGTCAAGAAGATACCCAGAATTTCCCTTTGGAATGTTGCAGGAGCATTGCACAGGCCAAAAGGAAGGACCCGGTATGAAAATGTCCCCTAAGGGCATGTGAACGTGGTCTTGTCCTGGTCCTCAGGAGCAATCTGGATCTGGTTATATCCATTAAACCCATCCAGAAAAGAGAAATACTTCTTACCAGCCAATGTGTCCAACACTTGATCAATAAACGGCAAGGGAAAGTGGTCTTTTTGCGTCTCCTTATTCAACTCTCGATAATCTATGCAGATCCACCATTTGCCATTCTTTTTGGGAACCATTACCATTGGTGAGACCCATTGGCTATCTGAGATTGGGTAGATGAAACCTACATCCAGTAACCTCTGCAGTTCTTCTTTCACTACATTCTTCAATGCAGGGTTCATTCTTCTCTAAGGTTGTCTTATAGGATGACAATATTCCTTGATGTATATGTTATGGGTGCATAAGTTGGCAGGGATTCCCTTCATATCTGCATAATCCCAGGTGAAGGCCTCTTTATGTTTCCGTAGAACGTCTATAATCTGCTCCTTCTGAGATTCTTACAGGTTCAGATTAATGTTAAAGGTTTTCCCAAGTTCCAATTCCACTTGTATACTTTCATGAGGTGAATCATCAGGTGGTTCCTCTAATCCTTCTGTTGTTTCCATAGTTTCCTGAGTCTCACAGCTTAGGATAGATTCTAGGATCTATTGGTTTGATTCCAAAACGGAATAAGGATCATCCACAAAAGAAGATATTACATCATCTTCTGATTCCATTTTCAATTGCAGGGCCTGTCTGATAGTAAGGACAGGTCTCACTTCTTCCTCTTCTGTCACATCCTCTACCGCAGATACAACCTTCTTAGTGCCTACTGGTTTTATAGGTGAATTTGGTTCAGCAAGGGGATATAACACTAAATTCTTAGTGTTATGCCCATTAGAAATGACCATATTCCCTGAGCGGCACCTAATGTAAGCATTTGCAGTGGCCAGCCATGGCCTATCCAAAATTAGGGGATCACCACCCACTGAAGATTGTGTATGTAATACTAGGAAATCTATGGGGTAATGCCATGAGTCTACTGAAATTGTCACATCTTCCAGCTTTCCTACAGGTTTGAGTGTAGAACGATCTGCTAATTCTAGTACTGTAGGTGTATGCTTTAAATTACGAAGTCCTAACACATGCATAGTTTCAGTAGTGATGACATTGATGGTAGCTCCCAAGTCTACCAACACATTTGGAATCTCTACCCCATTAATATGTACTGTCAAGATCAGGTTCCCCCGATCTCCATATTTCACTAGCATTGATTTTCCCATCATAAAGTCCGACAACTTTCCCATAACATGTATGGTAAGGGGATCTTTAATTTTCTTGGCAGGTTTCTTTGAACAATATTCCCTAAGAGTCTTTGCATAGATTGGCACATCCTTCATAGCTTGTAATAAGGGAATTTTAACAAATAAGTTTTGCAATTCCCTTAATAAATCAAATTCAGATTGAGGACCTGGTTCACTCATGATTAATCTTTTTGGGTAAGGTGGTTCAAATTGAGGCTGCTTGATAGGAGGTGTTTGGTTTCTATTGGTTTGCTTTGGATTTTTACTGATCGGCTTCGTCTCCTTATCTTCACTATCAAGCTGTTCAATGATAACTGGAGGAGGTTGGGCGTCAACTGTTTGACTTGATCGCAGATTCATTTCATACAGCTCTGCAGTGGAGATACTATATGAAGGCAGGTTAAGAACATCAGCGTGATGAGCTCCCTTATTGTTAGGGTTAGGGTTAGGCTACATTGGGAGCTGTGGATGGGCAGGCTGGTTACCAAGAGGCACATTGGAGGGTAGTTGAAGCTGCCACTGAGGCATCTATTGTGGCATCTATAGAGGAAACTGACCAGGGGTGGATCCTCGCTAGATTGGAGCCCATGGGGAGCTCGTACTGGCTTGGGGGTTCCACTACTGCCAAGGTGGGTACTGGTATTGCAGCCACAAGTGAGGGTAGGGCATGGTTTATGGATTCATATTACAATTATTAAAATACTGAGATGGATCCAGGTACATACCTTGATTTCCCATCGGTGGTCGAGGCGGCCATGGCTTCCGAGATCCCATGAGGTATAACTACTCTGTGTCCTCCCCCGTTCCTTGAAATACTACTTTCAAGCCTTGTAAGGAAGGGCATGAGCTTGTCGCATGATTGAGCTTGCAAATCACACATTCCTCTATGGAATTTAGTGGACATTCCCTCTTTGGATGCTTCTTTCTGCACTTCAGGAAAAACACTGCCATAGTCCTGTCCAGCTCTAACTGCTTTTGTTTTACTTCCAAGGTGTCCATCTATGCTGACAAGGTACTGAGGATATCTGTTCTCAGGTTGTTTAGCAAATTTCCGATTTCTACTTTTGTAACACCCCCACTAGATCCCTTTACTGAATGGACCCTCTGCTTATTTCTCGCAAGCCCCCTTGAGTACTGACTACATAATTTGCAGATATCTTCGAACTTCTCCTTGGAGATATCTCCCTTTCCGACAATGCTCAATAGTTCCATCGAGTCTTCTTGAAGGGAACGAAGGAGGATAATATTTAATATTTCCTTGTCCAGGTCAGAATGACCTGACCTCTGTAAGGTGTAGTGGAACCTCTCCACACAATCTTCCAAGCTTTCTTCTTTCTATGTGAACTTGAAGAGTTCCTCCTTAATGTTCTGGGATTTACAGTAATCCTGGTATTTCACCAAGAAAGCCGTCTACATATCTTCCCATGTAGAAATGGATTTTCCTCCAAGGCCCATGAACCATCGTAGAGCCGTCCCTTTTAGCATGGAAGGGAAAATTTTCAGCTTCTGGGCATCTGTTGTGTAGTCATACCCCCGGCATACTATATCAAACTCAAATAGAAATGTGTAGGGGTCTTCAGAGATAAGCCCATGGAAAGTTGGTAAAACTACCAATGGAATAGGCTTTGTAGGTGCACCAGTTCCCAGATCTCCAATAGGGAAATCGATGGTGGAGTTTGTAGGAGCCATGAATATTTTCCAATAATCACTGGGAATTTCAATAGGCTCAGCAGGGGGTGGCTGAGCATTCTTTTTTATCGGGATTCGAGGTTCTTTAGTAGCACTTCCCCAGTCTCTTGGTGATGTAAATATCTCCTCATCTCTTTCTCGGTGGCCTGATGGCTTGATCCTTTAGCTACAACTCCCTTTCCTTTACCATAACAGTTCGATCCTACTGTTGCTCTGCTTGCAACTTCCTCCTCTGCTAACACTAGCTCAAGATTCTCTGAATCAGGCCCACTGGTATTTGCTTCCTCCACGGTCAGAGATACCTGCTGTGTTGAGTCACCACAGAATGCCACAGCCAATACTGGATGTTCCACTGACTGTCCTTCTGACTTCACCCTTCTTGCTCCTGGTCTCACAGCTACACGAGAGGATGCTTCGGATTCAGCCTTTGCTATGATCTCTTTTATATAGGTTTTTCTTCCCAGGTCTGGTCTTCCCCTCCTTGGGGCTCTCCCTATGCCCCTTTATTAGGTTATTTGTTCATACAAAAGTTGGATTGATGGGGGGTTTCTGTATGAACCTACAATGCTTCAACCCTGGAGTAAGGTGTTAAAAGATTGTTCCTTCCCTAGGACGAAAAAAACTCACAAAAGGAAAGGTAGCTATAGCAAAAAAAAAAAATTCTAGGGTTTCAGGCCTAGAGTAGGGCATCAAAGGACTCCTCCCTCCCCAGGGACAAGAGCCAAAACAATAAAAAACTACGGGAAGCCCTAATTATTTTCCAGATTTGAAGCAGGGTGTAAAAATTGTCCCTCCCCAGGGTAAAAGATAGGGATTTCCCAAAAAGAAAGCACACACAGGTTAAGAAAAAAATAATTTTAAGTCAAGGCCTAGAGCAAGGCGTCAAAGGACTCCTCCCTCCCCAGGACAAGAGAATGGCCCAAAATAATCAGAAAAACAAAAATAGAAAAACAAAAAGAGTACCTATGCTCAGGACCTGAAGCAGAGTGAGAAAACTCGTTCTCTCCCTCGGATGAGAGATTGACCCTCTGGTTGGTCTGGATCATTATTTGCACCTTGTTAGCCTCCCCGACAATGGTGCCAAAATGTTGGTGTCCAGGTAGGGGTGATTTATCTACCTTATTTCGACATTAATCCTATCAATCGGGGTGTGTATCCTTTCAAGGCAATGCACAAGGTATATGCAGGGGAAAACACGTAATCTTTCCCAAACAAGGGTTCGTGGTTTAAGATTCAAAACATAAATGCAATATTAACAAATTACAAAACTACAAAAATAACCATAAACAATAAAGAACTGTAACAGCAACACAAACTGATAAATCACACACACACAAAGGTGCAGCACCTGATCAGAAGAGTGGGCCCAGCTCTTTGATCAGGGCTGCGTTAGCCACGAAAATAATTAGAATAGAAAAATGGATGATCTTTTATTACTTGGTAATGGAAGTTTACAATACTGATGGGTGAACCCCCATTCACAGTATCAACCTACATTTTATACACAGTGAGGGAGATTAATAGATCTCTCGAAAACATAGCAACTACAGATACAAAGATATCCATCAGTTGAAACGACATCAACATCAGATGTCTGAGATAGCGAGAAGGCCTAAGAATAGTTCACGGAGCATGTTCCCCAAACTATGCGTCCTCCTTCTGATTAGCCATTTCCAGTTCTATTGCAATACGCTGAGTTGAGGGTTCTTGTTCTCATGCTGCGGTCAAACACACATTTTAGTACAATGAATAGATAGACTCCATGTGTTTTACTTCATTAATTAGAACATACCAATAGGAAAAATAAGGGGCAATTTACCTTGTAAATTTATCATAACAGCATGGGTAAATGAGTGAAAAAGGGTCAAAAAGGGTAATGGAAATAGGCAGAAAGATGGCTCGATTTGGTACCCAACAGCTTGGTAGGATGAACCATAGCTTGACTCGGTTGGTTCACCACAAAGCACAAGTCAGGTCATGTGCTCACCAGATACATAAGTGTACCCACTAGCTACTGATAAATAGTAGCAGCTACTACCTCACCTGAAGCAGCATACTCCTTCCTCCAGTTCCCAGCTAGAAGAGTCTGCATGGGTTTGCACTTCTCCATATGGAACCGCCTGAGGATCTCATTGGCATACTTTCCTTGAGATACAACAACTTCTCCATCTCTCTGCCACACCTCCATGCCTAGAATGTAGTGCATAAGACCCATGCCTTTCATCTTGAACTCTCTTGCAAGGTCCTCCTTGCAAGAATGTATCAGCTAATCATCACCTGTTAAAATCAGATCATCGACATAAAGTAAAATGATCAATGGCTTACCTTCTACCTTGATGTGGTAAAGGTTCACATCTGATTCACTCTTGGTGAAGCCAAACCTAGTGAAATAGTTGACAATCTTGGCGTGCCAAGCGCAGGGTGCTTGCTTCAGCCCATACAGAGCCCTCTTGAGTCTGCACACATGTGACTCACTGTTGAAGGTTTCGAAACCTTCTGGTTGCTCAATGTACACCTCCTCCTCAATCGTCCCATTAAGGAATGTTGTCTTCACATCCATCTGGTGGATCTTCCACCCCATCTGAGTTGATAGTGCCAATATCGATCTAATTGATGAGTACCTTGCTACAGGAGCAAAAGTCTCATCATAGTCGATCCCCTCGACCTATGAGAAACCTCAAGCAAAAGACCTTGGCTTGTATTTCTCAACACTGCCATCAATTGCCTACTTTACCTTATAAAACCATCTGGAACTCACCACTGACTTGTCATGAGGTCTTCGGACAACATCCCAAACACAGTTCCGTATGATGGAGTCATACTCCTCCACCACTGCATCAACCTGCACTGGTTTCTGCACTGCCTCCTCGAATGAAGAAGGCTCGGAGTCTACACACTCCCCAACCAGGGCCATGTAACCAGTGTACCACTCTGGCAACCTCCTCTTTCTGCGCTAAGAAGATGGTTGTCACACATTCTCCCGCGCATCCAGCATCAATCTGTCAACTTCCCTTGAGCATTTCCGCCCATCTCTAGAAGTCTCAGCATGAATGGATGTCTCCACTCACGAATCCTTCATGCAGCTGCTCTGCATCAATTTGAGGCTCCTCCTCCTTAGTAACAGAAGGTTCCTCATCTGCATGAAACTTGAGCTCCCTCTCAAGTGACACTTGAATGGCTTTTTTCTCATCAAACTTTAGATCCCTACATACCACAGTCCTTTAAGTGGAAGGCAGGTACACCTAGTAGTTGTGAGTTGTGTCTGTGTACCCCACAAGTATTCCCAACTCAGTTGTTGGGTTTAGCTTCTTCTTGGCATCTTTGGTCACATGATAGTAAACTGATGATCCAGAGATTTAGAAGTGACTTACATCAAGTTGCTTCCCAAAATAGGCCTCCATAGGTGTCTTCATGCCGGTATACAGTGCGGGCTTTTGTTCTGCAAGTATACTATTGTATTGCATGCCTTAGCCCACGAATGCAGTGGTAGGCTTTGGTCATGCAACATCGCTTGAGTTGCTCCCACAATCGATCTATTCTTCCTTTTGGTGACCCCATTCTACTGTGGGTTATGGGGTGTCATTAATTCCCATTTAATTCCTTCTACAACATAGAAGTCCTTAAACTGCTGGGAGACATACTCTCCACCGTTGTCACTACGCAAGGCTTTTATTTTCTTTCTCGATTCTTTCTCTGCCAAGGCTTTAAACTCACAAAACCTCAAGAAGGTCTGATCCTTCTTTTGTATAAATTAGATCCAGCATCTACGAGAAAAACCATTAATAAAAATAACATAGTTCCTTTGTTTAGAGGTGGAGATTGTAGAGAAAGGTCCAAAAACATCTGAGTGAACTCTCTCCAGGATTGCTCCAGCTCTACTATCTTGATCCAAAAAGGAAGATTTCACATACTTACCCAAGGTACAACCTTTGCATGTACTTGTCTGCTCAAGTTTTCCCTTGGGTAATCTGGTAGAAATCTGCTACATGATCTTCAGGGCTCCATGGTGCAAGTGGCCCAGTCTTCTATGCCATAGCTTGCCAACATCCTGGCTCTGCACCATATTCTCTTTGGAACTCAAAGTAGCACAGTCATCTACCTCCAGCTTGTAGGAAGTTCTTGACTCGAATCTGTATTCGCTTTGTCTATCTAGTGCCGATATGCCTCTGGAATACCTTTCCTTTGCTAAAGACTACATCATAACCTTTATCTTCTAGCAAAACAATGGACACAAGATTCTTCTTCAAACCTGGTACATACTTTACATCAGTCAAGGTGAGGGGAGCTCCATGCTCCCTCTGAAACACAACTGTACCTTCACCTGAGACACAGTACTTTCCATCATTGCCCATCTCGATCCGCACCTGGAGATCCTTCTCCTCCAAGGTACTAAAAATATTCTTGTCACCTGACATGTGGAAAGAGGCTCCACTATCCAGGTACCAAACACATCCCATCATGGATGAAACCATGCATCCAATAAGAGAGAAATCTAGCTCAAACTATGAGGCTAATGCATCACCATCCGTTCCCTTTGAGGAACCCTTCTTGGATTTCTTCTGTGGTCAATTAGTAGCATAATGGCCCACTTCATGACAATGAAAGCATCTCACTTTCGATTTGTCAAACTTCTTCCCACCACGAGAAGAACCAAATTTGGATTAGGATGCCCTCCACTTCCCTTTCTTTTCCTTACTCGCTAAGGCTAGATTTTCCTCATCATCTTGCTTCTGTCTCCTCCTACATCAGATCTGAGCAAAATCTTTCCCAATCTGGCAGTTTTTCTCTTCCATTAACCGAGTCCTGGTAGCTATGCTAGCTCTTAGGAAGACCGAGGAGTGCAAGACTCACCATGTCATCATCCGCTATTGCGATCCCTACACTTCCAAGCTCATCCCTGCAGGTGGTGAGCTTGTTCAAATACGTAGAGATCGTGTTGCCCTTTTCACACTTGGTCTTATGAATCTTGTCTTTCAGTGCCAACTTCCTCTGATCACTACTATTCTTATATAGATCTTTCAATGTTTTCCACATTGAAAACGTGATCTCCTTCCCATGGAGACTCGAGACTATGTGGTCTCGAACTCCCTCTATAAGGATTCTCCTTGCTCTAGCCACACACTTTTTCCATTTCGTCAATTGAGTAGCATCAGTCGGCTTTGGGACTTCTTGATCAATGAAGTCCTTTAGACTGTTATCCTCTAATACTGCCTCCATGTGATCCTTCTAGGCTATATAATTTGAACTGCCATCAATAGCATATTCGAGTGTTAAACCACTGAATGCCATATGTGAAATAGAGATGTGATAAGAACTTGATTTCTATATTCAGGAACCACAAAATTTGAACTTCTCCCTTCTCGTATATTGTTCTTCCTTCATCACCTTTGCTCCGATACCATGTATAAATTCCCATTGTAGATCACCTAATAATGCAATATACTAAAGCAAAATACTTGATCTACTTCTACAACCAATTATGCGGAAGCTTAATCAAGTTGAGCAACATCAATAAGAACACATATAACTAATAAGAAGAAACAAACCACACATAACACAAAAGATATAGCTAGGGGAAAGCACCAGCCTAAAACCCCAACTCTGTATTATCATACAAGTGGAAATCTTGTCCAAGTTACAAAAAGAATTAGATCAAAAGCTTTCTTGCTCTCTCTGTAAACAAACAACGAAGCTCATAGACTCAATAGACAAGTATATAACCTCCTAAAGTCCTCCAAGCCCCTATTTCTTTGTGCAATTTTTCTTGGGGTCTAGTGAAGCTACATGTGTAAATTGACCTCATCACACTCACTAAACAAGAAGAAGTAACAACACAATTCTCTTGGACAGAAATCCTTCTCGATGCAAGGAATATCCAGCAACTGACAGTACACTGTCCCTCCATCTGATCTCAACCCGGTCTCTGTCTAAACTGACATGCATGAGTTACGTATGAGAGAATATTCAATTATCTGAAGAGTAGTAGTTATATGCAAGCATGCATTAACTAATTGAACTTACTTAATTTAAACAAGCTGTTTAAATCAATATAACTGGACTTGACTCAGTTAACTGAGCCAACTAATTACTACTCAAAATAGAACTCATCCTTATCTCTTTAACTTATGGATAAATTCCTCAATTAATGGAGACACTGTTGCATGTCTTCACATAGACTTCATGTTTGATTTTTCACAACTAATTAACTCATGGTGAGTTAATTTATTTATTTTCAAACAGCTGTTAAGTTCAAACTCGAATTTTACTTCCTATTATAGTTTAGGGACTGACTAAAATAGGAAGGTATCCCGAAATTCTATTTATAGAAAAGCTATTTTTAGCTCTTTCACTTTTCATCATTGTAGCTAAGTTCAAAACTGGATGACACTACTATTTATAGTAGTGCTATTTTTAGCATTTCTTGTTGCTATCTTCAACACATTAGAAGGGATAAACATCTTATTGGATATTGGAAATTTTGGATAAGTTTAGACCACTTCAATAGAATAACTTGTAGTTCATTATGACAAACCTCTCAACTAGGGGGCTTCACCAAAATCGCCATCTGTAGCTTTTCCTATCAAATTTGCAGCTACTATTACCCTGGAATCAGATAATGATCCTAACACTTGTTTCATCTCAGGGGCATTCTAGAGACTCTGTTGCTACTTTACTAGAGCCTTCCTCTCCAGAGGGAATGACTCCAAAATATTTTGAAAATTTGATTGATGAAGAATGAGATGATGGCACTAGATTTTCAGCTAAACCTCAGATTGATTTTCCTAATCAGGACTTCCTTAACTCTGGAACTAATTGATGAAAAGGGAAGTTTGAAGCTGGCTGATAGCATAATCCACTAAGGAAACTATTATCAAAGAACCTAAAATAGTAGTTGTTGTTTCCTCCCCAACAACCTTGGTTAGCAGTCTTGTTCAGATGACCATAGGTACTAAAGATGGGAAAAATAAAGGAAAAGGGAAATTTCATAAGGAAATTGATAAATTAAAGAAAGAAAATAAGAAACTACAAGGAAAAGTACAACAACTAAAGAATTGTTTACATGGTAGTAAGAAGTTTCATAGAGATTATGTGAAAATCTCTAAAATAAAGCAAGAAACTTAGGAAACGGAAGTATAGACTCATGTTATATCTATCCTTAATGAATCCAACACTTAGACATATTTTTTTCTTGCTATTACTGAAGTAGGAACCCAGACTGATCCTAAGGAATAGATGATGGATGCTCCTCCTACCCCTGTTGAAATAGGAATTTAGGCTGATCGACCATTTAATTTTAATGACAAAGGGGTACAACTAGAATAGGTTCCTCTGTATACTCCCTTGATTGTAGAATCCTCCATTACAGTCATGCATAAAACTATGGAGGAATAGCAGTAGTCTATAGCAATATATCAGGGAGTAGTGGTGCCTTGGAGGGAACATCAAGAGTTGTTTCAACGATTTAAAGCTTTGAAAACAATAGAAGATGAGATGTATGCACAACTAAGAGCATCCAAAAAGGAAGTACACTATTTAAGGGATTGCCTTAAGAAACTGCAGAGCAAATGAAGGAATTTTCTCTATTTATTCATATGCCTTGGCATATAGGTCCCCAACTCATAATTATGCTTTATATTTTCTTGAAAAATATTTGTTGCTTAAAATAAATGTAATACAATCTGGACAACCACATGAGTTAAAAAATGTACTCGATTTTATTTCTACTTTTCAAAGTTAGGATGAGTATACAATATATCTTCTATGTGAGTTGCATATTCATAATTTATTTTTAGAAGAGAATGTAGAATAAAATCCTATCCCATTCATTGGAGATATTCAATTTCATGAATTGGGAAAAGGCTCATCATACCTTCCAGAGAAGGGAACATGGTTTGTATATTTGGGTTAGAGGGGAGCCTAAAAACCCCTTTCTCATAGACATCTATAGTGGCATTTTCAAAAAGAAACCTGGTGTTTCTCCTGTAATTGCACAAACCCTATATGATATATTGCACTTAGGAATGGAATATTTGTAAGACATCAGAGATGAGACTCTTAGTGGAGATAAGGAAATATGACAGGAATCACCCAATGATGTCAAGGACAAAGAACCTTTTGGCTATCATAACTTGTGGTCTGCCATGACTACAGTAGGTGACTATGTTCACCTGGTAATGGAAAGATGTAATCACTGGATAGGATTTAGGTATCAATGCCCATGATTTGGTGGCCCTAGTAATTTTATAAATATGGTTATGATTTATCAAAATCAGATAAGTTAGTGGCTTTTGAAGAGCTCTGAAAAAGATGGGTTTGGGCATAGAAGAGAAGAAACTTATCAATATTAGTCCATGACTTTCCTACATGTTAACCATTTATTTGAATGAGTTCATGTAGAAAGGTCAGCGAAGCGGTGATGTTGGGCCTCATATTTTTCATATTTCCCTTACCTTATTTATTAATTTAAATATTATTTTCCAAGTATTTCTTGTGATTATGCGATGCTAATTTGTGTAGTATGGGCTTTAGTAGTATTTTATATACATTTATTATTTCATTATTTTATGAATAGATTTGATCATTAAAGTGTTATTTTCTAACAAAAGGATCCTCTTTATTGGACATGAGTCTATTAATACATCGATACTTTCAGTTGTTTTCTAGAATGGTCATGGGATATCGTGTAAGCCCCAGGCTGTTACATTCTATTTGCAGCAAATTAGTTAAGCATGACCTCTCAACCTGGTCTTCTGGATGCATTAAGATATGTGTAACTTAAATGAGCATCCTAGGAATCTTTAGATTTTGAGGATCACTCATTATTAAAAATAGATTCTCTGGTCTTTATCTTTTAGTAGTATGATAGAAAAACTAGCGTTGAACCTCGAAAGAGGTTGTTCACATTATAATAATATTTTTGACACAAGCTCATACTCATGATTTCATTAATTGTAACAGGGTTTGTGCAATCGAATGGAAATTTTTATTACTCATATCTAGTCTACTATGTTGATTTCTCTATAATGGAGTTTGATTCCCGATTGGGTCCCAATCCTGGAAACAACATTGTCTTCTCCTGTATCATTAATTTGGTGTTTGATTCTACTGTTCTAGTTATTTCTATTTGTGTAGTTGTTCTTAATTTATTATTGCTAATTTTTTACATTGAATGTGCTATTTTGAATAAGGTTTATTGAAATCAATATAGAATAGACGTGTCGTAGTTAATCTTCTAAGAGTAGTATTGTTTCTTTCTGTCTCCTGCAGATTACCATATATTTCTATTTTGTTTTCTTATTTGATTTCAACAATGTTATTTTGTAGTATTGTCTTTCTATTGTATAGTTGTTGTTCCTTAAGAAACAATTTGTTATTCAGTATGTTTTCTCTTTCTATTTCCTTCAGAAGCCTATAACAATTAGTATTTTGAATAGTTTACGATAATTAGAGATTTCTTCTTGAGTTGATTCCTTTAGTATTGCAACTTTACTTTTCAATAGGATCATAGAAACTAGTCATATTTGCATTTATCTCGCATAAACTGTGTCTATAACCTTGAAATAGAGAAAAAAAACCTCAGGTTGATAGATTAATGTGCAATAGTTAGTTGGCCCTTTTAGGAATGATTAATTGGCCCAACAGCTAGCAAAAACCCACTAATGCATTTATGAATATTTGGTTTCTCCTTCTTCAAATAAGGCACATACCATAATAGCTCTAAGATCCTTCTACTGTACTCCTCATCGATCATGCATCCCATCTTCAACCCATAGGATTATTTTTCCCTATCATCATAGTATCTCTCTGATAGGTACTTCTTCCGAAAAAATCTCTCAAAATCACTTCAAGTCAACTCCTCTTCCTAAATTCCTATGAGGTTCTTTATATATTCCCAGAAAATGTCTACTTTACATTTAATACTGAGCATAGCTATTCTAACATTCATGTTCCCTAAGTAATCATGTAATCTAACGAACTTATTCATCCCAAGTAACCATGCTTTTGCATCTTGTGACTTCTTCATTTCTCCATCGAATGTAGGTGGATTTTCTTTCTTAAACTCATCCAAAAAATATCCCCTATCACTCCCACAAGGATGATAGTGATTATGACCATGACACTTATCTAAACAAGAACTAGAGTAAAGATCATGTCCGTTGCCTTGTCTATTAGGTGTATCCAAGAACCTTCCATCTTTAATGGTGTCATCTCTATCTGACTTGTGTCCACCATGATGCCTTCTACCATATGATCCATTAGTCTTGTCCTCTTGCCCATGAATGATTCTATGTGGTCCATGTCTCTGGAAGTCTGACAAACTCTGAAGGATAATTGGATTTACCTCTTCTTGTCTCTCATGTGCCCTCTCTCTTGTCATTGAATGATTTGGTAATTATCTGCCTTACAATTTTTTATTTCTTCCTTTAATCTTTTGAAAGTTTTTGTTATTCAGGAGAGTCCCATTCACCGTGTTGCTCAGCTAATCTATAGGGAAAATTTCATGAACTATAGTCTCCCATTTTACTAGTCATGTCTGATCTTATACCTGCAAACATACTATGTCAGATAACCAAAACGTAATCATACTAACATACCCTAGTGTAGATCAGAGGAGGATATCTAGTCTCCAAGAACAACCTGTTTAGAAATATATATATATATATATATATATAATCAAATCAATAAAATGACATCATCTCCATCATTATCCCACATACCATGCATGATGTCACAACTATAACACTCACTAGGTGCAATACATGCATTAAAAAGATATAGTCAACATGCATGCATCAACAATACAAATGAATCAAACATGCATTCATGAAAACACAACTACAATGATGATTGATACCATGCATACAAACAAATTGACCACAAACATAATGAAAACATATTCAACTAACATGTATACATGACAAACACATTCCACCCATCCAATCCATAGGGTTGAACCATGCTCTCATACCACTATGTAACATCCTCTTCCCACACTTACCCAAGCTAACTGATTCACGTGGCTAAATGTGTTACAAATATCTACTATGGTATGATTCAACTCCCCAGGTATAGTTAAGGAAATGGAATCAAGAAACAAAAAACAATCTAACATCCCTTAAGAGTTACAGGACCCGAGAGGCCAATCAACCACTCTAGGTGTCCAACCCCAGAGTTAATTTTATTTTTAACTGAGATAACCCCCAGTCACTCCCGTGACAAGCCCTCCATCTAACTGTAACCATCAAGTCACTCGCACAACAAGGCCTTGTTGTAGCAGCTACAACCACCCTCCAAAATTTTTCCTTAGCCTATTTTGGAGCCTCGCTACCAACCTTAACAACAGCTTGCGTTGCTTCGTCAAGTCCTTAAGCTTCAGTGTCTTTCTTTCTGAAAGGCAGCCTATCGATCATAGTATGGTCTTTTCCATTCACAGGCTGCTCACCCGGACTTGGCTGAGTTGCAGGCTTAGCAGCTTCCTAGTGAAATTTATGCATTTATGGAGGGCAGCTAGCCTTCCCTCCAAGAATTATGCAATTCCCTTTGACAGCCTGCTAGACTCCAGGATTGCACAATCCTACCAGCCAACCCTCCCAGCAGGATTTCTGTAATTGTTTCCATCAACGGGCTATTTAGCCCAAGATTTGTGCAAATCTACGTAGCAATCAGTTGCTCTACCAAGAAATTGGGCAATCCCCTTATGGCAGTCAGCCCAGCTTATAGTAAAAAATGAGCATTTTTCTCTTGTAGTCAAGCAATTGCTTGCATGTGTAGTTGAGTTTACGGTTCCCTCTAGGACCAAGAAAAATAGAATTGCATGCATAGGCTACTTCTCCCAAGGCAGCATGCAAAGGAATCCCTTATTTCAGGGATCTATGTTTAGTAGTTGGAGGTTACATAGAAGCAGTAATTCAGAAACCTCCCTCCAAGTGTCGCTTCCCCTAGATTTGTGGCGTGCGCATCACAACCTCAATGCTATCAAAACTCATCAACCAGATGATGCAGAGATCATTCCTCACATCAACCTTGTATCTCTAATATCCCACATGACATATAGGAGTAGTTGGCACACTCAGCTCAACTATTTTGGGGTAAGCTCACTTCCCATGTCCTGTGCTACATTTCTGTCGCTTTTTGTATATTCTCTCATGTGAGTGTTGTTTGCTTGATTTCTTTGAATGCCTATTGTCATTTACATGCATTCTAGATTTTTATAGCTCTATTTCAATTTTCGTTGCCATCTGATTGCTGTCACGTGCATGAAACTATTTTTGCATGAGAGTTCGCCCAACTGGCGAATGGCCTGACCCACATGCATTTTGATCTGTTTGTTGAATATTCAATTCATGTTTTTCATGCACTTTGTATCACTTTTGCTATCACTTAGTGTTGCCATGGATTTCATTGAGTTACTTTCTTTCAATTTCTCATCGGAAAGTTGAGCCAACCTTGGCCTAGTCTCTAACTTCACCAAGGCTGGATTGCGCAATCTAGAGAAGAAGGCTCACCTTCCTCTCTAGATTTGTGCATTCTAGCCCAACACTAGCCTCCTGGACTAAATTGCGTATTTCTGGAGGTTAGTTGCTACTTGGCCCAAGAATTTGCTCAAATGTGTCCCTGGGCCAACAGTATTTCCCTGCTGGAATCACGCATTGTGCAATCCCAGTAGCCAACTACCCGACTGGAGTGTGCATTCCATAGTTCCAGTAGTCACTTAGTCTCCTAGTAGCCCAGACTATGCCTTCTGTAGTCTTGGCAGTCGGTATCTCATCCTCCTAGCCAAAATTGTGCAACCTTCATGATCATTCACCCAGGTATGTTGCAAGTCAGTTCTCATGTTCATTTTGGTTTTTGACTGACAGATTTCTTGCTATGAGTGTTGCCATGTCTCCAGGTATCATAGGTGTTCATCTGCCTCTCAGCTGTACAGGTACAATGGCTTCTAAGAGAGTAGAGATGAAGAAACCATTCAGATCACGCTTGGGGATGCAGTCAATCAAGTGTCCATGGGCTTACCTACTCACAAAGGCATCAAGTTGTTCATGGATAAGGACATCGAGCAGCATTATGAACAACGCCTGAAGGTAGCATACAGAATGTAGCAAACATAGTGAATGCAACGAACACAACGAACGTAGTGAATGCAAGAGGAAGGTTGTTGACAACATAGAGGTGGAGAAAAGTTGCAAGATCAAGCAGATCCAGTGATAATGAAAGAAACTTTGGAGACTCAGGCTATGAAGTGATGGTGCGACATGGAGATTGTGCAAAGACAGAAGATGTAACAAAGAAGGAGTTGCACGTGCTGAAGAAGCAACTCAGGAAGAACATGAATTTGCACAAACAATCCAATGAGTTGCAGTAGAAACAGGAACAGTAGTGGGCACAACATGCACTCATGGATGCAACTGCTCGAGTACAAGTTAAGGATCCATACCAGTGGTTGACAAAGAGAAAACATGGTGAGAAGTGTTGTTGATTGCATGCAAAGGGTCCAATAGCATGCATGACATTGAGCGCACACATGCAATCCAACCCATTCAACACACTCACCAAGGAGAAGACAAGAAGCAAGTCCAACTGGGGCTGAACATGCACTTTGACAAGTTGATGTGCATGACCACTAGCACACACTTGCAGATCAGCATGGACACTATGCATTAGTGTGTTGTCGGTTCAACTATACCCAAGAAGACCATATGCATGTTAGCAAACGAGTTGAATGAAGGGTCCGAACAAATGCACCAATTACAATGGAGGCAATTGTTTGCTTCAGAAAGATGTCACCACGAGGTACATGCACACCATCACGGACAACCAAGCTTAGCATCAGCTCACCAACTTCACCATCACAAGAATGTCAAAGAGTTGGTCTCACCATAGTGGACCAAGTGTTAGTGATGTCTTGCAAGGCTTGCTCAAACCATGTTGTCTCACATGAGTACATGTGCTTTGTAATGTTGAGTCATGTCAATTGTAAGTCGAGTGTCAACAGCTAGATGTAACAGTGATAGAGTAGGTGAAGAGTCATGAGGGTAGTTGAATTGTCACAAAGGGGAATGTCAAGGGTCACCCATCGTTTGCTATAAATAGTCCCTCATAACTCATTGTATAGGCTTTTGGTCAGCCAAGCTTTTACTAAGACTATCTTGAAGAAGCCTTGGATAGTATTGTAATGCCCCTTGGCTTCTCCATTGCATGGATCTAGTACATCTCTTTGGAGGAGCAAGCAGATGTTGTTGTAACATTCGACTGATGGGGCTAGAGTTTACATGGTGTATTGTATAATTGTGACTTACACTTGTTTATATAATTGAAGCTAGCACATTTTTATGCATATGTTGTTATTGTAGTTGTACTACTCTAGTTGCCTTAATGATATATGTCGTTTAACATATGTGCTTGTAGATGAATTGATTGTATGAAATTATATGAATCTTGTTGTTAATGTGTTACATATGTTGTTAATCTTATCACCGTTCGTGTCGACTTCTCTGCCCAACACCAGAAAAACCTTTCTCTGAACCTTGTTATATCAACAGTCACACTCGTCTCGAACTAATCCATGAGTGATGTCCATGTTATCTTAGCTTGTATGTTGTGACTGTCGCATCCATGTCAACTGCTCTACGAGAAGCCATGCATTTCCTTTGTGTTGTGTGTTCCTAGCTGAGTTGGAACTCATCCCTTTCAACCTGAAACTCACCTTCACATTCCTCTCCCTTTGAAGTGTTGGAACCTCTCATACTCATTCCTTCACTCACTGCATCAGTCAAACCCTTGCTACTAACAGAGTTATCTTACTTGCCTCTGTGCAACATCGTGGTCAATGAATTACCTTACGACCCATTGCTACGACTCCTTCCCCAAATGGTTTGAGGTCTAATTGAGACTTCTTGTCAGGGAGATCACCTTGACATGTTGGCGGGCCCAACACCGTCAACATTTCTGGTGCTAGAAGGAGGGCCTGATGATAAGTAGTGTCCTCTGATCCAATTTTGAACCTTTGTATATCTTTCATGCAATCTTAAATTCTTCCTCCCCCAGGGTGTTTTTTGAATCATGAAGATGTCTCCATCTCGAAGAAGCTTTTCAATCTCTTGTCCACTCAGACTTATGATGGTGAAGGTGAAGTGGCCTGGCCTGAGCACTTACATAACTTCCTTTCCATGATTTATGAGGAATACGAGTTTATTAACAAACAGGTCGGTATGCTGCTTACATTCACAGTTCTTGAATCCCCATTTCGTTGGGTGCTCAGCCTACTACCTGATACTGTGCACTCATGTGAGCATTTCTGTGATCTTATTGAAGACACGTTCCATCATTTTGATCCAGACCATCTTGACTAGAAATTGTTACATCAATGGAGGGCTCTGCATGAATCCGTTATTGATTTTTGGGAATTCTTTCGTGACTTACAGCTTCAAGTTCCAAGGAGCTGGATGAAGTTCACTTATCTCTGGGACTGGTTTGAGTATTGTCTTAAGAAATCTTCCTATCCCAAGAGAAAGCTTGATGTAAAGCCTCACTCAACCTTCTTCGTTGATGCAATGCACAATCCCATGTGGGAGCAGGCACTGTCTCAATAGACTGTCCGCCTCCCTCTCATTCAACAGTTCCACCATCGCCTTATGATGTTAAGGATCATGTTCACACATTTGTTCGACCTTCACACCCTCCCAACGTCACTCCACACAATTTTTTCGTAGATTTGGTTGTGAATCCTTTGAGTTCTCATATGAATTCTTTTCTTCGACCTTCGTCTTTGCACCCAAGTGTTCCTCCAGATGATGTTGTGTTTGGGTTCATCCACTCCGGGCTCTTCAATTGTTGTGAATGAGAAATAACCCACTAACAGAGTTGGTGTTGCACAACCAACATGTGTTGTCATTCATGAAGAGTATGAGTGGGAGCTTGAGCATCAACACTCAGTGAAGGATCAGTCCCTTCCATCTGAGCCCCCTCTTTTCTTTCCTAACATCGTTGGTGAGCCTGCCATCCATGATCTTGCATGTGTGTTTTCATCTACGGATGCACCCATTGTTGATCTTTCGCAGGACACACCGTATGTTAGCCCATCATCCAACAATAGAGAGGACCAATCATTCATTGAAAATCCACTTGATATTTCATTTGCTCTTTCCAGAAATGCAAAGGGTGAACATCCTACCTTCTCATATACCCCTTTGTGTGATTCGTCAAATCATGAGGATGCCGACCAACATCCTGAATTTTCTGATCTTGGTTGTCATTATCTCTTCACCTCATCATCCAATCAAGATGTTGATTCACTCATTGTTAATCTATCTAAGCCACCAGTCTACGAAGATCCAACTATCAACGAAGTTTAAACCCCACAAACCTTCGAGGAACTTTAGCCTGAGTTGATGGTTATGTCAGGCCGTCACTATCCTGAGGTTGGTTTCACTTTGAATTATGAAATTGTTCAAAAACTCACACTACAACAAAACAGGCAATTTGCGCCAGATTTAGCACCAGATTCTAGTGCATTTTTTTCTCAATTGGGATGAGCAACCCAGCGCTAAATCTGGCTCTATTGTACAATTTTTAAAGCGTCCTTTTTTGCACCAAATTTTGCATCTTTTTTATGCCAAATTTTCCATCATTTTCTGCATCATATTTTGCACCAAGATTTTCATTTGGTTTTACAACAGGTTTTGCTTCTAGTTTTGTGCCTTTTTTTGCATCTATTTTTGCATCATTTTTTGCTTCCTCTTTTGTGGAATTCTTTGCTTCTATTTTTGTGTCATAATTTGCATCGATTTTTACACCATCTTTGATATCTTATTTAGCGCCTTTTTTTACATCCAATTTGTGCCAATTTTTGCATCTGGTCTTATGCCATCTTTTGCTTCTAATTTTGTACTTATTTTTACATCTATTTTTGTGCCAATTTTTTTGCCCTTTTTTACACCATCTTTTCCATCCAATTTTGCACCATATGTTGAATCTGATTTAGTGCCAAATTTCGCATGCATTTTTGCACCATTTTTTGCATCCACTTTTGCATTTTATTTATCTCCCTTTTTTGCATCCTATTTTGCACCATATTTTGCATTTAATTTTGCATCATTTGTTGCATCCAATTTAGCATCATTTTTAACACCATTTCTTGCATCCAATTTTTCATCCTTTTGAGCATCTAAATTTGCATCCTATGTTGAACCATATATTGCATCCACCTTTGCATCCCATTTTGTGTCTATTGTTACGTTCACTTTTGAGCCATTTTTTCGTCTACTTTTGCACTTGTTTTTGCACCAAGTTTTGAATGATTTGTTGTATCATTTTACATCCAATGTTGCATCTCAATTTGCATCCAAAATTGAGCCATTTTTATGCCCATTTTTGCACCATTTTTTCTTCTTTTGTGTCCAATTTTGCACCATTTTTTATGTCCAAATTTGCATCCTTTTTGGTATCTAGTTTTTCATCCTTTTTGGCTTCCAAATTTGCATCCTTCTTTCTGCCACATTTTGTGTCCACATTTGCATCTCATTTTGCACCTAGATTTTAGTTGGAATTTTCATCTAGTTATGCATCATCTTTGACATCCTTGGTTTCACCATTTTTTAGTCCCATTTTGCATCTTGTTTTGTGTCTTTTCTTACATCCTGTTTGCATCCTAATTTTACACCATTCTTTGCATCCTCATTTTGGTGCCCATTTTTGCATCCTTGTTTGCACCCAATTCGGTATCCTTTCATATGCCCTATTTTGTTCCCTTCTTTGTGTCTAGTGTTGCACCCTTTTTTAATTTTACTTTAAAAACCTTTTTGTGTCATTGTTTGCATATTGTTTTGATGGCTAGTTTAACATCCAATTCTACTCCCAATTTTTCATCCTTAAATCCACTTTTGGCTTCTTGTTTAGAGTTTTACTTTTATTTCCATTTATGACCACCTCTATGGGCTCATTTTACTAAGTTCATTTACATAGTGAAATATATTAAATTTTCTAAATATCATTTTGCTGTAGGATTTAATGCATGGTTAGATGAAAACAAAACCCTCTCAGTTTATCTCAGAAACCTAGGACAAACCAATTAAGAGAAAGGTTGTTCTAAGGCTTAGGATTCTTAGTAGATCAAGATGTAGAGTATAGATTAAGAAAAAGAGAATGAATTCTTGTGAGTCCTCGCATGCAGGTCTTCTTGGAGTTTTTCGTATAGCCAAGTAGCGCTCCTAGCTAGCTCCAAAGCTTGGTCCTACACATAAGAGAGAGAATGAAGCAACCTTCACAACATAATATCTTAATAATCAAAACTATAAAAAACATATAAATATTATTGAATAAATAAATATAAACCAAAAACCCATGCATACATTAGTTAAATAGAAGAAGTAAAGAATGAATAGAAACATGTGGAAGGAAGAACAACTGATCTATATGAATAAAGGAGTTGGAGGAAAGTTACAACAATCAGATATAGTTGCAACATCACCTCCCCCAACTCATAGCTCCAAAACTCTCCCTCTCAAGACAGATCTCAAGAGCGTGACAATACAAAATTCCCATCATTTTTTCAATGGCCAAGCCTCTAATATATAGGAAAGTGGAGGCTATGAAGATTTCCAAAGTTCCTCATTAGTTCAATTTGGGAAAAATCTTTTGGGTGAATAATGTTTCCTCATATAAAAAAGGAATCTTCCACTTTTTAGATGCTTTTGTGCTTAGGAAAAAGCTTCCCCATGCTTTATGGCTCTTTCCCACTTTTGTATGCTTTTATTTTTTAGGAAAAAGCTAAAGATGAGGATAAAGAGATTACATTCCACCATATGTTTCCGAAAGTGACCAAGAATGTCAAATTCAAATTCTAGTTTGCTTATGTTTTAGTTTTTTTTTAAATATATATTTAGTTTTAGTATTTTTTTTTTTTCTAGAAAAATATATTTGGTTTTTGGTATATTTTTCTATAAGAATTTTTTTTTTTTTTTTTTTATAAAAATGGATTTTAAACATTCCATTCATGCTAAATTTGTGATTTTATGATAGGATTTTAAATTATATATAGTAAAGTAACTTAATGTCATGTGTCGTGTTGCTGAGATGGGTGTTATACATCTCTTTCTTGCTAAGTTATAGAATGTGCTTGGGTTTTCTTAATGCAATAAAACTAATTATGTTCTTCATGATATCTTGAAATGTTCATCTTGAACCAGGCTAATAAAACAATAAAGTTAAAATAGGTTTTCCTTTGTCCTTTATAGATCTTTGTCGCCATTAATCTTGGTCTTAATAGATTAATTGTCTTGTGGTGGCCTTGAGTGGTCACTTCCATTAGTTGCATGCTTTGTAGTTTTCAATTAGTGACATTTTTTAGGCTTGATAATATGTTATTTAATTTATCAAAATGTGTTATTGTCCATATTATTGTTAAATATTAGTATTAAATATGCTGATTTTTAAGCATGTTTTAGCAAAACTTTCCCAAAATGTTTATAGATTGTATTTTATAATGCAATTATTCTTTGCTTGATGAAATTGTTTTGGATATTTTTTTTAATGATTCATTGATTGATGAAATTGTTATGGATATTTAACGTCAAAAATCACCTCATTTTTAGATTTTCATTGATCAATTTCCCTTAAGGCCATCAAGTTCACCATTTGGTCCCAGGTTATAAGTCATGAAGTGGAATTGTCCAAGCACTTAAATCTTGAGACATGTTTCTTTTTAGTCACTTTATACTTTCTTTCTATGTAAATTTTTGATGAAAATAGTCTTGGAACATGAGGGGCGTCAATAGTAAGCGAAAACAAACTCCTAAAAGAAAAATGGTATGCCAAGCACCCATAAATAATGTTGATATAAGAAGCAAAAATATTAAGTGAGGTTCAACCTCATATAATTAGAAAATGGGGGAGGAATTTCCAGGTAGTAGTGATTGATGCTTAGAGATACTTGGGTGGAATGGTTATTATTTGAAATGATTAAGACATCAAGGTTACCAATATGTTTACCTCTTTTCACATTATGACAATACAATTTTAGTTAATTGACATTGAGGACTACTACCATGTATCCAATGTCTATGACTCCAATATCGCAAATGGAAAACCTCTATTTCTCAATTCTATTTCTAGCACAAGTAATTTATACTCCCCATCTCCATGGATTGTTGGGAGTGACTTCAATATTATAAGTGTCTCGAGGAAAAGAAAGAATGAATCGAAATGTTTAACAAGATATTTTGTAAGCTATACCATTAAAGCCACAAAGTAGTCTCCATTAAAGTTGTCAAGAAATGAGTCTCCAACCTACACATGTGGATCAATGAGATGTAATACATGTGTGTGTGGTTACGAGCTCAATACACCTCTATAATAACTCCACAAACTTATGTATTTCACTCTGTCACATAAATTGACAGTAGTGTGACATAAGTAAACCAAGAGTAGACATGAAAGCCTTAGGAAACAAACATTCCTTAGATCCCCAATTAGGTGCTTAAATGATGAAGTGAAAATGCAAGGAGAAAAGAAGAATTCATGATTTAACCATCACATACATGTGATCAAGTGTGACTAGGAGTGTATATATTCATATATTTTCCAAAGAGGGAGTGAATACATGAGTTACCATTTATTGGCCCTTATTTTTCTTTCTTTTTCGTTTTCTTATATATAGGACTTAGGGAATAAGGTTTTCATAAGTTTCGCACAACTCATAGATATAAGATTTACATGAATTTTCACTTCAACCTTAGAGTTTAGACTTAGATAAATCAATATAGTGTATGTTTAATGATTTTGGCTTTCACTTTTTTATTGTATTCCATCACAAATACAAAAGGGGAAATATTTTGCCACAAATCTATGAATGCTTAATCATAAAGTCGTCATGTGATGAAAACAAATTAATGATGTTATTCTCTACGAAAATGATGGGTATTCTTGAGAAAATCTTATGCTTGTGGATGTTTCCTCCCTGGTTGAGAGGGAGTGAGGGTAGACACCATGTTATCCATGTGTCATGTACTATGGCTAGGATTAACAATCGTAAGCCTAGTAAAGGCACTAGTAGGGATAATGGTGGATTGGATAAACATCTGGGACCAATATTCTTTGAGAATTTGGACATTGACTAGGACTAATCGCCATAAGTCAAGTACATTAATCCAAGATAAGAATAGTCATGAGGATTGACATTTTCTGGTGTCAAATATTATGATAGTGGATTAGGAAATGATCATGTGAGGACATACCTGGTAAACATCTTGGTGGGTTAAGTGCCTTGAAAGGCAGTGGTGTCCAAATTTATGCCTCCCAACATTGTGCTCTGATCTAATGGAGAGATAAACTTGTTAGTCAAGGCCTTACTATTTTGAAAATTTTGGCTATGATGATGTAAATCATCATTGATGTTTATCAATCTAGATCCCTTCTTATATGAATATTTCAACTTGAGAGCACTTTTTTGTCTCATTATGAGTACCTCGCTAGTTTAGAGGGAGGGTCATCATCTTCATTATTGCCATCATCACCACCATCAATGTGATCATTATTGTCATCATTTCATTATCATCATAATCACCATTCATGTCTTCTTCATGATCATCATCATCATCATGATTTTGTATATTGTCGTCAATTGTTCATAATTATAGGTATCATAAGAAATATCACCAACCTTAGGACACATGATATATGAAAGAAAAATAACCACTTTATTTTTTAGAAATGATTGATGATCATCAACATCACTACCATTATCATCGTCATTATAATTGTCATCATCCCCATCATCATAACTAATATAAGTTTTATCATAATTTTTGTCATCTTCATCATGAACATCATAATCATCATTCATGCCATTATTGTTCTTGATTATGACCAAGATGAAAATAATGATAATGATGATCAGATGATGATGACTTGGAAGATGACGCCAAAGATAATTATTATGATTTTTACCATGATAACATTTAAAAATTGGGAGGAATGGCCAAGGTCATTAGCATCATCATCATTGTCATTGTAACTCCCATCGTCTTTATCATCATTGTCATTATCATAACAATCGCAATTCATGTCATTGTCATCATCTTCATTATCATCATCGTTATAATTATTGACATTGTCATCAGTTGTTCATAATTTTCAATGTCATAAGAAATATAATCAATGCAAAAGATATGATGTGTGTTGGAAAATGGATGCAAAAGTAAACAAAAAAATGGGGGTAAAAATAGACGTAAATTTGGATGAAGAGTGGACACAACATAAGTAGATGCAGAACAAGACAGAAAAATTGAACAAAAGTGGATGAAAAAGTAGATGCAATAGTTCATACAAACTTGAACACAAAATAGGACTCAAACATGGATGAAAAAGTGGAAGAAAACATGGGCACAATAGTAGGCATAAAACTTAGCATGAATTGTGGTGAAACAAATGTGGATACTCCAATGAATGTAAAAAAAAGGGGACACAAACTTGAATGCAAAAAGGAGGAAAACTTGGATGAAAAAAGGGATGTAAACATGGGCCAAACATGGGTGCAATAGTGAACACAAAATTAGTTGCAAAACTAGACAAATCAAAAGTGGATGTAAAAGTAAATTCGAAATGGGATGCAAAAAACATAAACAATATTTGATGCAAACTTGGACACAAAAGAGGATGCAAATATGGATGCAATAGTGGAAGAAAATGTTGGTTGCAATGATAGGCATAAGATATGGCACAAATAATAGCACAAAAAAGGTGGATGTAATAATAGACACAAAAAAATATGCAAACTTAGATGCAAGACAAGATGCTATAAGGGATGTAAAAGTGGATGCAAACATGGGTGCAACATGAGAAACAAAATTGGAAGCAAAATATGGATGAAATGGAAGTACATGCAAAAGAAGATACAAAATGAGATGCAAAACCCAACACAAAAGTGGATGCAAAAATAGATGAAATATTTTATGCAAAAGAGGATGTGAAGATGGATGCAAAATTGGAAGCAAACGTGGGTACAACAGTATGTGCAAAACATGGAACAAATTTTGTCACAACAAAAGTAGATGTAATGATAGATGCAAAAAAAGAAGCAAATGAAGATGAAAAATAGGATGTAAAAAGGGATGTAAAAGTGGGTGTAAACATGGGTGCAACAATGGATGTAAAATAGCTTTTGCAACTTATTTGAAAGAGCAATTTTGTCCCAACAATTAGACTTGTAGCATAAAGAACATGGTTAATACATATGATTCGACCAAAAACTAGTTACTACCAAAATTCAACCAAAAAAAATATTACTGCATAAAAATAGAATTAAAAACAAAAAAAATAAAAACAAAAATTTCCCAAATTAAAAATAAATAAATGATAAACTTTTTTTTACCAAAATTTAGTGATTTTTTTAGTGCTAATACTAACATCACCATTACAACAAGATATTTTTTTAGTGCTAATACTGCCATTACAACAAGATATAAGAGGGATATAATGCAAAAAGTTTAATAATAATATGTATGTAGAAGATGGTCTTCAGACTGGTGAATTCATGATAATCAATGGGACTACAGTCAAAGTAATTGGATGTTATTTACTTTTTTACATAGATTGTCAAAATAATTGCATAAATCGATTTTTTTTAACCAAAATTTAACAAAAACTTTGCTAGTGCTAACATTAGAACCACCATTACAACAAGATATCTTTCTAGTGTTGACAACACCATTATAGTAAGATACCTCAAGAGAGACAGAAAATTTAAAAAGTATGATAGTAATATGTATCCAGAAGATGGTAGTGAAACTAGTAATTGTTCATTCTCATTATCATAATCATTGTCATCATCATCACCATCATCCTTGTCATCGTTATTGCCATCATTACATTATCATCATAATCACCATTCATGCCATCATCATCAGCTCCCTCATCATCATCATTATGGACATTGCTTGCAATTGTTTATAATTATAGACGTTGTAAGAAATATCATCAACCCAAAAAATGTGAACAGTGCTAGAAAAGGGTTGTTTAGGACACATTGATATACGTAAGAGAAATAACAACTCTATTTTTGAGAGATGATCGATGATCATCATCATCACCACCATTATCATCGTCATTGTCATTTTTATCATCCCCATCATCATCATTAATGTAATTTCTATCAACATTGTTGTAATCATCATCATCATTCATGCCATTATTGTTTTTGATGATGACCTAGATGAAAATGATGATGATGACACCAAAGATAATTCTTATGATTATGACAATGACAACATCTAAAATTGGGAAGATTCGCCAAGGTCATTAGCATCGTCATCATCATAATCATTGCCATCATCATCATTAATGTCATTGTAACCACTATCATCTTTATCATCATAATCACAATTCATGTCATCGTCATCATCTTCATTTTAATCATTGTCAATATTATTGACATTGTCATCAATTGTTCATAATTGTCAATGCCATAAGGAATATCATCAATGCAGAAAATATGATGAGTGTTGGAAAAGGGATGCAAAAGCGAACATAGAAATGGGGGCAACAATAGAAGTAAAATTGGATGAAAAGTGGATACAACATAAGTAGATTCACAACAACATGAAAAACCTAACAAAAAAGTGGATGCAAAAGTAGATGTAGTTGTCAATGCAAACTTCGATGCAAACATGAAGGCAAAAGTGGAAGCAAACATGGGTCCAATGGTAGGTGTAAAACTTGGCACAAACTGTGGTGAAACAAATGTGGATGCAACAACGGACACAAAAGTAGATGCAAAAATGGATGAAACAAAAGTGGATACAATAGGGGATGCAAAAACATACACAATATCTGATGCAAACTTGAACACAAAAGAGGATGCAAATGTGGATGCAAATGTGGAAGCAAATGTGGTTGCAATGGTAGGCGCAAGATATGGTGCAACAAAAGTGGATGTAACAATAGACAAAAAATATGCAAAATAAGATGCAAAAATGGATGTAAAAGTGGAAGCAAACATTGATGCAACAGGCAAAACAAAATTGGATGAAAAAAATGGATACAATGGAAGTAGATGCAAAAGTAGATACAAAACGAGATGCAAAACCCAATGCATAAACCTGACACAAAAGTGGATGCAAAAATAGATGCAATATTTGATGCAAAAGAGGATGTGAACATGGATGCAAAATTGGAAGCAAACGTGGATACAATAGTGAGTGCAAAACATGGTGCAAATTATGGCATAACAAAAGTGGATGTAATGATAGATGAAAAAAAAGAATCAAAGTATGATGCAAATGAAGATGTAAAAAGGGATGCAAAAAGTGAAATTTAAAATGGGTGCAATAGTGGATGCAAAATTGTATGCAAAAGTGGATGCAATAGAAGTCGATGCAAAAGTATATGCAAAACGAGACACAAAACCCGATGCAAATCCTGGTCCAAAATTGGATACAAAAAGTGATGCAAAAATAGATGTAGTAGTTGATGAAAACCTAGATGCAAATGACGATGCAAACGTGGATGCAAAATTATAATCAAAAGTGGGTGCAAAAGGAGGTGCCAAACTAGGTGCCAATTGTGGCACAAAAATATTAGATGCAATAGTGGGTACAATAATAGATGCAAAAGAGGATGTAAATATGGATGCCAAACAAGATGGAAAAGTGGATGCAACAAAAGTAGATGCAAAATTATATGCAAAACTAGACACAAAACTCGATGTAAAACATGGCGCAAAAGTGATGCACAAATGGATGAAAAAATGGATGCAAAAAATGATTTAAAAAAGGATGCAAAAAAGGATGCAAAAGTCGATGCAAAAGTTGATGCAAGTGTAGGTGCAAAAAGTGGATGCAAATGAGGATGCAAAAGTATGTCAAACAAAAATAGATGCCAAAATTGATGCAAAACCTGGAACAAAACCTGGTGCAAAGGATGACACAAAACTTGGCATAAAATTTGGTGCAAAACATGGTGCAAAACCTATCGCAATACCTGGTGCTAAACTTGGTGTAAGATTTGGTGCAAAACTTGATGCAAATTTTGTGTCATGTTTTGCACCATATTTGTTAAATGGATGCAAATAGCACCAAAAATGGGCTCTAGATGCAAAAAAAGAAGTAAAAAGGGACGCTAATCGCTGGTTTTGTTGTAGTGTCAAGCCTCCTCATCACTCATCTATATGCACTCAAGATCAATCTAACACTCAAATCACACTTCCTCCACTCGAATTGCACGATCCCATTGCTCATGCATTGGAGGAAAATTATATTGCAAGCACTTGTGCGCGATGCAAGTTACCTTTTCTTCTTTTGTTTGCTTGCATTTCACAGTCAAGAGTGTGCTTGTGCTTCAAAGTTGCAAGTAGTATCACACAACACCATGATAAGTACATGGACTGTCCATCATGCACATGTACTCACTTATGTCCCATGGGCACTTTGGAACATGAAGTGTCGTCGTCTTCACTATTATATCTTTCTTGTATGTTGGTTCACAAAACTAGGTTACTTGCAGCCCAAGCCTTCACCAACATGGGTCTATCAATGCGCCGGTGGCTACATTGGAAGTATCACTTCAAGTGATCAGGCCCATGCACCGTTAGTGTAGGAGTAGGAGTAGTGTTTCCTCTCAGTTGTTTGCTTGCTTATTTGTTTTCTTTCATGCTCTAATTTCTTGCTTGTTTGCTTGCTTGTTTGTTTACTTTCTTTTCTTACATTTTTTATTCTCCTCTTACTTTGCTTTGTTGATTGTTAGTTCGTTTGCCTGTTTCGTTTGTAGGTTAGTTTGCATGAAACCATGTGTGACTCATGAAACTGGCAGGGTAAAGTACAAGAGGGTTTGTACAGCTATCACTACTTGGTTATATGTCATCTTGCCTCTGTATGATGAAATTGTTACTCATAGTCCATGATACGTCGAAGGAAAATACAAACTCTTCGTAGTGAACCTTGGTGTAAGCACAACGCTTGCACGCTAGCTAGTGTCACCTTCTCTAATCGATTGTGTTTGGGTTAACGCTTGTTAACTCAGTCAAGTAGAGTTAGGTGAGGGGGAAAACCTTAACAAGCATAACAGAGATACAATAAACTAGTTCTCTCCTTGATTAACATCTTCTGCTCTCAATAAGTCAGGATCCTTCTTCTGCCTTTGAAATGAATAAGTGCTATGCATCGTGAAAATGAAAAAAAAAAAATGAAATGTCAAAAAATTCAAAATGAAAGATGAATAAGGCAAAGGCAGAGAAAGGCTTCCTACGCAGGGAGGTCATGCAAGTAACTCCACTGGGGTATTGACTAGGCTCGCCAGTAGTGGATCCATGCTTGTGTTCCTATGTGACTCCGTCAGGGTACTCTCCAGGCCTGCTGCCAGTGGAGCAACACCAGAGATGAAACTAAGACTGATGACCATACTACTTGTGCACCTAAATACCCCTCAACCCCAATCGAAACAATTGCGTTGCCTTGACATCAAATATGTGTCAATCGATCAAGAGTCTAGCAAATGCTACATCTTATATCAAGCTAGTGTGAAGCCAATATGAGTTGAGAACTGAACAATACTTTCAGAGGTGTTAGACTTGCTTTTCACGAACAAGGTCTATGTAGAGAGCTAGAGTTCTACTAGTGTGTTGCCAAGCATTGTAGCGGCTACAACCACTCTCCAAAATTTTTCCTTAGCCTGTTTTGGAGCCTCCATACCAACCTTCACAGTAGCTTGCCTTGCTTCATCAAGTCCTCAAGATTCAATGTCTTTCTTGCTCAGAAGTAGCTTGTCAATCACAGTTTGATCTCTTCCCTTCACAGGCTACTCACCCAAACTTTGTCCAGTAGCAGGCTGAGCAGTTTCCCAGTGAAGTTTGTACATTTTTGGAGGGAAACCATCCTTCCCTCTAGGAATTGCGCAATTCCCTCTAATAGCCTGCTGGGCTCCAAGATTGTGCAATCCTCCCAACCAACCCTCCCAGTAGGATTTGCACAATTTTTTCCATCAACAGGTTGTTTAGCCAATGATTTCTGAAAATCTGGGCAGCAGTCAGTTGCTCTTGTTATGAAACCATCTCACAAAAGGATAGAAAAGACATATGAATGCCTTAGAAATAGGCCTCTTCGAGGGGGTAACCTCCTTTACATTACACAAATGAATAATTCTTGGATTATACAAATGACAAGGCCTCCTTTCTATATATAGGAGTCTAAGGGGTCATAATATAATTAGAGCCAACATAACAATAATAATGCAAGGGCACAATAATAACAATAGTGGGCTTCTATGGGGCACAATAATAACAATATGGGGACTACATGAGCAAAAAAATATAATAAGGGGGTTGTACTAATAACAATAAGGGGTTACACTAGTAGTATATGGACCTAACATGCTCCTCTTCTTCAAAAGGTGTTGTTCTTAATGCTTGATTAGTTCTTGATGCTTATGTATAAAATTATTGTCCTCCCATGTGGAATCTTCAGTGGGTAAGTTCTTCCACTTTATGAGATACTCTGAATTGATCAATTTTGTAGCTATTGGGTTCTTGTTTCTGTGACCGCTCTAGGTTCCAATATGATTTTTCCTTCCGCATCAAGTTCTGGCCATATTGTTTGAAGTGGGATTTCTACAACTTTTCAATGAGTCGCCACACTTCTTTGTCCTTCTTCCATTCATCCCTTGGTTCGTTTATCCAATCTGGTTGGATAATAGAAATAGCACAAAACAATGCTTCGGCATGCTCATCCTTTCTTGAGAGTGCATCTGCAACAACATTTTTCTTTCCTTTTTTGTAGATGACTTCAAAGTCATAACCCAACTGTCGAGCAGTAAAAAGGGTCTTTTTCACCTCTACTTACCCTACATTAACTTATCAATCCAGGAACGATTTGTTATCTCAAAGAGTGTAGTCAGTTTGAGGTGGTCATTTGTCAGAGTAATGCTAGTAGTATAGTGCTCTAAATACAAGAGTAAACAGATGCTTAAAATAAGATCTACTTACAGAAAAGCTCCTTAAGACTCAAATCATGCATTAAGAAAACTATAGCAATTTATCTGTCAAGGGTACAGTAACAGTAACTCATCCCTCTATAAACTAATGTAATTAAAGATAACCAAGGAAAGTATCATCAATATGGGAGCTAGACAACAGATGTCAATACTCACTACAGTCTCAGATCATTCTGCACACCAAAGCAATGATAATACAAATAATAGGAAATGGAACAACAACTAAGAAATGGAACAACAACTAGTCTTCTAAACAAGATTGAACAGCAAAACCTTAGTCTACAGAAATAAATGCAACAATTGTATCCTATAGGAATTAGATAACAATCTTCACTCTAAAGATAAATCAGACAGCAAACGGAAATAGAACAGCAACTAATCAGACATGAAGTATAGAACAACAACTAATTAGACATGAAGTATAGAACAACAACTAGAGTCAAATATCAATGTACAATGAACCAAGATAAATAACACACGCAACACGCTTAATATTAAGAGAAACAATAATCTGACTTAGATACAATAGGTATCAATCTCAGTTATAAAGAGCAACGATTGTAATTTGTAATGGAACAGCAACGTCAGTTGAACGACAATCGCACTTAAGTGTAAACCATAGATGAATACAGTAATACCAACTTATGAATGTTACTGCACAGTTACTCTGTAATTGAACATCAGTAGCGTTTTGTCAGGAACAACAATGTTATATCAATGGTTAAAGGAACAACAATGCATTACAAGCCAGAATGAACAACACAACATTCCTGTCATAGAGAACAACATTATTCAGTTGAGCATAAACAAAATATAATAGAACCGTGATGTAAAATAGCAAAACACATCAGATTATCGAACAGAGATAATAGTGAAAACCACACACGAATTAGAAATAATGATACAGGAGTAAGTGTTCCACCAGGGCCCGGCCCTTAGCCTCTAGGGACACACCGCTGAGATTACTCCAGAATCAAGGATGGAATGGCAACTAGATTTATATTAAAACATCAAAGTAGAGTTACAGTGGATCACTTCTCAACGAGAGTCGATGATCAAAGTTTCAAATACAAAGGAGAATTACATAAAAAATAACAACAGGTTGTCCCCTGGGCTAGCAGTGCTGTCCCTTCTTATAACAGCCGAGCAGAGATATCAATGATGCAAAAATAGTTAAGATAGCGATCAATCAAGATCAGAAGATCCTGAGGGATTCACCAGACTGTTAATTCCTAGTTATCCATTTGTTCTCTTGCGCCGATTTGATATCTCCTTTTCCCTTTCCGGGCTAATACGCTCCAATTTGGATCGTCTTGTTTGCATGCGGTTTCCTGCCAAAGGGACAACAGTTAACTTTGTCCTGTCTTTTCCTTTGGGACAACAATCTTTCGTTTTCTCCTTTTTCTACATAAGAAAATGGCAATTATTAGTTGTTTTGCATTGCATATAAATCCCATAGATTTTGTCATAATTTCTTATTATCTACCTAGTTCATGATGCAAAGAGGTTATGAGTTTTAAAGAAAAGATGACAAAATAAACAATAAAAACATACCTTCTTCAGTACTCCACACACCCCCCTGCTTACCCTTTTTCATGCCCTCATGAAAACATTGTAGTTGACATGTAAGGCAGTAAGAGAGTAGGCTGGAGACGGGATCTCATGTGGTGGTCTACAGCCATGATGCCTAGCTAGGTGTTCAAAAAGATGTCCTGTCTGACCCTCAGGCATCTCATACAAGGCTTGGTATCCAGGTGCAGGGTGCCAAATAACCAGACTGCGGAACCTACAACCTAACCAAGATGGCCCTTCCCTCAAAATAAGCTCACCATAGAGGCTCAAGCGATCAGTGGCTAACTTAAAGTTATCATAATTAAATGGTTCCCTGAGTTGGATATTTGGATTAGAGGTATAATATCGAAACTTAACAGCTGCAATGGCAAGGTCCTTAATGGTAAAAAAGTATTCTATCCCTTGCCAATTGATTGTTGTATGAATGGGTCCTAATGCTTCAATCACGCCTGGAGTCCTCATGAGGTTCCTATGTTTGTTCCACAACTGTAATGGATCTCTAGGCTCAGCTCTTACCCATAAGTCTAATCCATTTTCTTGTCTTTGGAAGGCATTATAGGCTTTAAGATATTTGATTTGATTAACTCCAACCGAAATAAATGCCCGCAGTTAGATATCCCCAACGAAAGGGCCTGGGTTCTACTTTGTCTCTTGATCTAACACAAGGTTATGCAGATAGAATTCACACAATAATCTTTGAACCTTTACTCCATAGTGCTTACAACAATTTATGAAATCATCAATAGTATTAATTTGTATAGGGGCTCCTGCTTTGACAGCCTTAATTTTCAATTGCAATTATCGTTCCATTAAAAACAAGGCATAATTCTTAGCAGGGGCTCTACGTATTAGGACGTCATTGTACAAAGAGCATAAGGTATCCATCTGTCTGATAACTACATCTAACCTATGAGTTACCTTTGTGACTATTTCATCTTCCTTTCACCATCCTTCGAAGGCTTGACTTTCGGATAAATTGACATCCCTTAGTTGCTATTGTAATTTTTCATACTTTTCTCGAGAAACCATTTGTTCTGTAAGTTTTTCTACTGCTAGTTGAGCTTGCATCAAACCCTATCATAGGGTTACTATCCTCAGATCATTGTCCCACATGGTAGTGGTAAGTGGAAGGTCTACTTGAATCTTCTTATTGCATCATCTTGTGTTTATGATTTTCATTCCTTCAGAGGGTTGTACCTCTGTATGAAATTCTTTCTCATAGGTTGATATATCATCTGTTTGCACTTAAACATGGGCAACAACTAAATGCTATTCCTTTTGGTTTTGAATGGCAGACTACACTTCAACAGGGTTTTGAATGACAGACTGCACTTCAACAGGGTTTTGAATGGCAGGCTGGACTTGAGTCCTCCGAATCTTTTTCTTGGGGGGTTTTGCCGGAGTGGTTGCATATCTTACCCCCGAGGTCCTTTTTTCTCTCTTTCCTATTTTCAAAACCCTGATTTGTTGTCAAAGTCGTGCTATCACATTCAGCAGTCTTTGTTGTTCTTTTCATAATCTCTTAATTTCTTCTATTTTCTTAGAAAGAACAGTTGTCTATTTACTCGGGCTTGGACTATTGTCTTGGCCAATTCCGTGGTTCTCTTCTTGGGGTGCTCCTTTGTTGTTCTGATTGGGTTTCTCAGGAGTAAAAACCCTGACTGGTTCTGTTATTTCCTGGGTGACTTCTTCTTCCACCCCTTCTTCTCCATGAAATTCCTCTTGTGTAGTTTGGCTGGGAATAGATTGTTCCTCCTCTGTATCTTCATCACTTTTCTCTCTAGATATACTTTCATCATGAATAGAATGATTCTCTTTTTCTTCTTCCTCGTTGCACAATTCTTCAGATGCATTTTTGTCTTGAGCAAAATGCTCCTTTGGTTCTTCTTCGATATGGAGGTCTAGCGGGCTGAGAGGCTAAGAATATTCACCCACATTGGCCAGAATTTGGGCCAATTCGTCCTCTTGCAATGGATTTTGCAATGGGCTCTCTTCACGTTGCTCTGTCTCTTCCCTCGCCTGCCCAGACTGCTCAGTCTCTTCCTCTGTTTCTCCTTCCTCATTTTCCTCCATCTCTTTCTCATTCTCCTCTCCTTCCAATTGCGGGGGTTGCTCATCCCCTGAATCATCTATCTCCACTGGTTGGCTAGTATTCCCTTGAGAATTTTCCAGCCTCCCTCTGATCCATGCTAATTTGACTGATTTCCTCTGTTTCAATGGTCTATTCGATGTACTGGCAACATGTTTTCATTTTGGGGCTGGCAGAGTCAGTGTCCCATCTATTGTGGCAATTAGTTCTTCCCAACTACTCTGTTGTTGAGCAAGACTATGACTAAAGATAAGTCGTATTAGCCCATGGTGACTTACTACCGATTCTATGTGTCGTGATTTTTTCATGCTTCGAGCAACATCATGTACTAAAGAATTTAAAAATGCAGGCAAATTCAAAGAGCATTTGTATTTTAATACAACTAAAATTTTAAGGTGTCGTGCTCTTACCACGTCTTTTTAGCCTTCACAGGTGATGTAGCTCTAAATGATCTTTGCCAATTCTGCCCACGGCTCTCCTAATGCTGCTGGTAGAACTCAATTTCTTCTTACTGTCAGGTTCTAGCCTTCATCTTGGAAGATTTTTATGACTTTTCATAGTCTCTCCTTCTTTAGAGTCCACACAGGTCTAGTGGCTAGTAGTCCCTCTCAACGTGGAGTGATATTCTTGCAAGTTATGCAAGAATTCTATTGCTACAGTCTCGTTGGATTGCCGTAAATGATTGAGATAAAATAGCCATCCTGCCCTTGTCGGGATTTCCCGTGCAGCATCAAAAACTATCAATACCCTTGGTTCTCTCTGAATTGATCTTCCTCCCATGTTTTAGCACACTGTAAAAATGCAGAGATGGTAATGGAATAACAAGCAATTCAAACTGTTGGAAATATAGAGAAAATAATGAAATAGCAAGGCTCGTTCAAATCCTGAGTCACTTACTAATTGCTGCAGAGCATAATACGGAAATAGCTTAGGAACATGAAGCCATGCAAATTGAAAAACAATATACCGTTAACCCTTGTTATTCCCAAGTGAAAATTCTCCGAATAATGGTCTAACATGTATACTAGCAAATTACGAGGTCACCTGCTTCCCCCCTGCAATGTGATAGGCCGTCCTCGGCCGTTGAATGAGTGAGTAGTGTGCCAAACTGCCATGGTACAGAGTCATAAAGGAACAATGTATACCAAAATGCCATGTTTACAAAAGGAGCAGGTTGCCAAAATCGAGGTGTATAATAGGATCGCTTAATAAATAAGAGAATGTCGTGATATGATGTGATATGATGTGAGGTTGGTAGGATAGGATAGCTGATGTGCACAAAAAGTTTGATGCGGTCATTATCAACTTTTCCGTCATGATTGGTTATAATAGATTTTCATTTGTTGAAAGGTTCGAGGAAGTGATATACATAATCTCATTTTACCTATTACAAAGGTATAAGACAAAGAAGGGTCTTGATGATTACTATTGGTGTATAAGGAATGTGACTTCAATACCATTAATAGAGCTCTGTTGCCCACAGGTGTCCATAACCTTTATAGAGTTATTTGTTTCACCCATGGAACCATGATCCTTTGTGTATGCTTAGGAAGTGCTGTGCAATGTCAAAATCGAGGTCATTATGCTGGCTTGGTAACCAGTAAAACGATAATGCCATTCACCAGGAAGGAGTGAATGGTGGGCAGGCCGACTCGTGATGAGTCCTCCTGTTCCAAGGACTCTTTACTTTTTTCTGATGTGCCTCTTAGATCATATCCTTGGTGTGGTGGCCATAGTGGGAATGCCACTTCACTTTCTTCCTCATGATCATGGTAGGTTGGCTCTTGATGAGACCCCCTATCCTTCATTTGACAACCCATATTGACAAATCATATAAACATTTTCTCTTTTTTCTCTCTCTTATAAAGTACTTTCCTATTTATACACAAAGGGTGGTTCAACACTCCTTAAGAGTAGGAATGGTGGAAGAAGTCTTAACATATCAATAGAAAAATATACCCTTTGTTCTTATTCCTTAATAATGATCAAAGAAGATTATGGGAATTTAAAAAGAACCACCATGATAAAGATAAGCAATCATACCAGTATTAGTAGAATAATAACAACAAAGCGATGAATAATTGTGTCATTTCCTCTTTCCTCCTATCAATGCAAAGCAATTTCCTGTAAAAATAGCGATTTTATGTAATTTACTGATTTCAGTGTGCTCTAGTTTTGTATCCATTGCATAAGTGTATAGCTATGCTCCAAATCACAAGAAAAAACTTGAAACTATTGTATATTGAGAGGAATAGTAGCAGTCTTTTGGTCAGAACAGCAAGGAGAACAAGCATAAGTAAAAGGAATACAAAAATTTTGTCGTTTCAAAGAGGAACAACAAAATACAATTGTTGTTCCTTTAGAAAAGGAACAGTCAGATAGTACAAGTGTTGTTTCTTCGAGAAAAAAAAGGAACAGTAGAAAAACGCAAGTGTTGTTCCTTTGGAAGAGGAACAACAGAAAATACAAGTGATGTTCCTTCAGAAAAAAGGAACAGTAAAAACCAAAAGTGTTGTTCCTTTGGAAAAGGAACAGCAAAAAGCGAGAGTGTTGTTCCTTCGGAAAAAGGAACAACAAAAAACAAAAGTGTTGTTCCTTTAGAAAAGGAACAGCCAAAACAAAAGTGATGTTCCTTTGGAAAAAGGAACAACAAAAAAACAAAAGTGTTGTTCCTTCAGAAAAGGAACAGCAAAATGAAAGTGTTGTTCCTTCAGAAAAGGAACAACAGAAAATAAAACTGATGTTCCTTCAGAAAAGGAACAACAAAACGAAAGTGTTGTTCCTTCAGAAAAGGAACAGCAGAAAATAAAAGTGTTGTTCCTTTGGAAAAGGAACAACAGAAAAATAAGAGTGCACACAAGTGTTGTTCCTTCAGAAAAGGAACAACAAAATGACAGTGCTATTCCTTCGGAAAAAGGAACACTAGAAAAATGCAAGTTTTGTTCCTTTGGGAAAAGGAACAGCAAAAATGATGGAACTTCTGAGCCTACAAAAAGGAACAGTAAAATGCAGAGGTGTTGTTCCTTGAAAAAGGAACAACAAGGTGGTGAGAATGTTGTTTCTTTCTAAAAGGAACAACAAAATTCAAATGCAAATGCAGAAAAGATATATATATATATCTACAGAGAATAATTTACGCTAACAAAACAAAGGAATTATGTACAGAATGAAAGAATAGTTGAATCACTTAATGAACTAGAGGTGAGGAAGATTTCTCTTCCTCCAAAATTTGCATGTCGGAGTCTTCGTAGAGTTGCTGGTAGAAGGATTCCTGAGTAAGTGGTTTGCAATATAGTCGAAGTTGGTGGTCATTTGCCTTGAAGGTATGTCCAGATCCATCAATGGTGATTAGAGTAAGGGTGCCATTATCATGTACCTTCTAGATTTCGTATGGCCCCAGCCAACGAGTCTGAAGCTTTCCGAGAAAATCCTGAATCTTGGAATCGTATAGGAGCGCCCAATCTCGTTCGCAGAAAACTTTCTTTTTAATGAGAGCGTCATGTCATTTAGCTCGCTGCTGTTGGATCAATGCATTGTGTTGAAGGGCAGAGAGTCTGATTTCATCTAGCTCATTGATTTGCTATAATTTGTTAATCTATGCTTCGTTTAAATCTAGACCAACTTATTGTGCTGTTCGCAGTGTTTGTATCTCGAATTCTATCGAGAAGATGGGTTCCTTTCAAAATACTAGTTGGTATGGTGAATGGCCAGTAGTGCTTCTCCATGTTGTTCTGTAAGCCCATAAGGCTTCTGGCAATCTTGCAGCCCAATCGGGTCTATGTGATGCAACTGTTTTTGTTAGGATTGCTTCTATTATTTTATTGCTGCTTTCTACTTGACCATTTTCCTGTGGGTGGTATGGAGTAGTAATTTTATGTTGGATATGATAGTTTTTTAGTGTTGCAGCAATCTTGTTACCAACAAACTGTGGTCCACCATCTGTAATTATACCTCTTGGAAGCCCATATCTCACAAATATATGCAAGAGGAACTATATGACAGAATCCTCTATAGCTCTTGGCAATGCCTCTACTTCAACCCATTTGGTGACATATTCTGTTGCTACCAAATTATATGTTTTCTGGTTTGAGAATGGGTTAATTGGACCAACAAAATCGAGGGTCCATCGCTCGAATGGTTCAATAACTAGCTGTGGATTTAGGGGCATTTCGTCGGACTATCTAGGGCATCCTGCTCTTTGGCAGTTGTCATAAGCTTGAATGAACTTCTTTGCATCTTTAAAGATCATGGGCCAATAATACCCTATTTGTAGCACCTTGTGACCAGTTCTTTGATCAGCAAAATGTCCGCCACATGGTCCATCGTGAGAAGCTTTCAAAATGTCAAAAATTTCATCTTCGTGGGTGCATCTCCTGATGTGCATATCTACCCCTATATGAAACAGGTAGCCCCCAATCTAAGAAAATTGAGTACTTCTCTGGACAATCTATTTTCATTCATTTTGGGTCAGATGTTTTGGTAATTTGCCTACTGCTAAATAATTTGCAACATCAGCATACCAGGGTGTTTTAACAGTGACAATAAACAAATTCTCATCTGGAAATTGATCTTCAACTGTTGTTGCATCCATTGGTTTTGGCATTCGTGAGAGAAAGTCATCTACAGGATTTTCTTTTCCAGGTCAGTCCTTGATTGTGATATTGAATTCCTGCAATAAAATCAGCCATCTGGTTATTCTACCATTTTTGATGGGTTTATTCTCTAAGTATTTTATGGCAGAGTGATCTATATACAAGATAACATGATATCTAGTAATATAATGCCTAAATTTATTGATAGCATGTATTACAGCTAAAACTTCCTTTTTAGTAACGATATAATTCAATTTAGCAGGAGATTAATTCTTGCTAATATAATAAATTGCATATGGCTTTTTATCTTCTTCCTGCCCAAGGACTACTCCAATTGTTGTATCTGAAGCATCTGATGAAATTTGAAATGGTAGGTCCCAATTTGGACCTCTAAGGACTGGGGCTATTGACACAACCTTTTTCAGATACTTGAAAGCACGATCGCATTTTTCTGTCCAAAGAAAGTCAACGTTGTTTGTCAGTGCATATAGAGGTGCAGCAATATGAGAAAAATGTTCTATAAATCTTCTATAATAACCAGAAAATCCAAGAAAACTATGTACCTTTGTCTGAGTGGTAGGAGTGGGAATTAGCAAAATTATTTGAATTTTGGCTGGGTCTACCTATATGCCAGTTGCTGAGATATAATGTCCTAAAATAAGTCCTTCTGTCATCATCATATAGCATTTTTCATGGCTCAAACAGCGCCTGGTGGCAATGCAGCGCTGGAGAACTTTTTCAAGTGTCCAATGCTGGGTCAAAATCATCTCTGTATGGTGTAAAGTCATCCATGTATACTTTGAGCCCTTCATTTATTAAGTCTGAAAAGATGTTGAGAATAGCCCTTTGAAATGTGGCAGGGGCATTGCATAGGCCAAAAGGTAGAACTTTGTAGGCAAATGTTCCCCAAGGACAAGTAAAAGTAGTTTTGTCTTGGTCTTCAGGGGCAATCTGAATCTGATTGTATCCACTGAAGCCATCTAACAAAGAAAAGAATTTCTTTCCTGCCAAAGTGTCTAATACTTGGTCAATGAATGGAAGGGCAAAGTGGTCTTTTTGTGTTGCTTTATTTAGCTCTCTATAATTTACACAAATCCTCCACTTTCCATTCTTCTTTGGCACCACAACAAGTGGAGAGACCAATTTACTATTGGACATAGGATAGATGAATTTCACATCTAAAAGTTTTTGAAGTTCAGCTTTTACAATGTATTTTAGATGAGGGTTAAGTCTCCTTTGTGGTTGGTGAATAGGTCTCGCATCTTTCTCTATGTAAATGTGGTGTACATAACTGGGGATCAATTTCTTTCATGTCAGGATAGTCCCATGCAAATGATTTTTTGTATTTCCTTAGTAGTTGGATGAGCTTCTCTTCTTATTCGAAAGTGAGGTTGACATTAATGTTTAAATTCTTTCTTGGCTCAATTTCTACAATTTTGCTATTTGAGACAGAGGTAGTAGGTATTGTTTGATCATGAGTATCTTTAATAGGATCTTCTTATAATTCATTATCAACCGTTGCTTCTATCATGTGACATTGTATATGGGATCTAGATTTAGCTTGGATAATAAAATTGTTAATGGCATCATCTTCTGTTTGGTCTTTGAAATCGAGGGCCTCTTCTATGGTTAATGGAGATCTAATATTTTCAGTAAGTTATGATACAGGGTGTTTGTTAGTTTTTATTATTGTGACACTTGGCTGGGCTGGAGGATATAAAGCTAGATTCTTGATATTATCTCCCCTATTTATGGTCATACTGCCTTGTCGGCAGCCAATATAAGCATTAGCAATTGCAAGCCAGGGTCTTCCTAAAATAAATGGATGTCCATCAAGTCGGTTGTTGGGGTTTATTATTAGAAAATTGGCAGGATTCTCCTAGGAATCAACAGATATCATGACATCGTGTAGTGTGCCCTCTGGCCTAACCACGGATCGGTTAGCTAGTTCTAATAAAGTGGAGGTTGTTTCTACTGATGTAATGCCCAGTTTTTGACAAGTGGTGGTTGTTAAGATATTAATTGCAGCTCCTAGATCAACTAAGGCATTAGTTTTCCATTGATTTGTACGATTACTATTGGATTTCCTAGGTCTTCATATTTAATGGGTGTTTCTCTTCCTAACAATAGGTCAGATAAGGTACCAACTACTTGGACTTTTGGGTTATTTGTTATCTTCCTCGTTTTTTATATACATAGCTCTTTGATGGTCTTTGCATATATTGGGATGTCTTGAAAGGCTTGGAGGAGTGGGATTTTTATATACAGATTTTTTTAGTTCCCCAAGAATGTCAAAATCAGGATGTTGCATAGGTCAAGGCATAATTAATCGTTCTGGGAATGGAGGAGAAGATGTGGTTGCTTGATCATGAATTTGTTGTCTGGTCACATCCTCTTCTTGTGGTGGTTGTTCTATAGGTAACTGATTTTCAACATGAGTGGTTTTATCTCCCTCTATTTCAATGATGCACCCCGATCTTAATTGAAGGTCACTAAACTCCCTTAGATCAGTTCCAGTCTCTAGTGTTTCAATTATTTGAATAGATTAGATCGGTCTGTTGTTCATATTAGGGTTGGGTTGGGCTAGGAGTTGTTGTCTTAAGTTAGACTGGGGGATTTGTTGTAATGTTGGTAGTGTAGGTTGAGGGAGCGGAATGGTTCCTACTTGCTGATTCATCAGTCTTTGCCAGTTCGTCTACCAGGCTTGACTCTATGAAGTAGGAGGGGACCATTGTGCTAGATATACATTTTTTTTCCAATACGGTGGGGTATAGGGAAAATTTGGCCAACTGGGTTGAGTTGTTTGGTTTGGCCATGGTAATGATGAAGGAAATGGTTTTTGTGACCAATTCGAGAAGGGAGGTTGACTTTTCCACATTGTATTATATTGTTGAGCATGATATTGTGGAGGTTGAAAAGAAGAACCTGGATCTGGGAACATACCTGATTGTCGTGGCTGCCATTGACGGCACTGATTGAGTAGGTACATTGGTTCTAGCTCTTCTTTTGCTTCCTTGTATATTGCTTTCAATCCAGGAAGTGAGGGACAACTCTCTGTACAGTGGTCTTTTGTACAAATGGCACAGACTTGAACTGCATCTAATGGACACTCCTTGTGGCTGTGTTTCTTTCTACATCTGGGATAGAATATTGCCAAATTTTGTTCTACCTCTGCTTGCTTTTGTTTAGCCTACATAATATCAAGTTGTGTTGTTAGTGTCCCCAATATGTTAGTTTTAAAATTTTCTAATAAATTTCCAATTTCTGCACGAGTTACTCCCTCTGCAGAGATCTTGTTGTCCCTTATAAACCTATCATGTTCCGCTGGTTTCAGTCTTGTGCTGCCTCTCGAGCTCCTGATACATAAATTAATAACGTCAGCAAAATTTTCCTGATAAATATTTCATTTTCCCATAATATTTAGTGTCTCAATCCAGTGTTCCTTCATTCCCCTAATTAATGCTATTTTTAATACATTATCAAGTAAGGGTAATGATGCATAAGGATATCTTTGAAGATTATACTGAAAACACTCAACATATTCTTCTAATGTTTCATTTGGTCTAGCTACCATCTGAAATATTTCATCTTTTAAATCTCTAGGTCTGCAATAATCTTGATATTTTTTTAGAAAAGACTCTTTCATTTAATCCCAGTTATTTATAACACCACCACCTAGCCCCATGAACCATCTTAAAGCAACCCCTTTTAGTGTAAAGGGAAATAATTTCAGTTTCTGGGGATCGGTGGTATAGTCATATCCTCTACACAGCACATCAAATTCAAATAAGAATGCATTCAAATCTTCTAATGTAAGGCCATGGAATGTAGGGATATGCTGGAGAGGAATTGCTTTCATAGGTGCATTAGCTGTAGTATCCACAATGGGGTATTGTAGTGTAGAGGTTTGGGTGTTTGGCTGGTTTTGGGCCATTTGGTAAAATATATGCCAATAGCCTTCTGGGATATCTAGGAGGGTATTCCTAGGTTGTTGAGGGGGAATGGCTCTAACAGGAATGGTGTTAACAACACTTCCTCTATTAGGGATGATGAGAGTGCCTAATGTCTGGAGGGATTCTGGTTCTTGAGTTTCTTCAACTTTGTTATAAATGATTTTTGTAGAACTTCCCTTATCTAGGCTACTTAATGGCTGAATTATCCCAAGAGGAGATCTTGGTTCTTCAGTTTCCCTGGTTTCTCCTCTTCCTTCATAGAGGTTGCTAAGGTTCCCTTCCTTCAATGATTTTGGGCTAGAATTTTCAATTTCTTGAAAATCTTGCTCTTCAGTTTGACTATGCACCTCAACAAAGGCTATAGATGGTGATCCTGTGGCCTGAAGGGAACTAGTAGGCTGTCTAGAAGTAACTTTTCTAGGTCCTACTGAAGGCTAAGATTCTGCTTTCTTAAGGATTTCATCTATAAAGGTCGATTAGCCAAGGGTCAACGACCCCTTAGCTTTGTCATGCTTGGATAGAGGTAGGATTCTTTTCAGGCTTTTTCTACTTTAGTCATGCACACAAATCAACTGCTAATTTCTACCCAAAGAAAACAGCAACAAATCTGCAGGAAAGCGGGCAGTGAGCAGGGCTATTACATGCTCCATACGCAGGTTCTTACCTTCCGTTTTTAAAACCCAATTCTCTCCTAGCAGGTTCTTACACTACTCTAGAAAAGAAACAAATTGCTACACTCTTCCCTGGCAACGACGCTAAAATGTTGAGTAGTAAAAAGGGTCTTTTTCACCTCTATTTACCCTACATTAACTTATCAATCTAGGAACGATTTGTTATCTAAAAGAGTGTACTCAGTTTGAGGCGGTCATTTGTCAGAGTAATGCTAGTAGTATAGTGCTCTAAATACAAGAGTAAACAGATGCTTAAATCAAGATCTACTTATAGAAAAGCTCCTTAAGGCTCAAATCATGCATTCAAAAAACTATAGCAATTTATCAGTCAAGGGTACAGTAACAGTAACTCATCCCTCTATAAACTGATGTAATTAAAGATAACCAAGGAAAAGATCATCAATCTGGGAGCTAGACAATAGATGTCAATACTCACTACAGTCTCAGATCGTTCTGCACACCAAAGCAATGATAATACAAATAACAGGAAATGGAACAACAACTAAGAAATGGAACAGAAACTAATCTTCTAAACAAGATTGAACAGCAAAACCTTAGTCTACGGAAATAAATGAAGCAATTGTATCATACAGGAATCAGATAACAATCTTCACTCTAAAGATAAATCGGACAGCAAATGGAAATAGAACGACAACTAATCAGACATGAAGTATAGAACAACAACTAGAGTCAAATATCAATGTACAATGAACCAAGATAAATAACACACGCGGCATGCTTATTATTAAGAGAAACAGTAATTTGGCTTCGATACAATAGGTATCAATCTCAGTTATAAAGAGCAACGATTGTAATTCATAATGGAACAACAACGTTAGTTGAACGACAATCGCGCTTATGTGTAAACCATAGATGAATATAGTAATACCAACTTATGAATGTTACATCACGTTTACTCTGTAATTGAACAACAATAGCATTTTGTAAGGAACATCAATGTTATATCAATGGTTAAAGGAACAGCAATGCGTTACAAGTCAGAATGAACAACACAACATTCCTGTCACAGAGAACAACATTACGCGGTTGAGCATAAGCAAAATATAACATAACCGTGATGTAAAATAGCGAAACACATCAAATTACCGAATAGAGCTAATAATGGAAACCACACACGAATTAGAAATAATGGTACAGGAACAAGTGTTCCACTAGGGCTGGGCCCTTAGCCTCCAGGGACACACCGCTGAGATTACTCCATAATCAAGGATGGAACAACAACCAGATTTATATTAAAACATCAAAACAGAGTTACAGTGGATCACTTCTCAACGACAGTCAATGATCAATGTTTCAAATACAAAGGAGAATTACATAAAAAATAACAACAAGTCATCCCCCGGTCTACTAGTGTTGCCCCTTCTTATAACAGCCGAGTGGAGATATCAATGATGCAAAAATAGTTAAGATAGTGATCCCTCAGGATCAAAGGATCCTGAGGGATTCGCCAGACTGTTAATTCCCAATTATCCATTTGTTCTCTTGCGCCGATTTGATATCTCCTTTTCCCTCTCTGGGCTGATACGCTCCAATTTGGAACATCTTATTTGCATGCAGTTTCCTGCCAAAGGGACGGCAGTGAACTTTGTCCTATCTTTTCCTTTGGGACGGTAATCTTTCGTTTTCTCCTTTTTTTTGCATAAGAAAATGGCAATTATTAGTTGTTTCGCGTTGCATATAAATCGCATAGATTTTGTCAAAATTTCTTATTATCTACCTAGTTAATGATGGAGAGAGATTATGGGTTTTAAAGAAAAGATGACAAAATAAACAATAAAAACATACCTTCTTTAGTACTCCACACCAACATCTTTGTGACCCATTTTTTGTGTCCCTCTATAGATAATATTTTTTTTAAAAAGTATTTAAGACTATCATGATCCTTTTTTACCTTGAAGTATCTTCCCATTAGGTAAGGTTGCCATTTCTTAAGTGCATGTGGTATTGCCAACATTTCCTTCTCATAAGTGGCTTGGTTGAGATGTAGCCGTAAAAATACCCAGTTGCCTACATCAAAACGTCTTTCACTGCGATGTTGATCTCCCTATTGTTTCATTTGATTCTGCAGCAAAGTGGTGTTATCCTTTAAAAGTTGGAGAACTTGTTGTTGATGCTTGATTTGATCTTTCACTGCTTGAATCTTTTCCTTCTTGATATGTCCTTCTATTTTGAGTGTTTGAGGAGTGGTATCTTCTTCCAATGCATTACAAGATATGGTCAGATTCATTTCTTGCTGCTCGATGTGATCTTTCACTTCTTGAACATTTTTCTTCTTGATATGCCCTTCTATATTGATAGTTTGAGGAGTGTTAATTCCAGCCAATGCATTACAAGATATGGTTGGATTCATTTCTTCTTTCTTGATTTCATCTTTCACTTCTTGAACCTTTTTCTCCTTGATATGTCCTTCTATATTGAGAGTTTGAGGAGTGGTAATTCTTACCAGTGCTTTACAAGATATGGTCAGATTCATTTATTCTTTATCTGGGGTAAGTTCCTGGTGTATACCCTCTTCTTTTGATGTTTCTTGATCCTTTTCTTCCTCCTCTTCATAATCTATGTAAAATAGTTTCTTCTCAGCACACTTATGACCTTTAGTGTATTTGCTATCACAATAGTAACAAAGCCCTTTTTCTCTTTTTTCTTCTAATTGTTGTGGTGTAAACCTTGTAAGTTGTGGAATGTTAGGAGAAAAAACACTTCCATAATTATAGTTGTGAGTGGTGGGATTCCTTGTTTCCATAATTTCTCTTTCAATTTTTCTTGCCAATCTGAATGCCTTCTCCAATGAATCAGGTTCCCAAAGATGAACGTCATGTTGAATGTTATCCTTTAAAGTACCTATGAATACATCAATCCTTTGCTTCTCTGCAATGTCATTTACCCTTATATTCAATTTTTGAATGTCCTCAATGTGTTCTGTGATTGAACCCTTTTGTTCAAGATTTATCAATTGGCTAAAGAAGGTGTTACTCTTTGTATCCTCATAATGTGCTATCATTTATTCTGTGAAAATTGACCAAAGACAAGTGCTTTATGAGAAAAAAGCCCTTTATACCATAAAAATTGATTTGTTTCTAAATATAAAGATGCAATATATACCTTTTGTAACAGTTGAATCTCATGTAGATCAAAATATTGCTCCACTTGTAGTATCCAATTTACCGAATCCTTGCCATCAAGCTTCCTCATATTGACTTTTCTTGATTTTAGGAACTTGACCTTGAAATAACTATAACACGGTAATTTCAAATCTCCAAGTTCTAAAATTGCATCCTGTAGTAGCCCTCTGAGTCCTCTTTCTAACCCCACAAGTTTGATCAGAATTAGATTCTCCAAGAAACAGTTATGCCCAATCTCCTAAGATGACCTGATTATATAATGTTTCAGTAGAGAAAACTTGTATGATGTGCCAAGTGTCACTGTTTCAACCTTCAGATATGAAAAATATACACAAAAAACTATAAATTGTCCTCTCTCTGTAACTACTTATGAAATTTCAATTTGTTTCTTAGAGAGAAAGTTATGACAATTTTCCCAAAGTCACCTATTTAGAATGTAATTTAGGAGTCTGCAAAAAGCCTAACTTCATCAGACCATATATCTGAATATATAGTGAGACAAGATCTGAAATTTAGACCCAAGGTTCAAACCGATTTCTTATCAAATGGGTTTTTTTTTTTTTTATCTTTTGAAACTTCATAGCGAAAAAGTTATAGCGAAAATTATACAATGGCCTATTTTAGATGAAATTCTGGAGCTTGCGAAAACCCTAACTTCCTCAAATCATATCTACGAAAATATAGTGATACAAGATTTGAAATTTGGACCCAAGGTTTAGCATGATTTCTTATAAAATGGGTTTTGTTTGTAGCATTTGAAACATTGCAGAAACAAAGTTATAGCGAAAATGCCATGATGGCCTATTTGGAGCAGTGAAACCCTAGAATCCAAAGCTCTGATACCAAATGTTATGAAACTAGCTCACAAAAAGATAGAAAAGATAGATGAACACCTTAGAAATAAGCCTCTTCGAGGGGGAAACCTCCTTTACATTACACAAATGAACAATTCTTGGATTGTACAAATGAAATGGCCTCCTTTCTATATATAGGAGTCTAAGGGGTCATAATATAATCAGAGCCGACATAACAATAATAATGTAAGGGCATAATAATAACAATAATGGGCTTTTATGGGGCACAATAATAACAATATGGGGACTACATGGGCACAAAAATATAATAAGGGGGTCGTACTAATAACAATAATGGGTTACACTAGTAGTATAGGGACCTAACAACTTTGCCCAGAAATTGTGCAATCCCCTTAGGGCATTCAGCCCAGCTTATAGTAAAAAATGTGGATTTTTCTCCATTAGTCGAGTAGTCGCTTGCATGTGGAGCTAAGTTGACCGGTTCCCTCTAGGGCTGAGCAAAATAGGTTTGCATGCATAGGCTGCTTCTCCCAAGGCAACATGCAAAGGAATCCCTCGTTTCAGGGATCTATGTCTAGAAGTTGGAGGTTACATGCAAGGAGTAATTTAGAAACCTCCCTCCAAGTGTCACTTCCCCTAGATTTGTGGCATGCGCGTCACAACATCAATGTTATCAAAACTCATCAATCAGATGCTGCAGATTCCATTCCTCACATCAACCTTGTAGCTCTAACATCCCACATCACATCTAGCAACAGTCAGCACACTCAGCTTATTTGTTTTGCGGTAAGCTTGCTTCCCATGCCTTGTGTTGCATTTTTGTCGCTTTTTGTGTATTCACTTTTGTGAGTGTTGTTTCCTTGATTTTTTTGAACGTATGTTGTCATTTACATGTATTCTAGCTTTTCCTAGCTCTGTTTCAATTTTCATTTCTATCTCACTACTGTCGCGTGCATGAAACTGTTTTTGCGCGGACGTTCGCCCAACTCACAAATGGCCTCACCCACATGCATGTTGATCTATTTGTTGAATCTTATATTCATGTTTTGCATGAATTTTTTATCACTTTTGCTATCACTTAGTGTTTCCATGCACTTCATCGACTTATTTTCTTTCAGTTGCCTGTCGGCAAGTTGGACCAACCTTGGCCCGCTCTCTGCCTTCACTAAGGCTGCATTGCGCAATCTGGAGAAGGAAGGCTCACCTTCCTCCCCAGATTTGTGCATTCTCACCCAACACTGGCCTCCTAGATTGAATTGTGCATTTCTAGAGGTTAGTGGATGCTTGGCCTAAAATTTTACGCAAATATGTCCTTGGGCCAATAGTATTTCCCAGCTAGAATCGCACATTGAACAATCCTAGCAAGAAACTTCCTGACTAGACTGTGCATTCCATAGTTCCAACAGTCAGTCAGTGTCTCAGTAGCCCAAATTGTGCCTTGTGCTGCCTTGGTAGTCGGTATCCCGACCTACCAGTCGAAATTGCACAGCCTTCATGATCATTCACCCATGTATATTGCAAGTCAGTTCTCATGGTCATTTTGGTTTTCAACTAACATATTGCTTGTTGTGAGTGTTGCCATGTCTCTAGGTATCACAGGTTTTCATCTACCTCTCAACAGTTGTTATGAAACTAGCTCACAAAAAGATATAAAAGATAGATGAACATCTTAGAAATAAGCCTCTTCGAGGGGGCAACGTCCTTTACATTACACAAATGAACAATTCTTGCATGATACAAATGACAAGACCTCCTTTCTATATATAGGAGTCTAAGGGGTCATAATATAATCAGAGCCAACATAACAATAATAATATAAGGGCACAATAATAACAATAGTGGGCTTCTATGGGGCACAATAATAACAATATGGGGGCTACATGGGCACAACAATATAATAACGGGGTTGTATTAATAACGATAAGTGGTTACACTAGTACTATAGGGATCTAACATGCCCCTCTCCTTCAAAAAGTGTTGTCCTCAATGCTTGATTAGTTTTGGATGCTTATGTATAAAATTATCATCCTTCCATGTGGAATCTTCAGTGGGTAAGTTCCTCCACTTGATGAGATACTCTGAAACTGATTGATTTCATAGTTGTCGACTTCTCGGTTCGGTGAATTCTTCAGGTACCAATATTATTTTTCCTTCCTTGTCAAGTTCTGGCAATAGTGCTAGAAATGGGATCTTCGACAACTTTTGAATGAGTTCCCACCTTGCTTCACCATTCTTCCATTCATCCCTTTCTTTTTTTATCAAATTCGGTTGGATAATTATACCAACCTCTACCATTTCTGCAACCATATGTTCAATTTCACTCCTTTGGGCATAAGGATATCTATAAGGCCTGATGTTTGGAGAAACAATTCCTGGAATCAAATGAATAGCATGATCATGATCACAAATACGTGGGAGACCTTGGGAGTCTCAAATACCTTGTAATGATTGTCCAAGACCTTTTGGAGATCTGGAGAAATAGATGATTTCGAGGTGGGAATCATTAGTAAACATAATTGTGAAATTATGCCTCATTATTCTTTCTTTAGAAGCTTTGTCATTCTGTTAGAGCTAATTATCTTTCCTAGTTTCCCTATGGTACCCCTTAATTTAGCTTCCTTTACTTTTGAAGAAAATTTCATGAAAAGTTATTGAAAATTAAAATATATTGTACCCAAGGATTGTAGCCATTGGACTCCTAGTACAACATCAGTACCACCCATTGGAATGGAAAGCATTGGGTTATTCAATACATATTCTCCCATGGATAGCTTGCTATTATGGCACTTTCCAGAGCGATTTATGGTTCCTCCACTTACAACTATCACTTGATGTAAAAACCTCTGGGTAAATGTGCATATAAAAAACATAATAGGAACATAAATACAATAAACATATCAGCCATCAAAATCCATATATATATATCAGTACATTTTCACATGGAAATCAAGGGAATGAATTTTTCATTAATAAATCTAATGAACCAACTATTGATGGGACTACCACGTTCCACCCGACCATATATTGCTTGAGCCAAGTCTCTCTTCATACAATCACCCCCATGCCATATTCGAAGCTTGAATGTGGGACTCATAGAACACATCAAAAAACACCAATCAATGTGGATGCCACCAGAGTTCTCCACCTACACCGTGAGGAATTTGAGTGCCTCCTAGTCTCTCAAGCTTTACCGTGCATCCACAGTTTGATCTAGGGATCATTAGGCCCTACATCGAGACATACCCTCTAGGCTTTACTGTTCATTCCATCTTAGAATCACTAGGCACAACAGAGAGAAAATCCTCCTCTTGGCTTTACTGTATATCCCGCCATTCACCAGTAAGGATTCCTAGGCCCACTAAGGCATGCAATCTAGCTTTACGTAACCCACAGTCTGGTTCAGGGGTCACTAAGCCAGTGGCTTCATGCATCCTCACTCTGGTTTAGGGAGCACTACCACCATGTGTTTGTCAATTTGGAGATCCACCCCACTCCCCACACAAAACACATGAGAGAACCCATCTCATCAAAGCTATCAGTAAATGGCAAGGCTAGGGTGAAAATACTATCACACCTATCAAAACCCATGCCATGGTAGAAAAGAAACACATTTAATCCCATGCATGCCAAATCTGGCAAGGAACATACACATTTAAGTTCATATCTGCAATGAAGCTTGCTGTAGCTGCTTCATCCTGCCTTTCCCTACTTGATCTTTGCTTCCTGTTCCCTTCTTTTCCATTCTTGCTCCAATACCAAAGTTCTCCAAGAAAACTCTAAGTTTCCAAGAGTATGAGAGAGAGAGAATAATGAGAGAGCTCCAAAGCTAAACTGACCAAGTCTTGCCGACTGATCCTCATTAGCCTTTTTATTAATGAGACCTCTATTTTCTTTATTTTCCATTATTTTCCTTCAATTTCCTCCTCACATGCAACATATGAACTTTCACCTCCTTTTTCTCCTAATATCCATTATTTTCATAAATAAATGTGCCAAAATAGCTCTTTGCCTCTTTAATGCCTTAGCCACTGCCTTTGCCAATTTCCTTAGCCATAAACAACCAAATGAACACCCCCAGGATGTCTTGCCCAACATTCAGCTTGGAATGTGTGTCCCATCATTTGTGGTATTTATATATTTTTACATGGAATTTTCACAAGGGCTATTACAGAACCCTCCCCCTTGGGGGAACACCGTCCTCAGTGTTCAATGACACCTATAACCATCATGACTACTGAAAACAAAACATACTGCTAATGGAGCTTTATAACACAACTTGTTGCAGTATTTATAATGAAAGATATACTCAAAATCAAAACATCATGACAACATGACAACATACCGCATAATGGAGCTTTATAACATAGCTCATTACGGTATTTACAATAACCACATATACACATATTCACATATGCATAATTTATCAACGAAGAAATAAAATAATATGAATCTGCAACAAGAGAATCTAGAGATTCACACCTCCACCCTCAAAATAATACTAGGATCCACCTCCTTCCCAGGAAGTCTAGAATCCACTGCAAATTCAAATCTGCATCCAAGGTCCAGTGCTATAATCCAGTGCCACTTTTCCTGTAGCAAACAGTTACCGGCTCATTGTTCCAGGGTGCACTCTGAATGTGTATCTGATTCCACTGGTAATGCTAATGACCAAAACAAATCCATCTGTGACCTTCGCTTCTCTGCTACACATTCCCTTGGGAATCCTATCACCCCTTCCATGTAGTCACTCACCTTCCAAGTTCTGCTATCACCCCCATTCTGAGCAGTCCATCGCTTGGTAGGGCTTCGTCGCATCAAAAAGATTCAATGACCAAGGCATATACTTGTATCAAGACTACCATACCAGTCATAGCATGCTCATGGAAATCAATTGACACTATTGGGTACTAGTGTCCCATAATGGACCGGCTCCTGACGTGCTTTACCAACACACTGCTGCATGTTTTAATTCCTTTGCTGTTACTAGTAATTCTTGCAGTCGATTTCGACCACTCAACTGGGCATGTTCATGCTTTCTGTACCAAGAACATAACTTCCATTGCATTCAAAATAAAGTGAAATAAATTCAAATCATACGTCATTGGTAGTTTGTCAATAAGGTACACTTGGATTCTTGTTCGCTTCCTATCACAAGAAGTCAAACTAGCATCTTGACCAAATCAACATATATAAAGGTATCACATGAGGTTAGCTCAATCACAACCATCATAAACCAAAATCATAGACCATAAATCAGAATCATAACTCACATGCATACTAAAACCGAAATACAATACTGATACTTATCCTTCATTAATCCTTACTTCTACCTTGGTTCTTTTTGTAACACATTGGATTGGTTGCCACACCCGATAAACATCCAGTACCTTCTCCTCAACCATGTGGACATACGCATAGTGTGCATCACACACATATGACCACATACGACATGCAACTCCATGCAACACATGCATCTACACCTAACATACAACACATACACCTACACCCAGTGTACGACACAACTCAATACATACGCCTACATAGAGTAATACACAATGAGTACACACGCTGCAATACCATGACTACATGATGCATAATACCGCATGCCCATAATACAACATCGATGATATGCACACAATACCCCACATACACCAGTACCATATGTACAACATGTACACAGTACCATTGGTACACCGCAACACCTGCACAATGTGTGCACAACATCACATGTACATGGAACCACTTGTACAATGTGTACACATCGCCACATGTACACTACACCACTATACAATCCGTCCACAATACCACATGTACACAATACCACAAGCATGACATGTACGTGACACCACATGTACATAGTGCCATATGCACGACATGTACATAGCACCACATGCACACAACACCACTTGTACAATATGTACACAGCACCATAGGTACACAACACCACTTGTATAATTATGCAAACCTCACCATGTGTACATAGTACTAATGTACCACATGCACGCAACACCACTTGTACATAGGACTGCATATCTAACACATACATAACATCATTTGTACACAACACTGCATATCCAACATGTGCATAGCACCATATGCACAAAACACTGCATATTCGTCATGCACATAGTACAATATGTACACAATACCACATATCCAACATGTACATAGCACCATATGCACACTTGCCACATATATGTAATGAAGACAGTACAATATGTATACAACTCCCCATATGCAATATTCACACAACCCTATTTGTACCATCATGTACATAACATTGCATAAATAACATGTACACATGCTATGTGTACACAACACCACAATTTCACACATCATAGATGCAATATGTACAACATATACAACATATGCAGAATAGTAGTACCACACATCCAAAACCATATTGTCCTTACCAAGAAACCTTTCTTCTAGTATCTCATCCATGCTTATCCTCATATATTTTTCATGACTACTCTTCCCACTTGATTCCTTATCTCTAAGAACTCATCATGCCATTCACCTGTATAGGCAATCATTCCTCCACAAGAATGATCCTTGACAACCTTGTCAGACAATAACATAGATACATGGATACATACATACATATATAAATGCTAGCATAAAACAATCATGATCCTGTCAGACAACAACATACATACATTCATGTATACATATATAAACATTAGCATAATTATGATCATAACAGAAGTACCAGATATTATAAGGTCTAGGTTAAGAGAAATTCCTTTATTCATGCAACACATATGCAACATTGAGAAAAATAGTTCCCAACATATCCAAGGCATATGATGCCTCAAATCCATTTACTTTAACTTTTCCTATTACCTTTCTTGTGTCTGCACTGCTACCATCCATTTACCACAATGGACTCATCCAATCCAACTGACTATCATAGCCTTACCTTCCGCTGCACTTACTCATGCACCGAGCTTCATCTGAATCTTACATTAGCTTTCAGGTACCACATATCTCTCCCCAAACTCCATCAACTTTCCTCTTTCTCAACCAATTCCTAAGACTCATAACATAAAAGGTAAGAATCAAAACACCAAGAAGAAGAAAACCATGAAAACCAATAACAAGATGACTCCGCAAACAAAGGTGTATGGCCATACTCTAGAAATAAATAGATCTACAAATCAAACAAAAGATAAACACAAAAGACCAAAAGCACAAGACTCACAACAAACACCATGACTCAATCCCCATTGTTCCTAGTGCATCCAAGGGAAAGATCAACCTGAGCCTTCTTCATGATTCATGGAAATCTCTCCTGCCATGCAGCTCCCTGCATCATGCTCACACATGTCAACCACATGTTCCAAGTATCAAGACAATCATATCTATCAATTTGAAATCAACCACTACCAAGACTAACAATCATGTCATAATCCATAGTCAACTCATAGTCATCAATCATAATACTACAACTACATTCAAGTACATATCAATTGTCTCAAAGCATACATGTTAGTACAATCATCTTAAAACAAAATCATTTGAGCACATACTCATATTAAGGAATTTATCAAACATTCATACCAACTTGCAACATACCATGTTAAATAAATCAATTAGATGACATAATAGGCACCGAACACTCGGATACCAATTAGATAGCATAATCAGCTATGAAACACCAAGTATAATACATAAGAAAACTCATACCTTAGTGTACCTTAGGGGAGGCTATCTTGTCTGCATTATCAATATAGTTAGCGAGATATAATTTTATAAAATGTCAAATCAATCACTCATAAGATCATGATATCCACAACAATATCTAACTAACATGTTCACATCGTAAACTCATACACAATTATCATTCACACATATGAAAATTAAATATAGATTAGTATGACACTATCTCACAAATATATCGGTTCATACCTGAATATCGCAACCATAACCATATGCATAGGTCAAACCAGGGTAACACAATACATATAATATCAATATCTTTAAGGCAATGAACATAATCATCACGCATATGACCAATCCAAATTACGGCATCAAGATCTCAATGAAATAACTCTAGTGATCAAGTTAATAGCATATAACGACAATAAGCTCTATATCATACTCATCGACAACATAAAACCGAATTGTCAGGTTAACTAACATATAAAAATCAACAAGTTAACCTATAACATACTCATCAACAACATATAGCATAATCGTCAGGGTATTTAATATAAAACAACAATAGCAATGCATAGAACTACATGTTACTATCATTCTTGACTATCCGACACATGTTCATATAACTACACTAATCAACTAACAAGTATCATGAACGTAAACATCAAAAGACATGTACATAAACCTAATGCATATAAAAATCCTTAACTTACATACCTACATGCTTAAATGCAATACCAATATGATGATTGACCCTTGCCTCGATGTCCAATGTTGCAACTTCACTTTGATGATCTGCATCTCTTGCTTTATCTCAACCAACTCATTAGCATCATAACAACCAATAGCACCATGATGACCTAAATTACATACAATGACTTCACAAGGCATGTTTGACCTACTATACATGAATAATCATAACCAAAACCATACATGCATAACAACAACCATTACTCCATTGTACACATTGCTACATGCAACCAACATTATGCATAAACAATGCCAAATAAACTACACCTATGCATAAACGCATGTAGTCAAACATAAGTGATCAATTCTTGTAATCAACCTACAAGATTGATACATGTAATCAAAATATTCAAAAATGTAACCTAACATACAAGGATGTAAGTAGGTGTCATGAAATCAACATGTAAGCGACATATAGTTCATACATAGTCAGTCACATGTTCTAAAAATCAAGAAATTGTGTCTATTAATTTGAAATTAGCATTTGCCAGTACTAGCAACCTATAATCATACCCCCTTACTATCCATTGTCCACACTAAAATAGAAGGAGGAAGCTACTATAATGGCCCAATCTCCAATGTCCAATTATGGAAATGGGATCTCAAAAGCTCTACTAATTTTAACCACACTTGAAAATAAATTGATTTTTATTTCTTACACATTTGTATGAGACTAAGTCAAAATCATTTCACTTATTCCACTTGTATCATAATAACTAAAAGCATGCCATTTTTCCATTTCCTTACATGCAACATTTCAAATTCCTTGCATGCAACCTTTCAAATTCCCTACATGCAACTCTTGAAATTATTTGCATGAAAATAGGCATACATCAGCTACATCCATATTATAATTCTAAAATACTATTGCATTTAAAAAATAACATTTTCTTCAAACAACTATTATACTATTACATTTGCATGTAAGCATTTCTTCAAACAATTTACATGCAAACTAATATAGCAAAGTATTTGCATAAAATTAAGCATATATCACTACAGCAATACTATTACACATCAATGCTATCCCCAACCACAAACAACATACTCATTGGGGCATTTTATCAAATAGTTTGTATGCAATTAATCATTGGACCATTTAAGAATTTCATCAAACACTTTGCATGCAAACTAATATAGAGAATGATGCAATGCATATATCCTAAACTGTAGTAGTACAAGTTTTGGAAACTGAACCATATGATCAATAGAATTATCCCTCACTATGGTTGAAGTTTCAGCATCTGATATTTCTAGATGAAACGTTATAACAAAAATACCAACACAATCATATTCGGTGCACAATTCTAGTAGTATCCAGAAAGCTCGATTTACACTGGCCATATCTCTTAAGATATAGTGAATAAATGTCTGAAATTTTTATCACAATATAAGCGGGATTTTCTCTCATTGTATAAAAAATTTCAGCTCTCGAGAGTGCCCATAATAAAAGTTATAACAAAAATGTAAATGTGACCTGTTTGAGCCTTGATTTTAAGAGCATTTAGAAGGCTTGACTCCCTCTGCTCATATCTCATAAAATATTGCGACCCAATATCTGAACATTCTACCACATGATCACTAGTATTTCCCCTCAATGTGGACAATTTTACAACTTCTGCAGGCCTACAGAAGAAACGTTATTGCAGAAATGCCAACGTGACTTGTTTAAAGGTGCATTCAAGAAGGTCATCTTCCTTAGATCATAATTCCTAAAGTATCGTGAACCAATATCTGAAAGTTTTACCACATTATCAGTGGGATTTACCTTCAGTATGGAAAAAAATTTGACTGCTAATATTCCATAGAAGAAACGTTATAACAGATATGACAGAAAGGTCTAAAAATTAACCTGTTTTCTTCATTTTACCTATGATAGAGCCCATCCAATCCAAGTGTTTGAACCATGCTCTGATACCACTTGTAACAACCTCCAGGCTAAATGTGCATATAAAAAACATAATAGAAACAAAAATACAATAAACATATCAGCCATCAAAATCCATATATATATCTGTACATTTTCACATGAAAATCAAGGGAATGAATTTTTAATTAATAAATGTAATGAACCAACCGGTGATGGGACTGCCACGTTCCACCCAACCATAGATTGGCTAAGCCAAGTCTCTGTTCAGCCAGTCACCCCTATGCCATACTCCAAGCATGAATGTGGGACTCATCGGACACATCAAAAAACACCAATCAATGTGGATGCCATCGGAGTTCTCTGCCTACATCGTGAAGAATTTGAGTGCCTCCTAGTCTCTCAGCATTTACCATGCATCCGCAGTCTAATCCAGGGATCATAAGACCCTTCCCCCCACAAAATGCATAAGAGAACCCATCTCATCAAAGCTATCAGGAAATGGCAAGGCTAGGTTGAAAATACTATCACACCTGTCAAAACCGATGCCATGGTAGAAAAGAAACACATGAAATCCCATGCATGCCAAATATAGCAAGGAAAATACACATGACCGCTGATACCTGCAATGAATCTTGTTGTAGCTGCTTGATCGTGCCTTTCCCTTCTTGATCTTTTCTTCCTCTTGCCTTCTTTTCCTTTCTTGCTCCAATGCCAAAGTACTCCAAGAAAAATCTAAGTGTCCAAGAGTATGAGAGAGATAGAATAGTGAGAGAGCTCCAAAACTAAACTGACCAAGTCTTGCCAACTGATCCTCAGAAGTCTTTTTATTAATGAGGCCTCTATTTTCCTCATTTTCTATTATTTTCTTTCAATTTCCTCCTCACATGCAACCTATGACCTTTCACCTCCTTTTTCTCCTAATTTCCATTATTTTCATAAATAAATGTACCAAAATACCTCTTTTCCTCTTTAATGCCTTAGCCATTGCCTTTGACAATTTCCTTAACCCTAAACAACCAAATGAACACCCCCTAGGATGCCTTGCCCAACATTCAACTTGGAATATGTGTCCCATCATCTATGGTATTTATATATTTTTACATGGAATTTTCACCAGGGCTGTTACACTTGACACTCTAGTGCTGGATATAGGAAGCAATTCAATTCCTTAGCTATCTTACAATGAATAAAATTATGGGTACTACCCGAATCAATCAACATTATTACCTTTTTCTTATTGATATGTCCTTCTATCTTTATAGTTTTAGTAGTGGTAATTCTAATCAATGCATTACAAGATATCATCGGATTCATTTCTTCTTTCTCTGGGGTTAGTTCCTGGTGAGTATCCTTTTCTTTTGATGTTTTTTGATACTTGTATTCCTGATATTTCATTGCTTAAACCTTCTTCTTCTTGATATGTCATTCTATCTTGAGAGTTTGAGGAGTGGTAATTCCTGCGATTGCAATACAAGATATGGTCAGATTCATTTGTTCTTTCTCTAGGGTTGGTTCCCTGTGTATATCCTCTCCTTTTGATGTTTCTTGATCCTTTTTGTCATGAGGAGGCCTTTCTTGTAGCAGCTTTGTCCCACCTTCGTTGAAACCTTCCATGTCTTTCTTCCAATATGCTTTCGTATCATTAATATCACCTTCCATGGCATAGATAAGACTATTTATCTTTTACTTTTCTAGAATATCATTTACCCTTATATTCAATTTTTGAAAGTCCTCAATGTGATCTGTCATTGAACCCTTTTGTTTGAGATTTATCAATTGGCTAAAGAAGGCGTTGCTCTTTGTATCCTCATAATGTTCTATCATTTCCTCCATGAAAATTGACCATGAGACAAGTGGTTTACGAGGAAAAAGCTCTTTATACCATAAAAATTGATTCAATTTTAAATAATTAGATGCAATACATACCTTTTGTAACAGTGGTACACCATGTAGATCAAAATATTTCTCCATATGTAGTATCCAATTTATCGGATCCTTGCCATCAAACTTCCTCATCTCTCTTTTTCTTGATTTTAGGAGCTCGATCTTGAAACGACTGTAACTATGTAATTGTGGATCCTTAATTCTGAAATTTCGGCCTGTAACAGCCCTTTGAGTCCTCTTTCTAACTCCACATGTCTGATTGCAATTGGATTCCCCAAGAAATATGTATTCCCAATCTCCCGCGATGACCTAATTATAGACTACTTCAGTAGAGTGAACTCTTACTACATGCCACGTGTCAATGCTTCAACCTTAGGTTCTAAAAATTATACCCAAAAATAATATAGTCTATCCTCTTTTTGTAGCTTCTTACGAAATTTCAATCTGATGCTCAGAGAGAAAGTTATGACGATTTTCCCAAGGTCACATGTTTAGGATGTAATTCCAGAGTCTGCAAAAACCCTAACTTCTTCAGATCATATATCCAAAAATTTAGCGATAGAAGATTTAAAATTCGGACCCGAGGTTCAAACCGATTTCTTCTCAAATGGGTTTTTAGCTTCTGAAACTTTGTAGCAAAAAATTTATAGTGAAAATTCCACAATAACCTGTTTTAGATGAAATTTTAGAGCTTGCAAAAACCCTAACTTCCTCAAATCATATATACAAAAATATAGTGCAATAAGATCTGAAATTTGGACTCGAGGTTCAAAGAGATTTCTTCTCAAATGGGTTATTTTTTTAGCTTCTGAAACGTCACAGAAAAAGTTTATAACGAAAATTCCACGATGACTTTTTTAGAGCAGCAAAACCCTAGAATCCAAAGCTCTGATACCAAATGTTATGAAACCAACTCACAAAAAGATAGATGAACACCTTATAAATAAACCTCTTCGAGGGGGAAACCTCCTCTACATTACACAAATGAACAATTCTTGGATGATACAAATGACAAGACCTCCTTTCTATATATAGGATTTTAAGGGGTCATAATATAATCAGAGCTGACATAACAATAATAATGTAAGGGCACAATAATAACAATCTAGGGACTACATGGGCACAACAATATAATAAGGGGGTTTTACTAATAACAATAAGGGGTTACACTAGTAGTATAGGGACCTAACAATAGTACAGGTACAATGGTTTCCAAGAGAGCAGAGAGGAAGACAACGTTCAGATCACGCTTGGGGATGCAGTCGATAAAATGTCTATGGGATTACCTACTCACAAAGACATCAAGTTGTTCATGGACAAGGACATCGAGCAACAACATCACAGTGAGGAGCATTATGAACAATGACCGAAGGCAACATACCAACTACAATGAATGCAACGAATGCAAAGTTACAAGATCAAGCAGATCCACTAATAATGAAAGCAACTTTGGAGACTCAGGCTATGAAGTGACGATGTGACATGGAGATCGCATGAAGGCAGAAGATGGAACAAAGAAGGAGTTGCACGTGCTAAATCAGCAACTCAGGAAGAACATGAAGCTACACAGATAGTCCAATGAGTTACAGTAGGAACATGAACAGCAGTGGGTGCAACATGCACTCATGGATGAAACTACACTAGTACAAGTTAAGGATTCATCCCAGCAGCTGACACAGAGCAAACATGGTGAGTAGTGTTGTTGATCACATGCAAAGGATCTAGCAGCATGTATGTCATTGAGTGCACACATGCAATCCAACACATTCAATGCACTCACCAAGGTGAATACAAGAAGCAAGTCCAACTGGGGCCAAACATGCACTTCCGAAAGTTGATGTGCATGACCACCAACGCACACTTGAAGATCAGCATGGACACTATGCATCAGTGTGTTTTCGGTTCAACCGTACCAAAGAAGACCATGCGCATGTTAGTAAATGATTTGGATGAAGGGGCCAAACCAATGCATCAGTTGCAACAGAGGAAAGAGTTTGCTTCAGCAAGATGTCACCATGAGGTACATGCACACCACCACGGATGACCAAGCTTGGCATCAGCTCACCAGCGTCACCATCACAAGCATGTCAAAGAGTTGTTCTCACCATAACGGATCGAGTTTTACTGATGTCTTGCAAGGCTTGCTCAAGCCATGTTGTCTCACATGAGTACATGTGCATTGTAATGTTGAGTCATATCAAGTGTAAGTGGAGTGTCAAAAGTTGGATGTAATAGCCATAGAGTAGGTGAAGAGTCATGAGGGTAGTTGAACTATCACAAAGGGGAATGTCAAGGGTCACCCCACCCTTTGCTATAAATAGTTTGTCATAACTCATTGTATGGGATTTTGGTCAGCCAAGCTTCTATTAAGACTATCTTGAAGAAGGCTTGGAAACTATTGTAATGTGCCTTGGCTTCTCCACTGCATGGAGCTAGTACATCTCTTTGGAGGAGTAGGAAGATGTGGCTATACCGTTCCACTGATGGGGCTAGAAAGTTTACATGGTGTATTGTATGATTATGACTTACATTTCTTTATATAATAAAAGCCATCACATTTTCATGCATATGTTGTTATTATAGTTGGATTACTCTGGTTGCCTTAATGATATATGTTTTTTAACTTATGTAATTGTATATGAAATGATTTGTATGAAATTATATGAATCTTGTTGTTAATGTGCTGCATATGTTGTTAATGTTGTCACCGTCTGTGTCGATTGCTCTGTCGGACACTAGACATACCTCTCTCTGAACCTTTTTCTATCAACCGGCACACTCGTCTCAGACTTATCTGTGGGTGTTGTTCATGTTATCTTACCTTGGATGTTGTGACTATCGCATCCGTGTCGACTGCTCTACCAAAAGTTGTGCGTGTCCTTTGTGTTGTGTGTTCCTAGCCGATTTGGGTCTTATCTCTTTCAACTTGGAATGCACCTTCACTTTCCTCTCCCTTTAAAGTGTTGGAACCTCTCATACTCAGTCCTTGACTCATTGCATCAGTCGCACCCTTGCTACTGACAGAGTTATCTTACTTTCCTCTGTGTGACATTGCAGTCAAGGCATTACCTTATGACCCACTTCTAGGACTCTTGCACCAAATAGTCTGAGGTGTAATTGGGATTTATTAGTAGGGAGATCCCCTTGACATGTTGGCAGGTCTAGCACCATCAACAAGGCTCCATGCATCTCTATTCTTTTTCAACCAATTTTGTGCCAGTGACAATAGGATTTAAGCCACTTTTTCAGGTCTAGGACATAGGCCTCTACCTAGAACTTGATGAAACACTCAGAAGTGATGAATAACAAGAATACAAAGACTCTAATGAAAAACTTGAACAAGGATCTACCATGATCATCTGAACCATGACACACATTTCGTCAAACATATCATGCACATGTAATGTAGATGTCATAAAAACACATCTGAACATAGCGAGCTCATACTTATCTATGAATTGTTCATAAGATGTGATTCCCTCTCCCAATAGTTGAATTATGATCTATTATGTTAATAATTCATTAATATTACCTCAACTAACCAAAACATGCTGAGATTCGTAACTCAAATTTGTTATGAACCATGCTTGTAACCAACACATAAAGTAGACAAACAACAATAATAGAAAAACCACCATAGCCATAGAATAACAAGCAAATTTACACATAGAACATAAGAGGAAAAATATATATTATTAGCACATGCATATCCAACCAAGTTAGGAACTTCCACATACGACTGGGCCATAGATTTGGCTAAACCAAATCTTTCCTTCGGCCAATGACCCCTGCGCCATATTGCAATAATGAATGTGGGATCTCATGGAATGAACCAATAAAAACCAAACCAGGGCTTCTAGCGGCTAAATCACCTCAAACCTCAACCAATGATTCCACCTCATTATCAGATATCACTAAGAACCACCAAATCGGTCTTTGTCCATGTTTCCTAGGGCTCAAGAGTGTTTGTTCCATCCCAGCTTACAAGATTAGTAACTCAATCGACAACTATTGTCGAGCTCTAGATTTTTTGACCAGCAAGGGCTTCTAGGACTAGTAACTCAACCTAGTAAGGGCTCTAGAGCATTTTTCCAACTGAGGCTAACAAGACTAGTAATTTGACCAAATCTGTTATAGGGCTTCTAGAGCGTTTGTCAAACCAAGGCTCCATGAACTAATAACTCAACCCAAAAGCATAAAGAACTTGAGAACCAACTAGAAATAAAAAGGTAAAACCTAAAACACCATGGCAATCCTCATGAGAACCAAAAAACGACTTTCAATCTAGGCAATCCTCCATTACAATGACAAATCATAACCAAGTAACCAAATGCATATGTTATTCATGTTAGAAATAACACAGAAATCATGTACGAAACTTAGTACCTACAAAATAAACCCATTTTATTTGTTGATTATGATGTCCTCTTGTGATTTCCTAATTTTCCTTTTCCTTCTTTCTCCAAATCCAAAGTATGCCCATAGTCCTCCTAGAGCACTCCAAGAACCCTAAGTGTGCACGAGTATGAGAGAGAGACTAGAGAGATATCTCAAAGCTAAAGCTAACAAAAATATATGAATTGATCCTCATAAGCCTTTTTATCATTAAGGCCTCTATTTTCTTCATTTTCCATTATTTTCCTTCATTTTTCTCCTCATGTGCAACATGTGACCTCTCACCTTCCTTTTCTTATAATTTCTATTATTTTCATAAACAAAATGTCAATTAATTCCTAATTTCCTTTCCAAATCCCTTTCCATTTTCTTTTCTAATTTCCATAGCCGTTAATTAATCAAAAGTGATCCCCACTGCTATGCTTTTTCCCAATATTAAGCTTGGAATACGTTTCCCATGACCTTGGTCTTATTTTTCTTTTATTAACATTATTACATGAACTTTTAACCTAGGGTTGTTACACACATTTTTCTACCATGCAAGGTTGGTGTCAATCCATGCTACGGTGTGGCCATCCTTCCACCCCCTATACTCATATGCTATCACTATCCAACTAACTACTCACATGTTATCCAACTAGCTTGTTGATTTAACTATAAACTCATAGGCATGGAGTGTTTATGGCCTAGGTAAATGTTCAATCAATTCATATATGTGAGCTCAATAGTGATCAAGTCATGTCTTATCCTTGTAGATTTGTTGATATATAATACTTCTCAGCAAGGAAATTCTCGTCGTCTCATCATTGGTCGATACAATTTTATCTTCCAAACAAAATACTTCTTTCATTTTTATGTAAGGAGAGATACGAGAACTAGAAAATATTAACTTAACATACACCATTCTAACCCAATCAAACAAATTTAGAATTTTTAGCATTACAAATTTAATTAGTTTTCTTCTTAACTTTTGATCATTTAGCTGATTTGATTCAATGATTTTGATATACACTAGTTCAATCATTATTTCATTACATGTCTTTATTTCATTTTCATTAGCAATATAGAAAGGCTGGGGCACATTTATGACAATAGAAAAATTGAAATGAGGACTTTCTCCCATGGGTCACTATAATTATCCATGAATACACTTTCAAATATTCCCTCTCTCCCATTCTTTCATAACCATAAGTAGATGTGGAATAATAGTGGTGGTGGATGGAGACAGAGATAAAAATAATAGGGAACAAACAAATTTGGGTTATGGAACAATACCAAAGCAAGCATTCAAGTTAGTAGCATATATTGAAGTTCCAAACTTCTAACTTTTTACTATTTGGAAGAAGCTCTCCACCCACATTTGAATGGACCACTATTAGTCACTATATGGAACTTCTCAAAATCTTGTAGAATGGAATAGTACCGAAGTAAGAATTTGAGTGAGTAGCATATATTGAAGTTCCAAAATTGTGACTTTTTACCATTTGGAAGAAGCTTTCCATCTTCATTTGAGTTGACAACTATTAATCATTAGATGGAAATTTTTGAAGTTGCAAAAACTGCATAAGATAAAATAAAACTATGGTCGATTGTTGATACATTTTGAGCAAAGTTTGAAAGACATAGCCTTAGCACGTTATGGAACTTTGCATTGAGTAGAATGAAAATTATAAAAAATAATACTAGAAATAGGGATTCAGGAAAGACTTCCTCGTTCTAGAAATTTCTATTGAAGAAGGTTTAGCCTTGATACATGTTTGATAGAATCATATGTTCAACCTTAGGCATGCTTTGGCAAGCATGGTGTATTGGTAAAATAGGGTTTGTATTTTTTGCAATTTTTGGTTAAGTAGCCATGATTGTCACAACTATTTTAGAGCTTAATTTTATTCATGTGGACCTTCATGTGGTAACACAAGTAGAGAATATGTGAAATAACATAATTCATTCATCTTCATTTCCTAGGACAACTCAAAGGAAGACGAAAATATGGGGACAAATGGAATGTGCTTGAGTTGATTGCTATAACACCAGCTAGCTCGTGGAGAACACATGTCTTACATGCAAGTGGGAGCCCACATGTGGCAAGTTTCATGTCAAGGTGGTAAGCACATAAAAAATGAAAGTGTCTATTTAATTTGGTTCTCAAATATGGTTCAAGAAACCTAATGATGTGTATTTCTAGTAATACCTCGTTTGTTGTAGGTTTGGAGAATAGAGAAACTAAAAATGAATCTAGAAATTGGGTTCCAATGAAATAAATTCCAAATTGAAATAGGGATATTGCTTCTTTAATGCTACAACGATTACTGATTATGCCTTATGGATCACATCATATTACTTTTAGACAAACACCTAGGATATGTGGTGGGTCTTTTAAACAAGTTACTAGGAGAAGTTGTGGTTCTTCTCAAGGACAAGAATAATCATTATTTGTTTCTAGGCGTTCACATGATAGTAATTTTAATCCTTCTCTAAATATTCAGTCCTCTTCATACTCAAATATATTATCTTAGCATTATTAATGGAACGCCAATGTGATGGGTTTGTAGGTGTACCCTTTGGGTTGTTGTAAGTAATTACTACTAAATGTGATGAATGCAATATAATAATGACTAAGGTTTGTATCTTACCAAGAGTATTTAATGAATTGTAGTTATAGAGGTTATAGATAGTACACTAATGGAAATTTAAATGTTTTTCCTCTATCTCTGCAAGCTCTACTTATTGTCATGGTTCCACAACATATTGTAGAACTCATCCTTGCCCCTATTGGTTATTGCATTCGCCCATCTCACCCATGCCTTTCTCTCTAGTATAACACTCGCCTCATTTGACAATATTTGTAGCATCTTGGAAGAAAGTGTAAAATATTAGTAGGAATGATCCAACATGGAAATGGCATCGATGACCAAGCACATGCTCCATGCCCATTCATTCCAATAGATTGAAGGAAAATTTGGGAATGGCATTTCTTGTCAGAAAATCTTCTAGTAAAAATAGAGACATTGGGCCACGCCACAAAACTCTCAATGAGATCCTCTCATACCCATCTATAGAATTCAACAAGAGGCATGTGTAATACATGCAATTATGATGCATATTCTATATGAATGACAATTACAAAGCCATCAATCTAATTTTATATTTTATCTAATTTAATTATATGCCAATCACCACTCATATGACCATATAGACCCACCTTTTTACTACTTGTATATATTGCTATAAATACAAAATGCATGTAAAATTTTAGATAATCATGAGTCCAATGTATGCATAATTTACATCTGCAGCTAGGCGATTACGGATTTTTTTCTTCAAATTTTGGATAGTGGGTTAATATCAATTTTCACTTTGAATTTATGTTTTGATTATCCTGTGAACTCATGATGAAAATATATGCTTATTTTCTTTCAGTGTGTATATTCTTTAGCATTTTTTCTAGTTCATAATTCAACTAATGCCCCCAATATTAATTGGTGTTGTTATTTAGGACTCGCTACAACTTTCACATTTTAATTGACAAATAATTTCCATCATTAATGTATTTTTTACCATTATATTTATTTGTAGTTACAAGAGTTCGATAACGAACATAAGGCCCATATATAAAAATTTGAATAGGTGTTGTCAAATAATTTCTTAAATTAATGTATTTTTTAGCATTATATGTAATTGCATGTGCAAGAGGTTGTTATCAAACAAAAGGCCTGCGTATAAAAAGTTTAACAAAAATTGAAAAGGAACTCCAATTTGCAGAGCTTGTTACTTGATATAGCCTCTATTTAAGTTAAGGATAGTAACTATAATACCCCTTGGTAAAAATATAAATATTTGCATTACATTGTTGAGTTACTTGGAAAACTATGGACCATGTTAAAGGGTATAATGTGAAAAATTTATGAACATGAAAGTTGATTTTTATTAACAAAAAAATTAAAATAGCCAACCATAAAATTACAAGTTAAGTAATGACGTAGTGAGTTTCATATTCCAAAACAGTTGAATGCATGTACCAGTAGAGGAAGTTACCTACCCAAAATCCTCTCCCTAGAGATAAAACATCTCATATGGAAAAAGAAGGCCAAAATGGAAAGTGAGGAACCTAAGGAAACCTTGAAGATAAGAGACTATTAAATTAAACCTTTAACATGATGTTGTAGAGGGAGGAACGACACTGCAAGAAATATAGTTCTTGAGATCGTTGGCCCACTACAACTTCATCTAAATCATAAGAGCTCATACTAATTCCTGTATGCTGAAATAGGTTGGGATCAAGTAGTCTTGCGGTGACCAATTGAGGTTCTTGTTCTGAATTGTTTATAGATATGAAGTTTGCTTCGGGAGGGGGGAGGTTTCAGTAGAGGCAATGATTCTCATAGGTCGGGAGGAGAATTCTAAGCCCTATGATTTTCTATCCAACTAAAACGTTTAAAAGTAATAAAACCGATAATTCGAATTTATTGCTCTGAGAAACTATTTTCCCTTTATGTTTTTTGTATGACTGTGTAATGGAAGAAGTGTGAGAAATAATGTTATGAATTTTTACATTCTTTGAAGTATATAAGGTGACTGAGAAATTTTTTATTTTGTTATACCTATTTATAATAATAAAAATTGTGCATGAGGGTTAGTTCCAAGCCGAGGAGGACATGAGAAAGCTAGCCTAAAAATATCCCTAATTTGTTTAATCAAACGAAGTTAGGTCATGAAAATAAATTCTTTCAAACACCAAGAAGATAAGTACTGAAAATTACATGCAATTCGAGAATACAATATAAAAAGGAGAAAGAAAAAAGTCTATCTTTGGTTAATACACATCTTTATAATCTCCATATGAGGGTTAGATTCCTATGGTAGGGAAAGAACTAACATTATGAAAAGAGAGTCATTGGAATATGTAAGAATTGGAGGATTTTTCTGTAAAAATATGTAAGTAAGCCGCATTCAATAACTAAAGACAAGTTGTAATAGAAATTTAAGCTAACTTTAGTTAGCACCTTTCAAAATTACAAATAGAAATGGCCAATAATAAATTAAAGTTATTCTCATAGATAAATCACAAAATTTAAAGATAGAAACCCTATTATTGAATAAGATGAAATATTAAGAAATTATGCGACTATATGAATACTAGAAGGGATGATGTACACAAAGAGTATAGGGAAATAAACATAGTGCAAACTAACGGCTATCATACTCAGTTTAAAATATGCCAATAACCTTGTTATAACATTATGAAAATACTCAAAGACTAGTTTAACGTATGACCATGCATGGTTCCATATTGCAACTATAATAAGTTCAAGGAAAAAAATAAACATTACTTACATAACATATTGAGCCCAAGGAAACTGGTCGCCATCCACAACATAAGTTATAATTTTGAATTATATAGCCAACATAGGTTTTTGAAACCAACAATCAACCCCTTTGATATTTATAAGTTATCCAATATATGTTATAAAATTGCATTAAGACAAATGTATATAAGGTTGTAATGCAATAACTTGATATGAAAGGAAATTACATAAGAGACACAATTAAACTATATAATATGACAGATTATTAATCTTGTGAATAATAAACCAAAATTATTTCAATCTCATATGCAAGACAAGGCAAGATCCTTAGTGATAACCTGAATGTATTCAGTTAAGAGAAAAAGGAAAGTTGTTAATGAAACAAGACTAGTTGAAGACCCCTGATAGGGCTTAGTCCCCATTAGGGACCTATATCATATGAAGAAGAATAACTTAAAAAAAAAGCCTATAATCCTCTACAAAGAGAACTGAAGTGTTTACAATGGAGAAGAATCTGGTTGCAAACAAACCTGTAGATACAAGGAAAAATTGGTTAGCTAAGAATCATAAAAGGGTAAGATTCAACTAAATAGTAATGCACTGATAGAAGAAACCAGTGAAACTATTACCTGAGTATTTTTTGAAGGAGGCCAAGACCCATGGAATTTTTTTTGAGGTGAAATAAGAAGGGAAAATTAGAGTTAACATTTAGAAATTAATAAGCAAGTTGAAAAAAAAAACCAGTTTAGTTCTGAGGGTTCATACCCTGCAACAAGTCTTGAACATTTACATTCACTCTTTCGATATCTTGTCAAGGAAATACCATGAAGAAATAATACTCCAACAGTTGCTCAAAAATCCATAAGAATAGAGTTGTAAATGGCCCGTAATCATTAACATAAAATTGGGAACTAAACCATCTATACTTAGTAAAAGGTTGTGCTTAGTCAATACCTATTTTGTTTTGGTTTCTCGATAAGGGTTTCCATTTGTACAGTTGAATCCTCAAGTGTGTAGGGATTGGAATGAGTAGAGTTGGCATGAGAGGGAGTGGGTCATTACTTCTGTAGCTTCCCATCCCAAATAGCCTGTTAGGAAATAGTCCTACTTTCCCCACCATCGAATGATTTCCAACACACCACCTCTAAGGGACAACTTCAAATTCTCGTCATGCCTATAGTTGGAGCTCTAGAATTTTATGGCATGATTAGCTAGTGAACTATGGTCAATAAAATGATAATAAATATAAGCCTATAGTTGGGTATAGTAGCGCCCTACCATAGGTCTCTTATTATAAATATATTTGTCCCAAAGGACCTCTAAGGAGTAAGTAAAACTAACGATGGTACTCAAAGGTCTATTCACTCCAAAACCAAATTATAAACTATCTCCAGGAATAAAGCTATAAAAATGGTATCATAAGACAAATGATTAACTATTTAAATAGACCAGCAAGAGAATTGTTAATAAAGGAGGCAGAGATATTCTCTATAACATTAAGTAAATAAAATAATTAAATGTCATATTTATGTATTATGATTGAGTTATTGTTAAAAATTGGTACATGTGTCTATTATATAAGTTTTTTTTCCTTTTTGAGGGATTTGAGGTATGAGAGATGTTACAAGTGGTAGGAGAGCCGTAGGTTACAATATTGTGGCCTATGATCCCGATTATAGCTAGAGTATCATATTAAAAACTTCCTACTAGATGAGGATGCAAACAAAATTTCCATGATATAAAGCTAAAGAAAGGAGAAGTGAAAAAACCCTTCCATGATTTAGTTGAAATAAATATCATTATGTAAATTAAGATATATATATAAAATAACATTGATGGAATTATTGTTCAACTCCCCTTTCATACAATAATTGTTATTTTGGGTTCCTAGGAGAACAAACAATTGTTTGGAAGATTTATTTAATAACATATGCAACTAGTAAACCATATTCCAACTCATACTCCACCACTATTGGATAGTAAGTAAAGAGAGAATTTCATGATCTATAATAATGAGAAAGAATATGCATAAACAAATCAAGGGACATATACATGTATGAATAAAGTAAAGTAATGATTCCATATTGTTAAACAATTATAAACATCAGATAGGCATGTTTAATAAAATAGGTGGGGTGTTGCATATGAAATAACCCTCAAAACTTTAGGATAATCTCCATGATGATTACCTATTTCTAGTTGTAAGATACTTTGTTAATTTGCACAAAAAATATATTTTGTTACATAATTTATAAGGTCAATAATAATAAATATGTCTTAAATTAAACATCTAATATATATCATTGAGGAAGAAGACATGTGTAAAATGGGTAAACGATACTATTGGTGCTATACTAAGTAATACTTAATTTTTACACTAGATGCAATCTGGGATAGATAATCACTTGATTGGTATAAACTAACTCCTTACTCATATATTGGATGTTGACCAAGGACCTAGATGAAAGAGTGAATGAAAGAAACATTTGGTAGTAAAACTAAACTTATGAATCCTAATAGAAAAGTAATATTACATGTGTATGGAAGAAAGTCAGAAATTGAAAGAGGCTATAGAAATATGGTGAAATACTCAGAATAATAACTGAAATGTATGGGCATAATATATATATATAGACAAACACACACACACAAAATAAAGTATATATAGAAATAGAAATGGGAATAACGGGTATTGAGAACCATATAGTAAATAGAGCCAAATATATGTTATATTGATATACACGAGAAGCCATCAGACATAATTAATAATAACTTTTCTTAAATTTAAATGGGAATATAGAAGGCTCATGATTAATAGAATATATGTATAAATATGAGTTAAATGGAGTTATCTTGGGTGATTGGTAGGAATGGTCAAAATCCTTTGCACCAAATTATGCATTATCAAATGATATGGTAGACATCTACAATGATGACAGTCAAAGATAAAAACCAATATGTGAATAATGTAATTCATGTATAAATAAGTCCAATACAATAATAACTGACTCGAACAAGTAAGTCGAATTTCATGAGATGAAAATAAAACTGGTAAGAGAATTTATAAACATTCTCACTAAAAAGGTCTCTTTGTGAATGGAGCCACAAAAAGACTAGTTATGGTAGTGGAATAAATGGCAGAAACCATTAGCATGGAGGTTTGAAAAGGTCAAGCTATTGAGAATTATTTCTTGTTTAAAAACCAGTGAAATGAAGGTAAGATGCAATAAACTATCATAATAACTTTTGTTGGAAGGGTGATTAGTCTTGTAATAATTAAGTGAGTTGCATAGTTTAGATTTTAAGTGGAAAGTGACATGACTAGAGTTAATTAAAGGCACTAAATAAACATAAAAAAGCTTTTGCAATAGTGTTGTTGATACTGAGAAAGATATCAATTTCACACCAAATTTAGTAAGTATAAAGTGAACAGGATTACAATCATTTCAAGAATATGGAATCTACTAAGGTTTAAATGGAATGGCCCCAATATAGAAAAAAGGAATCTAGATAGATTTTGAATTTCATGTGCTTGATGGAAACAAACAACTCAACATTTTTGTAACAGATTCATAACACCGATTAATGGAATGATTCATTAATTAGTTTATTTAATAAGCACCTTGCAATTAGAAAGGTTAAGTTTGATTGAAATGAGATGATAAAAAAAAATTGACTGATTGAAATGATTTTTAATAGTAACCCCCATATCTAAGGATTTTATCTGAGTTGGTACAATAAGACGAACATGAATAAATGCAAGCCAGATTCTGTGAAAAATCTAGTAAAATTGCAGAATATATATATATATATATATAAAGGCCAAACGATATAGTAATAAAATATAAGGGGAAAACTCTTAACTTGGTCACCATTGGTCTCATGCGTTTTCTTTAAAGATTTGGAAAATAAGATAAGCTAGAAAAGGACAACATAAGAAATATTTAGTATGCACAACAAGGTACACACGACAATAAATCTGTATATTAAATACTTTGAGGATTCTATTATCCTAATTTGAATTGAGGGATTAATTGTGAATATAGGTAAAAATAAAAAAGTGATTAGAAAACAACCAAATAGCCTATTAATGTAAATAAGGAAATGCGTCATATAAATTCGAGAAAAATTAAAGATGTGCTAAAGAGAATATTGTTAACATATTGGCACAACTCTTACCTATGATTGTTATTGTGTGATGTGTTAACATAGAAAGTGTAACATGCCACCATGTCACATGCCCTATTTTCCAATGTAATATTTTCTATTTTGGCATAGCTCGATAACACTGTTCTTCATATATATTTAATAAACACTTATCTACGCATAAGAACCTATTACTGTCGCCTTAGTCATACTAAGACAAAAATTAGTTGTTTCCCATTAGGAAAGGTGTGGAGATATTTAAGTACGGTTTTTCCTAATGGTTTACCTGGAAACATATGGTAACTATTCCAATGGTATGGTTCTCTTGTTTTTTTTCTTTTAGTTGTGCTCATAATACTTCCTGTAGAACCCTCATCATCCATGGGTGGTTCTCGACTATCATCCACATTATAATATAATATAATGGGTGGTTCTTGAATATCCACATCATAATATTATATAATTAATAATTCTTCCTCACACATAATCGAAATCGGTAGATAAAAGAAACCTTAGAAACTAAATAAAGGTAAATGTACCTAAATCTAATATGGTGGAATATTTTATAACCTTTTAGCTTTGGTATAAATGTTGATGTGATAAGTGGGGCTCTCTTGTGTATACATTCATACACCTACATGTCTTGGAGTGGTTATGCTACCGAAGGCCACATGAATTCCAGGTGTGCCTTGATACCTCCTCCACATTGACTGTAGAGATTCTCCTTACGAGATCTAAGGGTATCCAATTGGTATGGTCACAACCGTAACCCTTGTCTTCGCAATCTAAGGTTTGAATTCTCACTTGTGGCACCTCTCTTGCACTGGGGAGAGTGGGTATGGCCATGTGGATTTTTCTTTAGCACTTAGAACCACTAGTGGCGACCCAACTCCTCTTCCATTCGTAGAAATGAACCAACCGTCATGTTGCTTCCAAGACTAGTGACTAGTTGAGTCTCATGACTACACAGGTAAATATTGTTTTTATATTTTCCCTATATCACTAGTGTTACTAATAATTCCACCTATGTTTTTTTTCTCCTGTTCATGGTTGACGTAACGGCTTTCTGAGGTATCATTACATGTAGGATGGTTAATTGTTACAAGTTGGGTAGAACTTGCAGGTGATGCTCACTCTCATTCGAAGTATTCTACTAAAATTTGGTTTCCCGTGAGTTCGACTCATATTTTATGGTAACCTCCCCTGTTTGTTTTTGCTTGCTAGTCTTTCAATTGTAAATTTGGAGTCTTTAACTTTTCCTTGGCTTAATTTTAGGTTTCCAAAGGTAAATTTTGATTTTGACTGCACCAACACTCTTATCTAATCACTTGGGGTTTTTACATGTTTTATTTGTTTTCCTAACTACTTTAATTGAGGAAAAATGGGACCCATGAAAACCTGGTTTGGTAGAACGCAGCTTTCTCACCCTATGAGATGTATATTTCGCACTCGTCGAGTTATTTCAGTGAATCCTACAGTCGACATTCTAAGGTAACCCAATGTAATATATATATTTTATTTTCTTTGGGATTTTGCTTAGTAATAATACCCTCCTTTAATTTCAACTAAACTGAGGGTTTGACCCTTTAAGCAATTTCTTTGTCAGATTTAAAGTTTCCATATTTGCCACATTAACATCTTGTCTATTTTAGTTTTTATTGGAAGTTATCACCAAGGAAGTGGTGTCCTATTTTGTACCAAGGTACCGCTCAAGGTTTTTCTTTAGCCACTCACTGATATGGTTAGAATGTTTGCATATTTTGAATTCTCATTTTTCATTTGTTTTAGTCTTTGGGTAGCTCTTTCCCTATAATCATAGATCTTTTCAATAGTTTTCTAATCATGATTTTTCTTTAGTGTATGACACTAAAATTATCCTTCTTTTCATGCCAGGGAAACATTTTGGTTTATATACGAAAAAAACTCCACCTAGTCCCCTACAGCTATCATAACACTTACACATTTCAGATCTTCTTCACTAGGTGCTTTTTCCTTTTGTAGGGCTCAACTTGGTTCACACGTCTATTTCTCTCATCTTTTCATTGGATTTAAGCTCACTGAATACAATCCTTTTATGTTTCTTGGTACACTACCAAGCAACAAATCTAACAAGTAGCACACTCACTGCTTCATAGTATAGGCGGCACAAAATTCTTATTTATTTAATTTGCGTTGTCTCCAGGTTGGCACCCTACCAACGATGTCCCTTTGAGTTAGCGTACTTCCTTCACTAATTTTTTTTCTTTTTATTTACTCGGGCCTTATTTGTCCTATTTAGCTTGAGGTTTAGTTGTAGTTAAGTTCTGGATTTAAAATTGTTTGAATTCCAGATTTTAACTCTCACTAAAAAAGAGAACTTCGTAATTATGAGTACTAAAACGACAATTATGTTATCTTTTTGAGTTCACTACCTACGTTTTAAGATGTCTGTAATTGGGAATTTTCTTCCGTTTATTTTATAAGGAACCTTAAGTATATTTATTATATAAGTTTTCTTTTATTGTGATGGAGTAGACTTCAATAATATTCTTCTTGGGATTTCTACGGGTATATTAATCTCGTAAATGTTTTCATACGAGTTTTTTAATAGTCTATCCCTCTTGAGCTCATGCATGTACAAAATTTGTCAATTTAAACTAATCTAACTTTGAGTACAGTGACCTGCTGTGGTGGCGGCTAGAGGGGCGGACCCCCCTCCCGTGGGTGTGCTCTTGCTAAAATCATAGGATCTTAGTATACCCGACTTGCAGGTGGTTGGTTATGCTCTTCGTGTTATAGTGGCAGCCATGAGGTTTGATCCTGGGTCTCCCGTGGATTAAACTTGATAGTTACCGATTCACCATGTGTTAAAAAAAAAAAAACAAAAACAAAAACTACAAGTCGTATACAACGTATTTTCATTTACGCATTCCCACTTGATGAAATAGTATATCTATTAAAACTATAGTTAATAACCACTCTATTAATTCAGTCTCCAAATTCAAGCATGAGAGGAAGATCATAATTTCACTCTATCTGATGAGGCTCTTACGTCAGCCTTTCAAATAAACTATCCTACAATTATTTCTTGAAGACGAGTCTTCTATCATACCCTCTATTCATATTTATCCACTGTAAAAACCATACATACATATAAAGAAATTTCCACTGTAAAAACCATACATACATATAAAGAATTTATATACGTAACATGTGTCGATTTTATGTCTACGAGACTTATTTATTTCTCCCCTTACTCATATACTATACTGGTCCTACTAGGAATACACTAATATCCGTAAAATCTGCAGGTTTTGACTTAATAATTGCAAGATGTTGATTTATTAAAAACTTTTCTAATTCAAAAGGAGTCATATCTTCTAACACAAAACTTGGACTTAATATTAGATGCATATCACGTATTTACTTTCCTTTCTACTATATTATGAAACAAATCATTTGCAATAACATTCGACCAGAACCTAAACAAAACATAAGAAGTGATACATTCCATGCATATGGTATTTATTTCAGCTATAATTTAATCACGAGCTATAATAAAACTTAAAATTAACATATAATCTATTATCTGTTTAGTCATAATAAGCCCAACATTTTTCTAATCGTAGTCATAGTTTTTCTGAAACATGTATAGGATTTGAACACTTCTCCCCTGATCATGAACTACTCTCGCTAGTTTCCCCTGAGCTAAGATATTCTCGCTCTAGAATCAACAACCCCTTTGATTTCTTTGTTGATTATCCTATAGATTTTCTTCACAACAAATTTTTGTTAGCATTGTCCATCTTTTTTCTAGGTGTGCCAATGCTTTCTTGCCTAAGATTTTTTTTTGTTAAAAAAGTTCTTTCCCTTTTTGTTTAAAGATTGTGTTTTTCTCCCGTAGATCTTTATTCCACATTTAATTAGTATATTGATATAAATAATTAGCTTTATCAGTATAATTTTATCTCCTATCATATTAAAGTAGCGAAGGTCTACCTTGGATTTCACCACCAACAGTTGCTTCAATGCTTGGGAATCAATCTCAATATCAAGTGTTCTTTCCTAAGTGTTTTGAAAGAATTTTCTATTTATTGTTTCATAAAAAAATTAAATTATAGTAAAATCTGAATCATGGCTTCCAATGCCACTTAAATCCATAATTTTTTGCATGTTAAAAATATTAATTGTTCAAAACATATTTAAAATAGTAATGTAGGGGTGTTACATCTCCTCCCCTTTTAAATAAAACAATGTCCTTAGTGTTTGTTCTTCAATTTTTCTCCTGTTGGAACAATGTTCAGAAGACCTACCGCATTTTGTCTTGATTTTCCAACATGGCCTCCTTGGGTGTAAATTTCCCCCATTGTAGTTTAACCTGAGGAATGGATTCCTGAGAAGAGTGTCTCTTCATTATAGTGTGTGAAATGGTTTTGCCAAGAAACCTCCTTCTGGTTCCACCTGTATCAAATTCCAATCAATTACGTGAGATTTATCATGCACATATTCTTCTAACAAAGTCACATGAGAGACATTGTGTACTTTTATGTGGCCGGGCAAGGCTAGTTGGTATGCTATCAGTACGACTCGATTTAAATTTGAAAAGGACCACATAATTATGTTGATAGTTTAGCACAAGTCCCCATCCTAATCTTATTTTTTCTTCGTTTAACTATTATATAGACATGTTCTCCCACCTTAAGTTCCTTGTGGGTTCCTTTTTTATCAGCATAACTTTTTTGTCTATCTTGAGTAGTTTTTAAATTATGTTTAACTTTGTGCACCCACTGTTCCATTTTGTCTAATTCATTTGGCCCTAGAATCTGACTATCTTCTGGATGACTCCAACTAAGAGGGGTATGAAATTTCCTTCCGTAGAATGCTTCATAAGGACTCATCCTTATGGAAGCTTGATAGATATTTATATAAGAAAACAATTCTAAATACATAAAATCTACGCATTTATTAGGTATGTCCATCACATAAATTCTTAACATGTCTTGTAGGATCTAGCTTTTTCTCTCTATCTGTCCATGAGTTTGGGGCTGATAAGTTGTACTAAAATTTGGCTGTGTCCCCATTCCCCAAAACGGAGCTTTCCAAAACGTGAAATTGAAATTGGCATCGCTATTAGATATTACTATTTTTTTTATCCCATGTAATCAAAAAATGTCCTTCATAAATATGGTTTCAATCTGGGTTGTCCTAAAAATAGACTGAACTGGTATAAAATGTGCTTCCTTGCTTAGCTTATCCACAACTACAATGATGGAATCATGTTGTCATCTATTTTTTGGCAGTCCCGTAAAAAATCTAAGGAAATCACTTCCCATTTCCATTCCAGAATGGGTGGTGGGTTCAATAGTCTGGCCGAGCATTGGTGTTCTACCATCACTTGCTGACACTCTAAACACTTTGACCAATTTTCTGCTAAGGCTGGTAAATCTTTTTCCTTAATGCAGTTACCATCTTTTGGTAGTCAGGATATCTGGCATACAGATTCTTATGATGCTCATCTAATAACAATTGTTTTAAGATGTTTTTATTTGGAATGTACAATTTGTTCTTGTAGGTTAATATTTTTTCTAAATTTTCTACATAACTCGACATTTCTTTTTTCTACAATTTTTGTTGAATTTCCTGGTAAATTTGACCCTCCTATATTGAATTTTTTATCTGTTCAACAAAAACTATATGAACAATACTAACAACAATTAAATTTGCATGCCTACTCAAAGAAACTACTAATTTATTCTCCTTTCCTTTAATATGTTTGATATAAAATTCAAACTCATTGATAAAATCCATCCACCTAGCTTGTTTAGCATTAATATCTAGCTAGTTGAAAAAGATATTTTACACTAATATGATCTGTCACTAATGAAAATTGTTTTCCCAACAAATAGTGTCCACATTTTTAGTGCATTGTATGAGAGAAACCAATTCTAAATGGTACATTGCGTAGTTCTTTTCATGTGATTTTAACTTCTTAGATTCATAAGCCACTAGGCAGTTATCCTGCATCAAGACTCCCCTTAAACCCACCAAATAATCATTTGCACATAAAACAAAATTATTTCCTCGACATACAATCCTTAAGATAGTTGCCACTATTAATAGTTGTTTTAGTTTGTCAAAAATTTCCTAACACTTGATTGTCCACTCAAATTTTATCCCTTTATTTTGTAAGGAAGTGATAGGGTGGGCTAGTTTGGAGAAGCCTTCAATAAATATTCCCTAATAGCCTATAATCTCAATGAAGGACCAAACGTCTGAAACATCCTTTAGTATGGGCCAGTTCGAGATGGCCCACACATTTTTAGGATCCACTAACAGTCTCTCCTTTGAAATAACATGACCCATATATTATATTATGTCCTTGTAAAACTCACACATACTAAACTTAGAATATAATTGATGCTCTCTTAATGTTTGTAACTCTAGTCTCAAATGTCCTTTATATTTTGCTACATTTTTGGAGTACACCATAATATTGTCTATAAATGCTAGCACAAATTCATCAAGGCACTTATTAAGTATGTTACTCATTAAACACAAAAATGTTGTGGGTGCATTGGTAAGGCCAAATGGTAACACTACAAATTTTTAATACCCATATCTGTTCCAGAAAGTTGTTGTATGAATATGTTTGTCCCTATTTCTTAACTCATGATACCCTATTCTCAAGTAAGTTTTTGAGAATACGATTTCCCTCTAACCTGATCGAATAGATCATCAATATGAGGCAACGAGTACTTATTTCTAATTTTAAATCTATATAATTGTCAGTAGTCCATGCACATTCCAAAAGTGCCATCTCTCATCTTCGTAAATAACACTGGATCCCCCCATGGTGAAACATTGGGCCTAATGTAACCTTTAATGAGTAATTCCTGTAACTGCATTTTTATCTCTAACAATTCTAGAATACTCATTTGATAAGGTTCTCTAGACACTAGCGTACCTCCTAACACTAAATCAATAGAGAAATATATATCTCTACGAGGGGGCAAGCTTGGAATCTCTTCTATAAAAACGTCCTTAAATTTTATAATAATTGACAATTCTTCTAATTTTTTTATTTTTTTTTGCTCAGTTTCTTCAATATGAACAACAAACAATTGACACCCTTTTTTGGCACTTCTTTTCAACTGTAATGTTGAAATATGTCAGACTGAGATTGATTTTGGTATTCCTTTTATTAGCTAGGTTTTTCATTCTAGAGTTGCATAGCTCATTGTTTTCTCTAAACAATTGATTACAACTTTGTGTTTTTCCAAACAATCTATACCTATTAACACATCATGTGACCCTAAAAGAAGTATGTTTAAGTATACTTTAGTGGTATAAATATTTAAATCTAGTCAACATTTTTTTACATGGCTAACTACCTTCCTTTTTGTGCTTGTGGCCATTTGTACCAACCATTAGTTCTTAAATTTTTTAGTTTTTAGCTTGCATTTTTCCACAATATAAGGACTAATATTGCTAACACTAGCCCCTAGGCCAATTGATATAGAAACATAATGATTCAATAAAGTACCTTCAATCACGACCATGGTGGATTGGTGCTCTTCTTATCTGTCTTCCAAAGCTACACTGATTTCGAGGATGTTGCTTGTAATGTCGTTCACTATTTTTGCTTCATGTACTACTTGTATGTTTTGAAAATATCTCAGGTTATGTGTGCATTCCCTAAACAGGTAGCTTCCCAATACCTGCATCATTTAAAGGTTCATTTTCTTTAACCCTGCTTGGTCATTTATTATTTAGCTCCATGGTTTTCGACCTAGTTTGGGATTGTGCAGGAAGGGTTGAATTTCCTTTTTCTCATCCTCTTTTGTTGGTGATCCCTTACAAAATTCCTAAGAAATGCATGTTTTTTCTTCCTTTTTCCTCCTAAAAATTTACGTCTATATTTACCTTTCCAAGGTTTTGATCCTTCCCCTCTATTTCTAAATTTCGATAACATAATCTTGATTTCCTTACTATTTTTTACATTGTTTTAGGATTATCAAATACAATTCTTTCTTTATAAGTAATAAGTAAGCAGTTTAAAAATATTTTCAACTTGGCTTTCTCTTCCTTGGTATAGGGAACATACTGCAGCAAGTTGGTGAATATAGCTATAAACTCATTCATATTTAACTTCCCCAATTTCAATTAGTGAAATTCCTTGGCCTGATCATCCTAGTATCATTCATGTAGATACTTAGACTTAATTTCTTTTTGGAACTCTTCCCACAAAACGGTTTTTGGAACTCTTCCAAAGAAATTTTTGTTTCCTCTAGTGTATGCATGATTTTAACTTCCTCCCTCCATAGAGAAACATTTCCTTGAAGCTGGTAAATGGAAAATTTATCCTTAAAAACGTTGTCATACTCATAAACTTTAAAATACTTTTTCATGTTGATCATCCATGCCTCAATGTCCTCCTCCCTCTCTCCATCACATGTCAAGGGTTTTATTTTTTTAAATTTGCCCTGTAGCTCCATTTTCTTTTTCCTTATTATTTTTTGTGGTTTGGTATGTGATTTTTTTTATTCAATACCAGTTTAATATATTTCTGTCTCCATCTCTACATTTTTCCATTTAAGAGATTCTACTTTTTCTCCCTACCCCACGACTTCTATTGTATTATGGCTAGATATTTTACTTAACTCCCTTATCAACTTTTCCTATTACTCACTAACTTTCAACAATTATTCCTAACTAGTTCTGAGGTGCACCAACTCTTTTTGTACATTTATCATTCTTTTTATGAATTGAGATGTTGTGGGGGTACTTTCCCCTCCCAATTCCACATAACTTCCTTCTCCTTCCATGATAGGTAAATTTGGACCTTCATCCATCCTTCGGTGTATAATGCTTCACTTGAGTATCTTATAATCAAAACTATCGAGAATTAGTTTCTAGATCTGTAACTGATACACCACATCAACACCTAAATTCATTTAACATGGTGGCTTCCCATAGGTCAATATTTTTTCTTTCCTTTGGCTCTGATACCATATGTCACATGCCCAATTTTCCAACTATACATACATACATACACACACACACACACACACACACACACACACACACACACACACATATTGACATAGCCCCATAACAGTGTCCTTCATATATATTCAATAAACACTTATTTATAGATAAGGCTCTATCATTGTCAACTCAGTTATACTAACACAACACTTAGTTGTCTCTAGTTAGGAAGGGTGTGGAGATGTTTTTCTATGGTTTTTCCAAATGGTTTAATTGGAAGCTTATGGTAACTATTCCAATGGTATGATTCTCTTGTTTTGATTTTCTTTTAAGTCCACCCATAATCCTTCTTCTAGAATAGTCAAGCTCCATGGCCAGTTCTTGACTATCATCCACATCATAATATAACGTAATGTATGGATCTCGAGTATCATCCACATCATAATATAATGTAATGGGTGGTTCTTGACTATCATCCATATAATAATATTATATATTTAATAGTCATTCCCCACACATAATCCCAACTAGTAGATAAATGAAACCATAGAACATTAATCAAGGTAGATGTACCTAAATCTAATAGGGTGGAAAAAATTATTACCCTCCAACTCTAGTGTACATGTGGATGGGGCAACTGGGGCTCACTTGGCTATACATTCATACACCTTCCCATCTTGGAGTGGTTATGGTACTGAAGGCCATGTAAGTTTCAGGCGAGCCCAATATTCTCCCCAAATTGATAGTAGAGATTCTCCTTACCACATCTAAGGGTGGACGATTGGTATAGCCACAACCATAGCCCCTGTCTTCACACTTCGATGTTTCCATTCTCACTTGGGGTACCTATATTTTACTAGGGAGAGTGAGTATGGCCCTGGGTTTTTTTTCTTGTCACCTGGAATGGCTATAGTAGTGGCATGACTCCTCTTCCATCTATAGAAATTAACCGACGGTCACATTTCTTCCAGGATTAGTGACTAGTTGAATTCCATGGGTATATAGGTAAAAAAAAAAAAATTCCCTATATCGCTAGCGTTAGTAATAATTCCACGTATATTTTCTTTCCTGTTGTTCATGGTCACCATAAAAGCCTTCTAGGGTATTGTTACATGCAATATGGTTAGTTCTTACAAGCTGGGTATAACATGTAGGTGATGCTCACTCCCATTCAAAATATTCCACTGAGAAAGGGGCTTCCCATTAGTTGGGCTCTTCTTATAAAGTAACATCCCCTAGTTGTTTTATGTTTTCTATTCCATAAACTGTGGCTTTGGAGTATTAACTTTTACATGACTTAATTTTAGGTTTCCAAGGGTGAATTTTGATTTCACCTGCACCAACACTCTCTAGTAATCACTTGGGGTTTTTACACATTTTATTTGTTTTCTTGACTACTTTAATTAAGGAGAAATGGGACGCATGAAAACCTAGTTTGGTGGAGCGTAGCTTTCTCACTCTATGAGATGGATATTCGGCACTTGTCTAGTTATTTTAATGAATGCTACAATCGACCTTTTAAGGTAACCCAACGTAACATATATATTTTCCTTTCTTTGGGATTGTCCTCAGTAATAAAATATTCCTATAATTTGGAGTAAATTGATGGTTTGACCTTTTAAACAATTTCTTTTTCAGATTTGAGGTTGCCATATATTCCACATTAACATCTTCTCTGTTTTTCTATTTATTTGAATTTCTCACCAAGGAAGTGGCATCCACTTTTGTACCAAGGTATCGCTTGAGGCTTTTCCTTAGCCACTCACTCATAAGGTTAGAGTCTTCGCATACTCCAAATTCTCACTTTTCGATCTTTGTTTTAGTCGATGTGTAGCTCCTTTCATGTAATCATAGATTTCTTTAATAGTTTTCCAATCATAATTTTTCTTTAGTATATGACACTAACATTCTCCTTCATTTCATGGAAGGGAAACTTTCTGCTTTATATATGAATAAATTTCCACCTACAGTCCCCTAAAGGTATCCTGACACTTACACATTTCAAATTTTCTTCAGTAGGCGCTTGTTCCTTTTGTACGGTTCAACTGGGTTCACATGTCTGTTTCTCTCAGGCGTATTTTTTTTTCCATTAAGCTCACTGGATATGATCGTTTTGTGTTTCCAGGTACACTACCATGCAACAACTCTAACAAGTAGCGCATTCGTTGCTTCATGGTTTAGGTGGCACAAAATTATCATTTGTTTAATTGTCGTTGTCTCCAAGTCGTTAACCTACACACCCTTCTTACCAATGATGTCCCGTTCCAAGTTGTTGGTGCAATTGCTTCACTACAATTTTATTTCTTTTCTTCTGTTATTTCCTCGAGATATTATTTGTCCTTTATGGCTCGAGGTTTAGTTGTATCTAAGTTCTAGATTTATAATTATCTAAGTGCCAAATTGTAACTTTGGCTACACGAAGAAAAATTTGGAATTATGAGAATGATAATAAATATTACATTATATTTTTAAGTTCACTGCATATGTTCTCATATGTTTGTAATTGGGAATTTTCTTCTATTTATTTTATAAGGAACCTTTAGTGGGTTTATTATATAGGTTTTATTTTCTCTATGATGGAATATAATTAAATTATATAATATTATGGTAATTGTGTTCATACTAGTTTGTTATTGTTTATTGCTCTTGAGCTCATGCATGTAAAAACATTGTAAATTTAATATACTATATCTTGAGCTAACTATTGGAAATAACACGAGAGGGGGGGGGGGGGGGGGGGTGAATCAGTATTAGCAAGTCAATGACTTTTCCATTTCCATAATCAGATTTATATACGCCACTTTAGTTAAGGGAACTTGCATGTACACGCAACTGTGTTTAAGGCAACTAGTGTATATCCAGCAAACTTATGATTCAGTTAATTCATCATATGTTGATCTTTAATGAGTGCATCAGAACTTCATTAAACATATAAACAATAACCAGGTGTAGTAAAAATAGAACAGACCATCACACATAAGAAACACATATGAACACCAATATTTAAGGTGGAAACCCAATGCGGGACAAAAACCACCCGCTGTTGTCTTCTCTTAATATAAGAAAACCCTGCTTACAATCTTGTACTGGCACAGACTCATACCAGTATGCAGGCACCCACCCGCAGAAGGCTACAACCTTCTCTCATTCTTCAGCTTCTACTGGAAGGGAGCTACAACCCCCTGGCTCTTGTACTAGCTGATATATTTACTAGTTCGTAGGCACCAATCCACAAAAGGCTACAACTCTCTCTTGTTTTCTAGCTGCTACTGGAAGGGAGCTCCAACCTCCTGGTGCCAACCTATAGAAGGCTACAACCCTCTCTCGTTTTCCAGCTTCTACTGGAAGGGAGCTCTAACCCCCTGGCTGTTGTACTGGCCAATATGTTTACTAGTACATAGGCACTGGCCTACAGAAGGCTACAACCTTCTCTCTTCCTCCAGGGACCACATTTCATAAATTTTCAGACTAGATACACCTAGATCACAACACCATAATATGAAGGCCACGTTTCATCCAATTTTCATACTGGACCCATCAACAACATTAAAGCTAAAATCAATCACCACTGCAATACAACCATTTCTTTAACCAATCATTGAATACTCAACCATCAATCTTTGAATCGCCCAATAACTGAATCATTGAAGCCCTGTCATCAAAACACAGTGACCAGAACATAGAGCAGAACCCAGAACTCTGCAACAACCACTAGACCCAACTTCTAATTCAGATATCATATTTCATAATGTATATGCTACTCTAATGAGCCGGACCAGCGTGTATGCGCACTTTTACCAAAGTGAACCCACGTATAGATCTGCAAATACTAACTTGAAAACTTCACAGCTATTTTAGAATTCAGTCATACCCAGATCAGAATAAAACATGCATCAGTATTCAGATCCAGTCTATCCATGATCAAACAACATAATGATAATACATTCCAAGCCTTAAGATCCCGATCCATCATCCATCATCATCCACATAGGTGCATCCTTAGTTCAGATCAAGAAAAGCATCACAAACCCATAACCTGCATATTGGATCTCACACTTCATCAGATATTCAATACTTGCACACCTGGCCTAATGATCTTCTCCTCCTTATATAGTTTTAGGCCTTTCTCAATACCATGGACCAAAATCACTTAGGACCAATACCTTGGACCAAATACCTAGGGTCAATACCTCGGACCAGATACCTTGGACCAATACCATGGATCAAAATACCATGGACCAAATACCTTGGACCAAAAATTAGTTTCCCAAGATATACACGCTTTTCCTTCTGTGAAAGTGTGTTTGTGTACATTATATGCAGCTTTTGGTTTGTTAACCTACGTGTATATGCTCCTTTCTCAAGGTGAACCTTCATATACCTCGCTTTATTCATTCCTTGTAATCTGATCATTAATTGTTTGCTATTGACCTTCTTCACTATGATGTGTCATCTGAGTGAGTTGCCACTGCATTATGATGTGGCATTTGAGTGAGTTTCCATCAAGGACAACACCTGTATCATAATGCCAGCAATCTCCCCCTTTGGACTTGATGGCAAAAATCACACCAAATCACTCTCCCCCTTTGACATCAAGGGCAAAGGGCGGACCAAGATATTCTCTCCCTTTGATATACATTATGCTGTCCATACTCCCCCTGAGTACTTGCTGAAATCTCTAATTGAGCTCCCCCTTTGTACATGCTAAGATGTACCAATATGTCCATGCTCCCCCTGAGCACATGCAAAGTTCGCAAAAATATTTTTCAAAAGAATAACATGACTATACAACTCAACTAAGTGAGTATGACCTTCCTATCACCAATGACTTATACATACATCCATCTCCCAACCATGTGGGGATATACTAAATTTGACTCATCCACCCAACCAAGTGGGGATATACCAGTTGTTTATACATGACTAAAAAATAGAAATTATTACATCATCCTCCCCATGCATAGTGGGTTTACAAATTAGGTCTTTGCATGACCTTTACATCAAACGATATACATGACTTTTATAACAAAGACTAGCAATCCAAACTAGACCATGATAGTCATTAGCAACTATCATACACCATATATGATCTGCACCATAAGCATCTGTCAATAGCATCTAGACCTGTAACTTGCAATACCATTCTCTTGGCCAACCAACAATAATATGCCACTTAAGTGATCATCCATGAATCTGATTTGAATACCAACAATGTGACCACAAGTATCATAACAAGATGTATCATTTAGTCACATAAGCATCATCACCAAAGACTTCTAACCATAATACCAACAATGCATTATTCGAAGTATATGCTCCCCCTGAACCTTTTCCATCTGTTCACTGTCAGACTTGATCATGCATATATTAGCAAGAAGTATCAAGGCATCATCCCCAATCAGATATACATCAAGTTAACTTATGAGTATCAAAAGCACGTCTAAATAACACCTTATGATTACCAACACATTTCCACACATCATCAACAGATTGTAACCATCATCAAATAGAGCAAATAATCGACTGAACCATATCAGACCCTTTTTCTTGAGTCTGTCCCACTGCTTTTCCTCAAACCAACATATACGCGACTATGCAGCTTCGAACTCACATATATACGCGACTTGTCTTCATGAAACTTGCGTATGAGATTTAGAACATTGAAGTTTCATACTTATAGCTCCCTTTGAGTCTGTTATGTCTGTATACTCTGCTATACCACATCTTTCTGACTGTACTTCCTTTTTCTTCCATATCTTCGAGTGTGATGATGATTTCTCCCTTTGGTATGGTGGCCAAATTTTGCTTCTGCATTCCTTTTATTTATGTCCAAACTTGTTACACACATAGCATCTTACATGATTCATATTCCTTCTCTCACAGTCAATGGCTTTATGACCAAACATATTGCAAGCAAAACAATCTCTCTTAAAGTACCTGGAACGTGATGATCTTTTTGTGTGACAGTCTTGAATCATTCTACTTCTGCATCTGGATGCAAAATGTCCGAAATTATGACATATGAAACATTCAACATTATTCATTGGAGGAAATAACTGTATATTACTTCCACAGTTAGGAGTAAAAGATTTTCTTTGAAGACTTTCTTTCCTTGGTTGTAGATGGGGTTGACCTATTATCTCCTTGTTGAGAATTTCAGGTTTTGCATTAGAGTTCCTTGCCTCACCTTGTGAGCTAGATTCACCTTCAACAGATTCATAAAAACCAAGACAAGTTTTGATGGCAGGAGACATTTGACTACTAAGAATACTATCCAAGATCTTAGTACTATCTTGAAATCGTAACAGTTTATCTTTGTTATGAAACCAGATCACAAAATGATAGAAAAGAGAGATCAACACCTTAGAATTTAGCCTCTTTGAGGGGGCAACCTCCTTTACGTTACGCAAATGAGCAATTCTTGGATGATTCAAATGACAAAACCTCCTTTCTATATATAGTATTCTAAGGAGTCACAATATAACCCAGCGGACCTAACAATAATAATATAAAGCCAAAAAAATAATAATAGAGGGATTCTTGGGGCACAGTAATAACAATATGGGGACAATAGGGGCATGACAATATTAATAAGGGGTACAACTACAATAGTAATGGGGTAATCACTAGTATTATAGGCTCCCAACATGCCCCTCTCCTTCAAAAAAGTGTTGTCCTCAATGCTTGAGTAGTTCTGGATGCTTTTGTATAAAATTCTCATCCTCCCATGTGGAATCCTCAGTGGATAAGTTCTTCCACTTGATAAGATACTCCAAAATTGATCGATTTTGTAACTGTCGAGTTCTTGTTTTTGTGACTGCTTCTGGTTCCAATATAATTTTTCCTTCCTCGTCAAGTTCTAGCAATATTGTTTGTACTAGGAGCTTGTCTCCTATAACCTTCTTTAAACATGAAACATGGAAAACTGGGTGCAATCGAGGAGCTGCAGGAAGCTCCAATTTGTATGCCATAGTACCAATCTTTTGCAACACCTTGTATGGACCATAATACTTTGGTGATAATTTATTATCCTTCTTAGCTTGTTTGAGGGACATTTGCTTATATGGTTGTATCCGTAGGAATACCCAATCACCTACATCAAAACTTCTTTCACTGCGATGTTGATCTTCCTGTTGTTTCATTCTATTCTATGCCAACACGAGGTTATCCTTTAAGAGTTGGAGGACTTGTTGTTGATGTTCGATGTGATGTTCCAGTACTTGGACCTTAGAATTTTCTTTTAAATATGATGTGATGGATGGTGGCTGATATCCATAAAGTGCCATAAATGGGGTCATTTTTGTTGTTGTATGGAAGGAAGTGTTATACCACCATTCAGCCAGAGACAACCATTTGACCCATTGTGTCTGTTTATTAGATAGAAAGCAACGAAGATATCCTTCCAAACATTTGTTTACTATCTCAGTTTTCCCATCAGATTGAGAATGATAAGATGAGCTATGAGCTAACTGAGTACCAAGAAAAGAAAATAATTCTGTCCAAAAATTTCCAGTGAAAATGGGATCTCTGTCACTTACAATAATCTTTGGGTTTCCATGTAGCTTTTGAATTGTTTCCATAAATGCAGTAGAAATTGTAGTGCCTTTAAATGGATGTGATAATGCACAAAAGCATGCATACTTGGTAAGTCTGTCAACTACCACCATGATGACACTCTTTCCCTCAGACTTGGGTAAACCTGTGATAAAATCCATTGAAACCTCCTCCCAATGTTGGCTTGGAATGGCTAAAGGTTGTAATAGACTTGATGTCTTAATTGTTTCAACTTTATTTTGTTGGCAAACCAAACATTCCACCACAAACTTTTGAATATCTGATTTAAGGCCCTCCGAAAAAAATTCCTTCTTAACCCTGTGGTAAGTTTTTAAAAATCTTGAGTGCCCTCCTAAAGGAGAAGTGTGCAATTCCATAAGAATCTTTTGTTTTAGCTAGGAATTCTTACAGAGGTATAAGCAATCTTTGTACCATAACGAATCATTTTGCCAGCTAAATGTATCAGATGTACTGGATTCTTGTTGTAACTTTCGAATAAGTGCCCACACTTCTTTGTCATTCTTCCATTCCTCCCTTGTTTCGTTTATCCAATCTGGTTGGATAATAGAAATGGCGCACAACAATGCTTCCACATCCTCATCCTTTCTTGAGAGTGCATTTGCCACCACATTTTGCTTCCCTTTTTTGTAGATGATTTCAAAGTCATAACCCAACATCTTTTTGACCCACTTTTGTTTCTCTTCATAGGATAATCTTTGTTCTAAATAGTATTTAAGGCTATCATGATCCGTTTTTACCTTGAAGTGTCTTCCCATTAGGTAGGGTCACCATTTCTTAAGTGCATGGAGTATTGCCAACATTTCCTTCTCATAAATAGCTTTGTGTAAAAACTTTCCCTTGATTGGATGACTTTCAAAAGCAATGGATCTTTCATCTTCCATTAAAATAGCACCAATTCCATTTCTTGAAGCATCACATTCCATAATAAAGGTTTTTGTGAAGTCTAGTGTAGATAAGACCGATGCTTGGCACATTGCCTCTTTAAGATGCTTGAAGGCCTTTGTTGCTTTTGGAGTCCATGAAAATGCATCTTTCTTCAATAATGTTGTTAGAGGTGCTGCTATTCTCTCATAATTCTTAACAAACTTGCAATAATACCCTGTCAACCCGAGAAATCCTCGTAGATGCTTTATGGATGTGGGGATTTTCCATTCCTTAATGGCTTTAATTTTGCTAGGGTCTACCTTAACTCCTTCATGAGATACAATATGACCCAGATATTCCACCTCTTGTACTCCAAAGAAACATTTGGATCTTTTTGCATATCATTTTTTCTCCTCCAATAGTTGTAGCACCCTATCAGCATGTTCAACATGATCCTTCCAAGACTTGCTGTAGATTAGTATATCATCAAAAAATACTAACACAAATTTTCTAAGGAATGGTTTGAAAATGGAATTCATCAAACCTTGAAATGTTGAAGGTGCATTGGTAAGGCCAAAAGGCATGACCAAAAATTCATAATGACCCTCATGGGTTCTAAATGTTGTTTTCGGAATGTCTTCAGTCTTCATTCTGATTTGATGATATCCTGAACAAAGATCCAACTTGGTGAAGTAAATTGATCCATGCAATTCATCTAGTAATTCATCAATGACAGGAATGGGAAACTTATCTTTAATAGTGAGCTTGTTGAGCTCCCTATAATCCAGACACATGCGCCATGATCCACCCTTCTTATGCACCAATACTATTGGAGCAGAGAAAGAACTTTGACTCGGTTGAATTATACCAGCCTCTAGCATTTCTGCAACCATACATTCAATTTCACTCTTTTGGGCATAGGGATATTTGTACGGCCTGATGTTTGGAGGAACACTTCCTGGAATCAGATGAATAGCATGATCATGATCACGAATAGGTGGGAGACCTTTGGGAGTCTCAAATACCTTGGAATGATTGTCCAAGACTATTTGGAGATCCGGGGAAATAGATGATTCCAATGTGGAAACATCTAGCGAACATAATTGTGCAATTACACCTCTTTGTTCCTTTTTCAGAAGCTTTGTCATACCATTAGAGCTGATTATCTTTCCCAATTTCCCTGCAATACCCCTTAATTCATCTTCCTTTCCTTCCATAGAAAATTTCATGAAAAGTTCTTGAAAATTAAAAGCTATTGTACCCAAGGATTGTAGCCATTGGACTCCTAGTACAACATCAACACCTCCCATTGGAATGGAAAGCATTGGGCTAGTCAATACATATTCTCCCATGGATAGCTTGATATTATGGCACTTTCCAGAGAAATTTATTGTTCCTCCATTTGCAACCATCACTTGACACTCTGGTGCTGGATATAGGACGCAATTCAATTCTTTTGCTACCTTACAATGAATAAAATTGTGGGTACTTCCTAAATCAATCAACACTATTACCTTTTCCTTCTTGATTTGTCCTTCTATCTTGATGGTTTGAGGAGTGGTAATTCCTGCCAATGCATTAAAAGATATGGTCAGATTCATTTCTTTTTTATCTAGGCTTTGTTCCTGCAGTATATTCTCTTTTTTTGACCTTTCTTGCTCCTTTTCTTCTTCCTCTTCACAATCTATGTAGAATAATTTCTTCTCAGCACACTTATGACCTTTAGTGTATTTGCTATCACAATTGTAACAAAGCCCTTTTGCTCTTTTTCTTCCAATAGTTGTGGTGTCAACCTTATAGGTTGTGGAAGAGTAGTGGCAACAACACTTCCATCTTTATAGTTGTGAGTGGTATGCTTCCTGGTTGCTATAATTTTGCTTTCCATTTTTCTTGCTAACCTGAATGCCTTCTCTAATGAATCGGGTTCCCAAAGGCAAACATCATGTTGGAAATTATCCTTTAAAGTCCCTATGAACACATCAATCCTATGCTCCTCTAGAATATTTTTTACCCTTATGTTCAATTTTTGGAACTCCTCAATGTGCTCCATTATTGAACCCTTTTGTTTGAGACTTATCAATTGGCTAAAAAAAGTGTTGCTTTTTGTATCCTCATAATGTGCTGTCAATTCTTTTGTAAAAATTGCCCAAGTGATAATTTGTTTACGAGAGCAAAGCCATTGATACCATACAAACTGATTTGGTTCCAAATATAAAGTTGCAATACGTACCTTTTGTGTGTTTTGCACATTATTGAGATCGAAAAATTGCTCCATCTGTAATATCCATGTTGTGGGATCCTTGCCATCAAACTTCCTCATATCAATTTTTGGAGTATGGTGGTTCTTCAATCCAACATTAGAGTCTATGGAATCATGATTAACATTTCTTTTGTTCTCATCATGAGTTTCCTTTACTACCCTTCCACCATTAGTGACCATTTCTTGTAGCAACTTATTCATATTTATCTTCAATTCTTCCATCTTATCATCCATGCCATCAATTTTAGCATCCATGCCATTCATCTTAGCTTCCATGCCATCCATCTTAGCTTCTACGCCTTTCTTTAAACAATCCATCTTAGCTTCTACATCTTTCCTTAAACCATCCATCTTAGATTCTGTTGCTTTTTGTGCAAGTGACAATTGTTGCACTTGGTCTTGTAATTTTGATATATCATGTTGCATTTCTTCCTCTTCTTCATGAGTCATTCTAGAGCTTTTAGGTTGCTTACTAGGTGTTTGCATTTTCTTTCCTCAGGGCATCAATTACTGATTCAAACTAATTTTTCAAACCAAGCTTATGCAAAAATTTAAAAAAAACTACACACTTTTTTTCACTTTGTAGAAGCTTGATATTGAATCTGATGTATCTCTGCAATTTTGGATCATCCAGTTCTAAAATTGTGACCTATGGTAGTCCTATATGTCCTCTTTCCAATGCCACTAGTCTGATCCAAATTGGATTCTCCAAGGAAGAGTTATGCACAATCTCCCAAGATGACCTGATTATAGACTAGTTCAATAGAGCGAACTTGTACAACGTGCCACGAGTCACTGTTTCAACCTTTGGCTCTGAAAATATATACACGAAACTATAGTCTGTCCTCTTTCTGTACCTTCTTACGAAATTTCAATCCGATGCTCAGAGAGAAAGTTATGAGGATTTTCCCCAGGTCACCTGTTTGGAATGTAATTCAGGAGTCTGCAAAAAGACCAACTTCCTCAGATCATATCTCCGAAAATATAGAGCGAAAAGCTCTGAAATTCGGAGCCAAGCTTTAACGCGATTTCTTCTCAAATGGGTTTTGTTTTTAGCTTCTGAAACATCGCAAGAAAAAAGTTATAGCGAAAATTCCATGATGACTTGTATGGAGCAGCGAAACCCTAGAATCCAAAGCTCTGATACCAAATGTTATGAAACCAGCTCAAAAAAAGATAGAAAAGAGAGATCAACGCCTTAGAATTCAGCCTCTTCGAGGGGGTAACCTCCTTTACAGTACACAAATGAGCAATTCTTGGATGATTCAAATGACAAAACCTCCTTTCTATATATAGGAGTCTAAGGAGTCACAATATAACCCAGCCGACCTAACAATAATAATATAAAGCCACAAAAATAACAATAGAGGGATTCTATGGGGCACAGTAATAACAATATGGGGAAAATAGGGGCACAACAATAAGGGGTACAACTACAATAGTAATGGGGTAATCACTAGTATTATAGGGACCCAACAATCCTTTTCTTCTAATTTACCATTTAAGATATTTATCTCAACCTGATGTTGTTCTTCCTTTTCCAGATGTTGCATCTTCAAGATTTCTTGAGCCTTTCTTCCTTCTTCCACTTGTTGCCTTAATTTGAGAATCGCATTTTCTTGTTCTTTATCTTCTTGAGGTAGTTCTTCATTTTGCTTATTTTTTAATGATATCACTTCATCCTATAGCATTTGACGTACTTTGAAGGTACACTCCAGCTGAGCTTTTAATCTGGTAACTTATTCTTTGAGGGCACACTCCCTTTTGTTAAATAGATCTTGCTGATCTATGATTTTATCTGATGCTTCATTTGCTTGTTCATCTTGAGGTGATTTGGAATCTGAATCCTTGCTTCCATCTAACAGCCAATTGTCTCTCCTGTTGTCATCGTTCCTTTGAACTGTGTTCTTCTTCTGAGGTGCTTTCTTCTTTAGCTTCTTTCCCATTATTTCTACGGATCTCCTTCAAGTCATCAAAATTCTATCAAAAGACCTTCTCTGATACCAATTGTTGGAAATAATACTGGGGGGGGGGAGTGAATCAGTATTAGCAAGTCAATAACTTTTCCATTTCCATAATCAGATTTATATACGCAACTTCAGTTAAGGAACTTGCTTATACACGGAACTATGTTTAAGGCAACTAGCGTATATCTAGCAAACTTATGATTCAGTTAATTCATCATATATTTATCTTTAATCAGTGCATAAGAACTTCATTAACCATATAAACAGTAACAAGGTGTAGTAAAAATAGAACAAACCATCACACATAAGAAACACACATGAACACCAAGATTTAAGGTGGAAACCAAAAGCGGGACAAAAACCACCTGCTACTGTCTTCTTTTAGTATAAGAAAAACTTGTTTACAATCTTGTACTGGTGCAAACTCATACCAGTACACAGGCACCCACCTGCAGAATGCTACAACCTTCTCTCGTTCTCCAACTTCTACTAGAAGGGAGCTACAACCCCCTGGCTCTTGTACTAGCCGATATATTTACTAGTACGTAGGCACCGACCTACAGAAGGCTACAACACTCTCTCGTTTTCCAGTTGCCACTAGAAGGGAGCTCCAACCCCTTGGCTCTTTTACTGGCCAATATGTTTACCAGTATGTAGGCACTAGCCTACAAAAGGCTACGACCTTCTCTCTTCCTCTAGGGACCAAATTTCATAAATTTTTAGACTAGATACACCTGGATCACAACACCATAATATGAAGGTCATGTTTCATCCAATTTTCATACTGGACCCGTCAACAACATTGAAGCTCAAATCAATCACCACTACAATACAACCATTGCTTTAACCAATCATTGAATACTCAACCATCAATCTCTAAATCACTGAAGCCCTGTCATCAAAACACAGTCACCAGAACATAGAGCAGAACCCAGAACTCTGCAACAACCACTAGACCCAACTGCTAATTCGGATATCATATTTCATAATGTATACACTACTCTGATGAGTCAAACCAGCATGTATACGCACTTTTACCAAAGCGAACCCGCGTACAGATCTGCAAATACTAACTTAAAAACTTCACAGCTATTTCAGAATTCAGTCATACCTAGATCAGAATAAAACATGCATCAGTATTCAGATCTAGTCTATCCATGATCAAACCACATAATGATAATACATTCCAAGCCTTAAGATCCCGATCCATCATCCATCATCATCCACATAGGTGCATCCTTAGTTCAGATCAAGCAAAGCATCACAAACCCATAACCTGCATACTGGATCTCACACTTCATCAGATATTCAATACTTGCACACCTGGCCTAATGATATTCTCCTCCTTATATAGTTTTAGGCCTTTCTCAATACCATGGATCAAAACCACTTAGGACCAATACCTTGGACCAAATACCTAAGGTCAATACCTCAGACCAGATACCTTGGACCAATACCATGGATCAAAATACCATGGACCAAATACCTTGGACAAAAACTTAGTTTCCCAAGATATACACACTTTTCCTTCTGTGAAAGTGTGTGTGTACGTTATACGCACCTTTTGGTCTATTAACCTGTGTGTATACGCTCCTTTGTCAAGGTGAACTTGCGTATACCTCTCTTTATTCATTCTTTCTAGTATCATCATTAATTATTTTCTATTGACCTTCTGCACTATGATCTATCATCTGAGTGAGTTGCCACTGCACTATGATCTGTCATCTGAGTGAGTTTCCATCAAGGACAACACCTGTATCATAATGCCAACACTAACCTTGTTGGTTGTGAAATAACCTATCTAGTTTTTTTCTTTCTTTTTCATTTCCACCTGGTAAGGTTCCTTCCCATTTGTTATTTAGTAAGAATAGTTAAAAGTCATATACAACATATTTTTGTTTACGAATTCCCACTAAATAAAATAGTCTACCTGTTAAAACTATCATGGTCATAACCATTCTATTACTTTGGTTTCCAAAGTCATGCCTAAGAGGAGGTTCCTAATTTCAATATATATGATGAAGCTTTTATTTCACCCTTTAAAATTCACTATCCTACAATTATTTCCTGAAGACGAGTTTTCTATCATACCCTCTATTCATATTTATGCACCCTACAAACCATACATACATACCTAGCATTTACATATGTAAAATCCGTCAATTTATTGTCTACCATATCTATTACTTTCTCCTCCTTCTCATATACTATACTAGTCATACTAGGCATATAGTAATGTCCATAAAATTCATAGGTTCTAATTTAATAATTACCAGATGTTGATTTATAAAGACTTTTCTAATTTAAAAGGAAGCATTTCCGTGATAGAAAATCTAGACTTGAGCTTAGATGCATAGGACATATGTACTTTCCTTTCTGCTATATTATGAAATGAATCATTTACAGTAGCACTCAATTAGAACCTAATCAAAACATAAGTAGAGATACATTTCAAGAACATGGAATTTCGTTTAGCTATAATTAAATCATTGGTTGCAATAAAACTTAAATTTAACACCGAATAAACTATATGTTTAATCGTAATAGCCAGAATATTTGTCTAACTATAGCTGATGTCTGTCTGAAACATGTATAGGATTCAAACACTTTCCTCCCGACCATGAACAACTCTCACAAGTCCCCCCTGAGAGAAGATTTTCTTGCTCTGGAATCAACAACCCCTCTTATTCCTTTGTGGATTGTCTTATAGATTTTTTTTCCAGCAAATTTTTCTTACCAATGTATCTCTTTTTTATTTAGGTGTACCAATCCTTTTTTTTTTTTTTTAATTCTTCTTTTCGTCTTTTTTAAAGGCCACCTTTTTCTCCTAAGTGTTGTATGCCACCTTTACTTAGTATATTTCTCCAACTGGGTATCTCTAATATGATTTTTTCTCCCATCATTTTAAGGTAGGGAAGGTATATCTTGGACTTGACCACCAATAGATGTTTCCATGCTTGGCAAGCCATCTCAATATCAAGTGTTCTTTCCTAAGAGTTTTCAAGCAATTTTTTTATTTCTTGTTTCATAAAATGATTACATTAGAATACTATCCAAATCATGGCTTCCATTGCCACTTAAACTCATAATTGTTTTCATGTCTAAAAATAATAATTATTAAAAATATATTTAGAACATAAATGTAGGGGTGTTACATCTACTCCCCCTTGAAATAAACCACCATACCTAGTGTTTGTTCTTCAATGTTTCTCCTATTGGAATAGTGCTAGGAAGGCCTTGCCCATTTTGTCTTCCTTTTCCCACGTGGCCTCCTAAGGTGTAATTTTTTTCCATTACACTTCAACCTAAGAAATGGCTTGATTCCTCAACAAAGTATCTCCCCGTTCTAGTATGCGAATTGGTTCTGCTAGGAAATATCATTCTAGTTCCATCTATATCAAATTCCTATCAATTACATGAACCTTATCATGCACATATTTTTCAACAATGACACATGGAAGAAATTTTGTACTTTTATGTGGTTGGGCAAGCCTAGATAGTATGCTACTAGTTTGACTCAGTCAAAATTTCAAAAGGATTACATGACTGTAGTGCTAGTTTATCACAATTCCCCATCCTAAAGGTACTTTTTCTTTGTTTAACTCTTATATAGACATGTTTTTCCACCTTAAATTACCAGTGGGTTCTTTTTTTTATCATCATAACGTTTTTGTCTATCTTGGGCACTTTTTAGATTTTGTTAATTTTTCTGCACCACTTGTTCCATTTCCTATAATGCATATGGCCCCAAAATTAGTTTATCTTCCACCTGATTCTAGCTAAGAGGGGTATGTAATTCCCTTCCATACAATGCTTCAAAAGGACTCATCCTTATGGAATCTTGATAGTTTTTATTATTACAAAACTCTGCTAAATGAATAAAATCTTCCTACTTAGTAGATTTGTCTGTTACATACAATCTTAACATGTCGTGTAGGATCTGGTTTGTCCTCTCTATCTATCCATTAGTTTGGGGGTGATAAGTTGTACTCAAAGTTATTTTTGTGCCCATTCCCTAAAATAGGGCTTTGAAAAACTTGGAAGTGAATTTGGTATTCCTATCAGATATTACCATTTTTGGGACCCCATGTAATCAAAAAATTTCCTTCATAGATATGTTTTCAATCTGTGTTGTCCCAAAAGTAGAATCTATTGGTATAAAATTTTCTTCCTTGCTTAGATTATCTACAACTACCATGATGGAATCATGTTGTTGTTTTGTTTTTGGTAGTCTGGTAATAAAATTTAGGGAAATTACCTCCCATTTCCATTCCAGAATGGGTAGTGGGTTTAGTGGTCCAGCTGGGTGTTGGCGTTCTACCTTAACTTGATGACACTATAAACACTTTGAAGATTATTCTGGTACTTCCTTTTTCATGCCAAGCCAGTAAAATTTTTTCCTTAATGCAGTTTCAATCCTTTGGTAGCCCCAGTGTCCTGCATACGACTTCTTATTATGTTCATCTAATATAAAATATTTTAAGGTGTTTGTATTTGAAGTGTACAATCTGTTCTTATACACTAATATTTTTTTTAAATATTCTATGTAACACGATATTTACTTTTCTACAATTTTTGTTGAATCTCTTGATAAATTTTATCCCTGTGTATTGAATTTTGGATCTATTTAACATAACTTATATTGACACTACTAACAACGATTTCATTTGCATGCCTACTTAAAGCATATACTAGTTTATTTTTCTTTCCTTTAATATGTTTGATATCAAATTCAAACTGGCTAAGGAAATCCATCAACCTAGCTTGTCTACCATTAAGATGTGGTTTGTTGAAAAAATATTTTAGATTAATATGATTTGATACCAATGTAAATTTTTTCCCAACAAATAGTGTCTCCACATTTTTAGTGCATGTATAGAAACAGCCAATCTAAATTGTACACTATGTATTTCTTTTCATGTGATTTTAACTTCCTAGATTCATAAGTTGCTATGTGGTATCCTTCATTAGGACTCCCCATAAACCCTCTAAAAAAGAATTTTTGCATACAAAATATTCTTTTCCTGGATGTGGAATCCTCAAAATAGGTTCTACTATTAATAATTGTTTGTGTTTGGCAAAAATTTCCTAGCACTTATCAGTCCATTTAAATTTTATCCCTTTCTTTTGCAAGGAAGTGATAGGGTAGGCTAGTTTGGAGAAAGCTTCAATAACTCTATTGTAATATTCGTTAATCCCCATAAAGGACCAACCGTCTAACACATCCTTGGGTATGGGCCAATTCAAGATGGTCGTAACCTTTTCAAGATCCAGCGATAATCCCTCCTTTGAAGTAACATGACCAAAATCTTGTATTATGTCCTTGTAAAACTCATGCTTACTAAATTTAGTATATAATTGATGCTTTCTTAAAGTTTGCAGCACCAATCTGAAATGATATTTATATTTTTACCCATTTTTAGATAAAAATAGCATATCGTCTATAAATACCAACACAGATTGATCAAGGTACTTATTAAGTATGTTGTTCATTAAACACATAAATGTTGCGAGTGCATTGGTCAAGCCAAATGGTAACACTAAGAAATTTTAATTCCCATATCTAGTTTGAAAAGTTGTTTTATGAATACATTCCTCCCTATTAAATAGCCAATGATACACTATTCTGAGATCAATTTTTGAGGATACGATTTCTCCTCTTAACTAATCAAATAGATCATCAATACGACACAACGTGTACTTATTTTTAATGATCAATGTATTTAATTTCTAGTAGTTTGTGCACATTCTAAATGTGCCATCTTTCTTCTTAAGACATAACATTGGACCCCCCCATGGTGAATCGTTGGGCCTAATGTATCCTTTATTCAGTCATTCCTGTAATTGCATTTTAAATTATAATAATTCTAGAATACTCATTCGATATGGTGTTGTATAAACTGGGGTAGCTCCCAGAACTAAATCAATAGAGAAAACTATTTCTCTGCGAGGGGGAAAGCCTAAAATATCTTATGGAAAAATGTCCTTAAAATTTTTAACAATTGGAAATTCTTCTAAATTTGGGTTTTTTGTTTTTTTTCTCACTTTCTTCAATCGGAATAGCAAATAGTTGACACCCTTTTCTAGCACTTAATTTAAGCTATAATGCTGAAATATGTCAAACAAAGATTAATTTTGGTATTCCTTTTATTAGTTTGGTTGTTCGTTGTAGAGTTACATAACTCACTGCTTTCTCTAAACAATTTATTACATCTCTGTACTTTTCCAACCAATCCATACCTATAACACATCATATGAGCATAAAGGAAGTATGTTTAAGTCTACTTCAATGAGATATCCATTTAAATCTACTAAACATTGTTTTACATGGCTAACTACATTTATTTTTATGCTAGTGTCTAGTTGCACCAAACATGCATTCTTACATTTTTCAGTTTTTAGCTTACATGTTTCCACTATATGAGGACTAAAATATCAAGGACTATCACCTAGGTCAATTAATACAGAAACATAATGGTTCATTATAATACCTACAATCTTGATCCTCGTGGATTAGTGCTACACTTATCTATCTTCCAAAGTTGCACTTATTTTAGGGATGTTTCTTGCAATGTCATTCACTTTTGTTGCTTCCTGTACTTCTCAAATCTATTGAAAATACCTCGGGTTATGTGGTCAGTCCGTCAAAAAGTAAGATTCTTCACACCCCCAATATATTAAAGGTTCCTTTTATTTAACACTACTTGTTTATTATTTAGCTCCATTATTTTTTACCGAATTTGTGATTTTGTAGGATGGGTTGAATTTCCTTTGCTAAACCTCTTCTGTTGGTGATCCCTTCTAAAATTCCTAATATATGCAGGTTTTTGTTTCTTTGTTCCTCTTGAAATTTTACTTTCACCTTTATTCTGCCAAGGTTTTGAGTATTCCCCTCTATTTTTAAATTGTTGATAACATAACATTTCTTTCCTTACTACTTCATTCATTGTTTTAGGATTATCAAATTCAATCCTTTCTTTATAAGAAGAAAATAAGCAGTTTAAAAATATTTTCACCTTCGCTTTTCCTTCCTTGATATAGGGAACATAATGCAACAGGTTAGTGAATTTAGCTACAAACTCATCCATAGTTAACTGCTCTGATTTCAATTCGAGAAATTCCTTGGCCCGATAATCATAGTATCATTCATTTAGATACTTAGAATTAATTTTTTTTTGGAACTCTTCCGAGGAAACTATTTTCTCCTCTAATGTATGCACAATATTAACTTCCTCCCACCATAGATCAACCTTTCCTTGAAGTTGCTAAGTTGCCAATTTGGTCTTCAAATTGTTGACGTACTCATAAACTTGAAAAGTCTTTGTCATGTTGAGAATCCATGCCTCAACATCCTCCTCACTTTCGCCATCAAATGTCGAGGGTTTTATTTTTTTAAATTCCCCCTGAAGATCCATTTTCTTCTTCCTTATTGGTTTTGGTTGTTTGGGATATGTTTTGTCTTATTCACTACCACTTTGAAGTTTTCTTTCTCCGCCTCTGCATTCTTTTGTTTAAGAGAATCTATTTTTTCTCCCTGTCCCACAACTTCTATTGTCTAGAGGCTATATTTTTCAGTTAAGTCCCTTATCAGTTTTTCGTGTTCCTCACTAACTTTTAACAATCGCTCCTGACTCATTTTGAAGTGCACTAGATCTTGTTCTATATTTCTCACAATTTATAGTAATTAATATGCTAGGGGTATTTCTCCCTCCCAATTCCGCATAAATTCTTTTTCCTTTGATGAAAGATAAATTTGTACCTTCTGTCATCCTTCCATGTATATCACTTCACTTGAGTACCTTATAACCAACATAGTCCACAATTAGTTTCCACATTCGTAACCGATACACAACATCAACATCTAAGTTTATTTAACATGGAAACTTCCCATAGGTCTAGTTATTTTCTTTTCCTCGACGCTGATACCATATGTCACATCCCTTATTTTCCAACTAAATATTGTTTTTTCTGACATAGCTCCATAATAATGTCCTTTATATATATTCAATAAACACTTATTTACACATAAGACTCTATTGTTGTTGCCTAAGTCATATTAACACAACACTTAGCTATTTACAGTTAGGAAATATGTGGAGATGTTTTTCTATGTCTTTTCCTTTTACATGGAAAGTTACGGTAACTATTCTAATGGTATGGTTCTCTTTTTTTTTCTTTTAAGTGCACCCATAAATCTGTTTCTAGAACCCTCAACCTCCATGGGAAGTCCTTGACTATCATCCACATCATAATATTATATTTTAATACCTATTCCCCACACATAATCCCATATGATAGATAAGAAAACCCTAGAAACTTAATCAAGGTAGATGTACCTAAATCTAGTATGGTGGAACAATTTATTACCTTACAACTTTGGCATAAATGTGGATGCAATAATTGAGCCTCACTTGGTTGTACATTCATGCACCTTCCCTTCTTGGGTTGGTTATTATACTGAAGGTGATGTGAACTGCAAGTCCACCGTGGTACCTCCTCTACATTGATGGTAGAGATTCTCCTTAGAATATCTAAGGGTGGCCCATTGGTATGGCCACAACACTAACCCTTTTCTTCGTACTCTGAGGTTCCCATTCTCACTTGGGGTACCTTTATTTCACTTGGCAGAGTAGGTATGGCCCTCCAGGATTTTTTCTTGGCACCTGGAATGACTACAGTGGTGGCCTGAATCCTATTCCATTTGTATAAATTAACCCACCATCATGTTTCTTCTAGGATGGCTGACTAGATGAATGTCACAACTACATAGGTAACTTTTTGTTTTTTCTTTTCCATATAACACTAGCATCAATAATAATTCCACCTGTGCTTTATTTTCTCCAGTTCATGGTCGACATAGAGACATTCTAGGGTAGCATTATATGCGTGATGGTTAATTATTACAAGTTGGGTATAACTTGCAGGTGATGCTCACTCCCATTGGAGGTAATTTTCTGACAAAGGGGTTTCCCATCAGTTTGAGTCTTCTTACAAGTGAACCTCCCCTAGTTTTTTTTGCTTTTTATTTTGTCAGTTGTGGCTTTTAAGTATTAACTTTTCCTTGGCTTAATTTTAGGTTTCAAGGGGTGAATTTTGATTTTGACTACACAACCACTCTTAGGTAATCACTTGGGGAATTTAGACATTTTTTTTCTTGAATATTTTAATTGAGGAAAAAGGGGACGCATGAAAACCTAGTTTGGGGTAGTGTAGCTTTCCCACCCTTTGAGATGTACATTCCGCACTCATCCAATTATTCCAATGAATCCTATGGCCGACCTTCTCAATTAACCCAATGTAACATATGTATTCCTTTCGTTGGGATTGTTCTTAGTAGTAATGCCCTCCTTTAATTTCGACTAAACTAAGGGTTTCACCATTTGAATAATTTCCTTTTCAGATTTGAGGTTGCCATATTTTCCATATTAACATCTTCTCTAATTTTTTTTCTTATTGGATGTTGTCACCAAGGAATCAACTTCCTCTTTTGTACCAAGGTATCGTGCGAGGTTTTTCCTTAGTCACTCACTGATATGGTTGAGTCTTTTCGTACTTTGAATTCTCACCCTTCGATCTTTGTTTTAGTTTCTCGGTAGCTCCTTCCCTATGAGCATAGACCTTTTCAATAGTTTTCCAATCTTAATTTTTTTTTAGTATATGAAACTAGCGTTCTCCTTCTTCTCATGGTAGAGAAACTTTTTAGTTTATATATGAATAAATTTCCACCTATAGTCCCCACATGTATCCTAACGCTTACACATTTCAAACTTCCTTCAGTAGGCACTTGTTCCTTTTGTAGCGATCAATTGGGTTCATGTGTTTATTTCTCTTTGTTGTCTTTTCATTGGAATTGAGCTCAATAAATACCATGTTTTATTGTTTCCAAGTACACTGTGAGGCAACAACCCTAAGAAGTATCACACTCATTGCTTCATAGTTTAGGCGGAACAAAATTATCATTTCTTTAATTTTTGTTGTCCTTAGGTTCATACCGTGCCCACCCTGCTTACCAACAATGTCCCTTTCTGATATTTTGGTGTAGTTGATTCACTACAAAATTATTCATTTTTTCTTTTTATTTCCTTGGCACCTTATTTATCCTTTTTGGCTTGGGGTATATTTGTAATTAAGTTCTAGATTTATAATTGTTTGAATGGTAGATTTTAAGTCTCGATATACAAAGAGAAATTTTAAATTAGGAGTACTATAAGGGTAATTAAGTTATCTTTTTAAGTTCACTGACCACATTTTCAGATGTCTGTAATTAGGAGTTTTCTTTGTTTTATTTTATAAGGAAACTTTGGTATATTTATTATATAAGTTTTATTTTATCTATGATGGAGTAAACTTCAATTATATAATATTCTTCTTGGGATTCATGTCGATATATTAACATGGTAAATGTGTTCATACTATTCTATTATAGTTTATCACTCTTGAGCTCATGCACGTACAAAATTTGTAAATTTAAACTACTGTAATTTCGAGCTAATATTGTTTGTTGTGAAATAACCTATCTAGTGTATTTCTTTATATTTTATTGCAAACTGGTAAGTGTCCTTCCCATATGTTTAATAATAATAATAATAACTACAATTCATATACACCATATTTGTGTTTACGCATTCCCACTTAATGAAATAGTCTAGCTGTTAAAATTATAGTTCATAACCATTCTATTAATTCAGTATCAAAAGTCATGTCTGAGAGGAGGTTCCTAATTTCACTCTATCTCATGAAGCATTTATTTCATCCTTTCAAATTCAGTATCCTACAATTATTTCCTAAAGATGAATTTTTTATCACACCCTCTATTCATATTCATGCAATATGAAAACCATACATACGTACCTAGGATTTATATACATAACATGTGTTGATTTAATGTCTACCGTATTTATTGATTTCTCCCCTTGTTCTTATACTATACTAATCGTACTAGGCATACAGTAATATCCATAAAATTCAAAGGTTCGGATTTAATAATTACTAGGTGTTGATCTATAAAAATTTTTATAATTTAAAATGAACCATTTCCTGCGACACAAACCCCCGACTTAAGCTTAGATGCATAGCACGTATGGACTTTATTTTATGCTATATTATGAAATGAATAATTTATAGTAACATTCGAACAAAGCCTAAGCACATCATAAGTAGAGATACATTGCAGGCATATGTCATTTCTTTCGGCTACAATTAAATCATTGGAAATCATAAAACCTAAACTTAACACAGAATATACTATATGTTTATCCATATTAAGCACAACATTTGTCTAACCATAGTTGTTGTCTATTTGAAACACATATAAGATTCGAACACTTTCCTCTCGACCATAAACTACTCCCATTAGTTCCTCGCAGGGTACGATCTGCTTCCTCTGGAATCAACATCCCCTTTGATTCCTTGGTATTATCTTATATATTTTCTTCCGAGCAGATTTTTATTAGTAGCATACCGCTTTTTTCTAGGTTTGGCAACACTTTTTCGTCTAGTTTTTTTTTTCAAAAAAGGTGCTTTTCTTTCTTATTTAAAGACCTCCCTTTTCTCCCATATGGATTTATTCCACTTTTAATTAGTATCTTTATCCAACTAATTATCTATAAAATTATTTTCTCTCCCATCATATTAAAGTAGGGAATGTTCGTTTTCGAGGTGACTACCAACAATTGTTTCCATGCTTGGCAAGCAATCTCAAACTCAAGTGTTATTTCCTAAGTGTTTTCAAACAATTTTTTTATTTATTGTTTCATAAGACAATTACATTATAAGAATGTCTTAATCATGGCTTCCATTTCCACTTAAATGCATAGTTTTTTGTATGTCTAAAAATAAAAATTGTTCAAAACATATTTAGAACAAAAATGTTGGGGTGTTACACACGAGTCAATGTTACCCTATATAACTATCTTAGAGAACTTCAAGTAAATTTTATAGACACAAATAAGGTTTCATCAAATCGACCATTAGAATGAACGTATGCCAACAAATCAATATGTTAAGATAACCATTCCAACATGATGTGTTGAGGCAGATGACGAGCATGAAAAATGCAAGGTGAAAAAATCCCCATGTAACCTCCATCCACCTTAATCAATATTTTGCAGAATAGAGAGGGATGCAAACCCCAAGAAGAAGTTGAGGGAAAATAATGAGTGAGTTATGTCATAAAAGTATTGTTGTAATATTCGTGATGTAAATTTCCTATTATGTTTATTGATTTTTAAGTATGCTCATACTACTTCGGGTTGTGCCCTTGATTAATCATTGTGGTTTTTTTAATATTACCTTCTTATTCTAGCCTCGATGACCTACTGGGGAAACATTAGAAGGAAAATAATAAGATAAATAAAAACAACTGAATTATAAAGCCTTGATTAATATTTCTTCATAAAACAACTAGTGGATAAATAATGTGGATAGGACTAGGTCCACTTAAACCATGGAAAAAGATAATATCTGTCATGAAGGTGTTAAGTTGAATTAATTGGTAATGTTTTAGCTTATTTGATATCATGAAATAATAACAGTGCCTAAAGGATAGATCACTAGTTTTGAACGATCATGGGGACAGATAAGGAAATCTTGAAATTGAAAAAAATAAAAGGAGATGATGACAAGATGATTACTGTGCGTTTGGTATAATAAAATAATTCATTATTCTCATATTGAGATAAAATTGTTGTCCACGAGATCTTATAGGTCAAATGTAGTAAAATAACATGTTGTTTCATGAAGCAAATAACATGTTGTAAAACAATATAGAAGAAAAGAATTAGACTATAGTAACATAGTGAGTGTTAGACAATCAATACGCTTATGACTGCTAAAGGGAGAAATTTTATGATTGTACAGAGAAGAAAAATTGCACATAACTTTATTCAAAAACCTATAATGTAGGATGACAAGGGCCAAAATTGAAGGAATGTTTCAATGTGGGCTCCTATTTTTGTGCTAAAGGAAAATAACAAACAACCCAAGATGGGCATAACTAAGATTGCCTGGAAAAATAGACAAAAATGTAGTTGCCTTGAACAAGGCATGGAAAAAAAGGAAGTTATCCTAAATGTTAATCATGCATGACTAATGGATATTTAACATTCAGAATAAAATGGAAGCATAAGAATGCTACAAAATACGAAAATACACTAGTTCCAATCTAACATCAAAATACAAGAACAACAAATGGTTTCTAAAATATTATTACCTTTATGTAAATAGTGAAATGGAATCAATACTTACATGGTATAGATTTTACAGTAAAAAAACAAGATGGGATGTTTATCTATTGGAATAGTAATTGGGTAAGTAAAAAGGATTTATTTCTATTTTTCATAAGCATATAAAGATGTTGTTAACTCTTATTGAGTGAAATTTGCTAACCCTTGTTGGACTGTGATGCATGTTGATGACCCTTCCTAGGTACATAGAAAACAATTGATGGTGCCTGAAATAAAGTGTGAAATTACTATGTATATTCTTCTAGGATAACTATTGATGGATAACTAATGATAACTTTTATAATTGTTAATGTAGTCCAAACCAGAAGAAGAGTTCATGGTTGAACATTTGTGTGTTCTCAATTGAAGAGAAATAATATTAAGAAAGAGAGTCATCACACAATTTAAAGTACATTGGACATAATTTATCCCATAAGAGGATACTTAGGAGCATAATAATTTTATGCACGGACCATATCCCACGAACTAGAATAGAGATTTAAAGGTGTATTTTCAATAAATAGCCATGCCTCATTAAATGAATGAACTGATGCATTACAATTGTATGAATTACAAATACAAAGGTGGAGGACATGGTTCCATAGTGGCAGAGTTTTTTTCAACTCCTCATTATAGAATTTTTGAGGTCTAAAATGGGCTTCAAAACAAAAATGTACAAACAAAATCAACTTTATAAGAACCAACAGGATTCATGATGATGATGTCAACCATGGGGGATGATTCATCATTTTTTGAGTAAAAACGTAAATTGATTAGAAAATAAAAGAATAAAGAATGCATTTTTTGAACTCATATTTTCAGCTTATGTCCCTATGATTTTACTCAAATTTCAAGTGATAACACTGGTTGGATGTGGAATTTAATTCCTCATCTAAGTAGTGCCCATGTTGCATACTTTTGATAGAGCCTGTTACACAAAAAATGAGAAATACATGAAAAGTGTGATTGTAATCATGTGTTTTTATGTATTTATCATTTTTCGTGTAGCAGGGTCCATTGAAAGTATGCAATGCGGGTACTCCTTGGATGAGGAATTAAGTTCATCATTCAACACATGTTATCACTCGAAATTTGAGTAACACCATAGGGAGATAAGTTGAAAGTATGAGTTGAAAAAGTAGTTTTTTTCTCTTTCCATTTTAAATTTGCTCATGTAATTTAATATTATTTTATTATTTCCACTATTATTTAGGAGTCCCATTTTAGACCTAAATTTTTTTCTAATGCATACTTTGATAGAGTTCTGGGCATCATGCTCAAGAGGCTAGGCCTTACTCTTTTTCTTTTTATTGTATTCAAGCATAACTGACTAAAAATGAAATTCAATAATTAAAACATTGATAGGTCGTAATTCCATTCACTAGAAAAGTGTGCCAGTCCTGGACCAATGAATGACCTTTTGGAATCTATCTCTAAGTACTTAGAACTATTTATTTCATGATATGATGGGTGTCTTTGGCTTCACTTCTTATAACCAGCCAAGACCCATCTTAGCCACAGGGTTGTCAAGCATCGAGAGGGATAAAAATTCTTGAGGTTCCAACCACTTTTTTGAGTGAAAAACTTGAGGAATGGTTTTCACCTCGAGAGATTTGATCCCTCTTAGTGCTTGATATATTTGGGGTCAATATAGATATAAACTGGTTATATAATACTATATAGTATATATATTTGTCTCTATGTGTCTCTTTCTTATTCCTTATCTCTCCCCCTTCATCTTTGTGTCTATCTATCTCCCTCTCTCCCTCCCTTTCCCCCTCCCTCTACCCCAATCTATCTCTCCCCCACTCCCTCTCTCTCTCCCTCCAACTACCCCTATCACTCTATGTCTTTCTCTTTCTCCCCCCACCATCTATTTTCATATCTCCCTCTAGCTCTCCTTTATCTCTATCTCTCGCCTACCCTAACACACAATCTCTCTCTCCATATATATCTCTATTCCTCCCTCCCTCTCTTCTCCCTCACTTCTTCCCTCTGTCCTCCTTCCAACTATATCACTATATCTCTTTGTCTTTCCTTATTTTTCTCTCTATATCAGCCACCAAACATATACACTCTCTCTCCATATCTATCTATATCTCTCTCCCTCCCTATTCCTCTCCTTCTCTCTCTTCCAATTTTGTCTCCAGTTTACCCTTCTCTCCCTCTCTCTCACTCCTCTCTCTGTGTGATCCTACTATCCTCTCTCCATCATTATCTCTCCAACTCCCTTGTGACTCCCTCTCTCACTCCACCTTTCTCTTTCCATGTCTTTCTTCTTCCCTCCCTCTCTCCCCCTATCTCTCTTTCAAGTTATCTCTCTCTTCCTTCCTCTCTCTATATTTATTTCTCTATGTCTTTCTTCCTCCCTCCCCCTCTCTCATCATCTCTCTCTCAAGTCTTCTCTCTCCCATTCTCTCGTACCTCCCTCTATCTCTCCCTCCCATCACTCTCTCTTTCTCTGCCCCTCCAACTCTATCACTATCTCCATCCCTCTCTCCTTCTCTCTCTTCCCTCCATCTTAGAGTATCCATCTCTCTCTTCCCCTTCCCTCCCTATCTCTCTCTTATCGTTCACTCTCTCTTCCATTCTCTCTTCTCTCCTTCCCTCCCTCTCCATATATCCCTTGCCACTCCCTCTCTCTCTCTCTCTCCCCACCTCTATCTATGTATTTTTTCTTTCCTCACTCTCTTCCCCTTCAACTCCATCTAGCTCTCCCTATGTCCCTCTCTCCCATCATCTCTCTCTCCTTCTCTCTCTCAAGTCATATCTCTCTTGTTCTCTCGCACCTCCCTCCCATCACTCTCTCTTTCTCTGCCCCTCCAACTCTATCACTATCTCCCTCCCTCTCTTCTTCTCTCTCTCCCCTCCATGTCAGTGTATCCATCTCTCTCTTCCCCTTCCCTCCCTATCTCTCTCCTATCGTTCACTCTCTCTTCCATTCTCTCTTCTCTTCCTCCCTCTCTCTCCATATATCCCTTGCCACTCTCTCTCTCTCTCTCTCTCTATCCACCTCTATCTATGTATTTTTTCTTTCCTCACTCTCTTCCCCTCCAACTCCATCTCTCTCTCCCTATGTCTCTCCTTATCTCTCTCCACTCCTCTCTATCTTCCTTCATCTCTCTCCCACTCTCTCCCACTCTCTCTCTCTCTCTCTCTCTCTCTCTCTCTCTCTCTCTCTCTCTCTCTCTCTCCATCACACACTCTCTATATTTCTCTATATCTCTTCACCCTCTACCTTTTCCACTATCTCTGCCCCTCTCCCTCCCCCATCTTCCCCACTCTTTCTCTCTCTTAAATTTGACCCCATTGTATTATATTTAAGAATTTATCAAAATTAAAAGAACTCAATTGGTTGTAAAATATTAAGCCTATATTTTGGATCAATAATGTCAAAAAAACTACAATGATGAAAAAATTAAAAAAAAGCCATGTGTTATCTTTCCTCTATCATTGTTAGTAACTTTGTTTTCTCACGTCCCATGGATTTATATTAAATTTCAAATCTCTATATATAAAAGTATTCTCATTTCAAATTTTATTAAAACCTTGATTTCATTTCTATGGTAATATGTTTAGCAGTCATGAGGAAAGAGGGTTTAGATATATATCAAAAGTAATTATTACCTTTCTTATATTTAATTAAAAAAATGTCATAAAATCATATTAAAATAAATCATTTTGATTATGAAATAAGTTATACTTGTAATATACCCCAGTAACCTTGGATGAAAATACTTGGGGTTAGAAACATTTTATAGCATTTACCAATGTGTAACTTTCTGAATTGATTTCCATATTCCTTCAATGACTATTAAATAAAATATCATCATTAAATAGAGTAATATTTAGTAAAGGAATAGTAAGTTATATATTGACCCTAAACTTCCTGATGTAACCTTGCATAAATTCCATGATTATTTTAACTCAGTTAGTTAATCTCATTCTTGATAATATAAACATCACATAATTCAAGTAATGAACATCATAAAAATGGAAAAACAAACAATCCCATCATTACACATCGATATACCCTGGAAAGTATATTGAGTGAAAACCACCACATGTTTAATTTTATTATTAAATGTTCATGAGGGTTTTCACCCCTCACTCAATGGTTGTAAGGGAGTCCATGCCTTGACCATTGTCATAAAATATTACAAATAATCTCATCTCAGAAACAACATAAATAGTTATAAGATATTACAATCGTTGTGACATCATTTACCCACAAACCCCTGAGCATTGTGTCTTTGGTGCCTAGTTCTTCCTATCCATGGATTATCCTGGAGTTGAAATTCCTTCAATTTGCACAGACCACTAACTTATTGCATGGCATAATGGTAAACATAATCCATCTTTGCATAGGTCACAATTTATTCCTACAACTGCTAATGTGAACAAGCTTTCATATCATGATTAGATCATGTATTAATCAAACCAATAATAAATGTATACTAGTGATGTTTCATTATCTATTTATATGCAATGAAGAAATGTAAACAAAACATTCTGACATGCTTCTTTTAATAATTACTACACATGAATTAATCATAAGCATGTAACTTTATAGCAGGTTTCTTACAGGTCTATTTGGGCACATCACTCCCATCATTCAGATCAATACTTTTATGGCTCATCAAACCCTAATTTAGTTGCTACATTCCCTAGACAAGTCATCACATTGAATGCCATCATTCCTGAGAGTTTCCTAGCCTGAAGACATCTTGAAATGACTCCTTGAGGGACCAGTGCAGCCTTGGTTAGGGGTAAGTGTGCTGCAGAGCACTTAGGCCCATTCAAGCCTGCTCTGCAGAGCACCTAGGCCCACTTTGACCTGCGCTGGGCGAGATTGAGCGAAATCTTCATAGGGTTCTAGGAATATTCTTTCATTCTAGATCATTCTAGAAGATTCCCACCTCTTATCCTCTCCTATGAGCTCAAAATTGGATAGGGAATGAATCAAATAACCTCCTATCCTCTCATCCCTTCCTCCATGGAAACTAACTCCCAAATTGGAAAGTCATTCAATGCCCAATTTATGAAAAACCACCTCCACTTCCCTATAAATTGAGCACTCATCATAGTGATTAGGAGCTAGACTTTGAGAATTTGTAAGGAGATACTGTTGGTTTGAGGTTTGAGATTATAGCAAGCATTGTTATGCTGTCAGAGTGTTGGGCTTTTTGTGTGATGAAGGATGGAACTCAAGCTAGATGAGTGACATGGGATCAGACTTCCTTGGTTGTAACTCTTCCTTCTACTTAATAAAGTTGTTTACACCTTTTCTGATATTCTTGTCTTTATGTATGATGATTATATGTGTAAATGCTTTCGATTCCATTTTCTTATAGTAGATAGGTCTCTTGCTTTGATTGGTTTTTGTCCTATGTTTATGATTGGAGGTACTTATCAACTGGATTTAGTTCGAGAAGGAGAGACAAGAGATATTCAAAGGAGACAAAGGGAAGCAAAAGATAACAAGTAGGTCCCATGTCTTATTTATCTTCTATAGAAAAAGGTTAAACTCTTTAAATCTATTGTTCTAGGTGTAGCTACCCACCTAGGGAAATTGTGTTTATCCATAGATCCAAAACTCCACATAACAAATTGTCGACTCTACTCAGGAACGACCATTGTTTTGGGTAGTTTATCTTCATCATAGTACACTCTATCAGACTTTACTTGCTTTCATTGATACTATTTTAGTCTTTTTGAAGTGTTTTTGGTCGAAAAATTGAGGTTAGATGTCTTTTGATTGGCCTCTCTAACACCATCACAAGCTTGGTTTGGGTACAGTGCTCTGCAGATCACCCTTGGCTTAGAGACAGTGCTCTGCAGCATAGTTACTCCCACTCTGACCTGCGCTAATCCTCCTTAAGCTTAAAAATCCATCTTTGGCTTGGATTTTTCCGATTTTGCTTCTAAATTTTTCTGTTCAAAGATCAATGTTTCTATGGTTCTGAAATCAACTTGTATCTCTTCTCCTAGCCCTACTTTAATGTTGATTGTTAACTGTTTCTTAAGAGTTTTCTTTAACATTATCAATTCATTATCAAAAGTTATTTTATATAGATTAGTGTTTTCTGAAAAGGAAGTGTCATAAAGTCTTCATTTCTTTGCAAAAGAAACTGTCGTAAAGTCTTTGTTTCTTGAAGAAAAGTATTGATTAATTTGTTTGTGCATCTAGTTCCTTTTTGTTCATCTAAACACTAAAGGGACTGAAAAGAAAAAATTGCATTGTTTATATTGCATTTTGTGAATGTTTGGTAGGAAGAGATAGGGAAATTGCATCAGGTGTGCTCTTTTCTCTTTGTCAAAGCTCTGATTTATCTATCCCTTACTAGCTATGGTTTTCATTGTTCAATAAAATGAAAAGAATGTTTCTCATCATAGATGGATTATAGGAATTTCAGAAAACATCACGTGGTGAACCTTGAAAGGCAAATTCTAAATAAGATCAACGTAAAAGTTATCTCAATTAACCTAATGAAGCATTGTAACTTAACGCATAACATTTAGAGGTTCTAGGCTAGAGACATGTTCCGGCATCGTAAAACATACCAGCTATCGCTAACTTGTATGCGATACATTTCGAGTGCAATACCTCATTCCACGTACATGAGTATATCGTAGCTTATCCATGTACCTTCGTGTATATAGGGCAGTGTTACTGTATGTAAAGTACAAAGGAATGCTCTCACTGTGCGGTTTCGCATTAGACAGTGCTAAAACAGATTGGGCCTCCATGTAATTTTAGGCATATATGGGAGGAATGCATTAGGTTGCTATTCATCCTTAGGTAACCGAGTCGGCTGCATTATACATTGTGATACACTGAACACAACATTCAGGGAGATTTCCTGCACATATGTTAAGTCCTTGGTTTAGTGAGGCAGTATATTGTAGTTCACAGGTGCTTGGTAATCCTTTTGCCTAGATTATCCCTCTTTTGTTTTGTTATTTTATTTTGATTAAAATAAAATTAGTTGACCATGTATAACATCCTCCACGCTCTCTCGTTAGCTGATCTTAGGTTGAGACATATGGCAACAACTCCAGAGTCCACTGATCAAGATATTCCTTTTGATGGGAATCCGAGTCCTTTTCCTCCTTTCAGAAATATTGGTGCTCCGTCCCTTTCGGGATTTACCATGGGGTTGCTAGTATGGTTGTTTTGAATCTCCTTGGTTCAAAATGCATTTCTCCGCAATCGAGTACTCCTCCCATGGGAAAAAATCAACCTCCAGTTGATCCTAAAGGTGACCCTTTCCCTTCTTCCTTGGTTGTTTCTTCCTCCCCTTCTTCCTCTTCACCTGGTGAAAGTATTGGCACTAATAACCAGGTGGCTAAGAAGAAGAAGAATAATAAGAAGAATAAGAAGAAGAAAATTCAGTGGCGGGAAACCAAGTAGCCATTGCTTTGAATGAAACTTCTGATGAGAAACCTTCCAATAAGCCTCACAAAGTTTGATATCCATGCAAACTTTGTACGGGAAACAATTTTCTTCAAAATTGTCCTGATATTCATCAAATCTTAGAAGAATGGTCTTCTTGTTCACATCGTCCTATGTCATCAACTTCTGGAGATCATGCTGGTGACACACCATCAACTAGTGGTAGTAAAGTTCATGGAAAGAAGGGTAAATTTAAGGTTTCCCTATAGGTTATGTGATGGTAATCACCCCGTTCACCTTTGTCCTTATCTGGATGAAGCCAAAAAAGTGCTGGATAACCACCTTGCTTCTCCGTAATGACTTCCATCTGGTTACAGGACACTCTCCCTTTATCCTTTACTAGTTGATAATGTGACTGACCTAAATCAACCGTCGGTCAAACCCACTCTCTCTGAATGTTAATCCCATGAGTCTATAACTGAGGAAATAGTTGACCCGATTTCACCTTCAGTTAATCATACCTTTCCCGAAGAGAGTGAATATGATACCACTTGGGTTCTTTCCGTTTCTTCAAATTCCAATGAGCTTTGTAGAAATCCTCATGTTCCATCAAGATAGGAGAAAAATCCTCCCGCTCTCGTAACTCAAGGGGTTAATTCTCCCATTTCTACCGTACCCCCTCCAAGTAGTTTGGTCACTTCCTTCGATTAGAATCGACTAACAGGATGTCGTCTTCCTTCTTATGTGCCTTTCCAAATCATAGTACATGTTTGTAGTATGGTTGTACCTGGAACTATTATAGATGAAGTTGCATCTATGAGTATCATTTCCTCTACTACTTGGAAAGTGCTCGGTATGTCGCCACTTATGCCTGTTACCAAGAATCTGCTGGCTTTTAACAGAGGAACCAATCAACCATTAGGTATCCTCCCTCAGTTGCCTATTACTTTGGGAGAAAAAATTGTTTATCTCAATGTGATGGTAGTCCCAAGCCCTTTAGATTACAATTTACTTCTTGGGCGTGACTATGTTTATGACATGGGAGCTATTGTTTCAACACTCTTTCAAGTGATGTGTTTCCCGCATGAAGTTGCAATTGTCACTGTTGACTAGCTTTCATTTCCCGGTCCAAGTATGGCTTCGAGTCAACCATATTTCCTAAATGGTCCTTTTGTTCCAATGGTATCTTCCCACCAAGGTTTAATTATGTGGCAACCCATTCCATGCCTACATCAATGGACAAGAAATTCTGTGATGTTGTACATTATGTATTGGGGGCATTTGGACCAGATCTCTCCTTCTAGTGTTGGAAATAATACTGAGAGGGGGGGTGAATCAGTATTATCAGAACTATAAAACTTTTTCAATGCTCAAAAACATATACACTACTTTTGTTAAGTGAACCAGCGTGTACACGCAACTGTGTCTAAAGAAAACAACGTATAACCAGAAATCTTATAATTCAGTTAGTTTATCTTCAGTTAAGTGCATAAGGACATTATTCACCATATTAAGAGTAAACAGATGCAGTAGAACAGATCACACAAAAACCACACACATGAACACCATGATATAAGGTGGAAACCCAATGTGGGTGAAAACCACCTGCTGCAAGTCGTCTCTGTCTTTCTTTAATATGAAACTTCAGTTTAGAATCTTTTTGTACTGGTGCAGCCTTATACCAGTACGCAGGCTACAACCTGCAGAAGGCTACAACCTTCTCTCATTCTCCAAACTTCCTTGGAAGGGAGCTCCAACCCCCTTTGCTCTTGTACTAGCCAAGATACTAGTACGTAGGTGCTGGCCTACAATCTTCTTTCTTTCAGGTACCACCTTTCATACATTTTTAGACTGGATATTCCTGAAGCACAACATTACAATCTGAAGACCACAATTCATTCAACTTTCACAACAGATCATTGAAGCACAAAACATCCAATACTAGCATCATCAATCACTGAACCACTGACACCCTGTCAATCACCAGTTACCAGAACACAGAGCAGACTACAGAACTCTGCAATAACAGTCAGACCCAACTGTAAACCCAAAAATCAAGCTTCAAAAGATATTCAAGCCTTTTCAGAGCCTTTTCAAAAGATATGTTTGCCTAATGATCTTCTTCTCCTTATATAGCCTTAGGCCTTGCTCAATACCAAGGGCCAAACCATAGAAATCCAATACCATCAACTTAGAAACTAGGGATCAACACGTCTGTCGAGATACTTTGGTCCAAATACATAGGCTCAAGTACCGAGGACTAACTACCACGGACCAAAGGGAAGCTTCCCGACATATACGCCCTTTTATGTTCATATATCTGTGTGTATACGCGTCTTAGTATATATTTAACCTGCGTATACGCGACTTAGTATGCAGATAGCCGGCGTGTATACGCAACTTTGACTTAATGAACCTGCGTATATGAGATTTCTCTTCATTCTGTAGTCTGAACAGAGATCTGTCATCAAAGAGAGTTGCCATCAAGGACAACACCTGTATCATAGTGCCACACCTGTGCCAAAATGCCAACAATCTCCCCCTTTGGACTTGATGGCAACCTCAAGATCCTTAGAATCATTCTCCCCCTTTGTCATCAAGGGAAAAGGGCTGTGCTCCCCCTGAGTACATGCTGATACCTCTGCTTGGCTGTGCTGAATCATGCTCCCCCTGACTGTAGGCCAGATCAGCAGCATCTGATAATCATCTTTTAGATCAGCAACCAGGATTTCTTTCTGAGCTCCTTCTCCTGAAACCAACAACCAAAACATCTAAATGCCAACAATGCTTTATGAGACTTTTAAGCTGCTCCCCCTGAACCTGTGCCTGCTACACCCCCTGAAACTGTGCCTGAAGAATTCTGACATACCCATCTCAGACCTTTTCAAACCAGAGTTTGCCCTTGCTGTTCAGAACTCCATATACGCGATTTATCCTGCATAAACCAGCGTATGTACGCGGATATACTTTCTTCAACGGGCGTACAACATACACGCGACTTACCCCCCATAAATCGGCGTATATACGCGGATATCCCTTACGTAACTTGCGTATACCAACTTTTCTGTAGAACAGACAAGCTTTAACAGCAGGATGAAACATCAACTACTCCCAGCTTTTGTCTGAGATATTCAAAAGTTTCCCTGGGCAGTGGTTTTGTGAGAATATCAGCAACTTGTTCCTTAGAAGGTACATACTCCAACTTGACCTTCTGCTCAAGCACTTGTTCCCGAAGAAAATGGTACTTGATTGGTATGTGCTTGGTTTTTGAGTGCATGACTGGATTCTTTGAAATGTTGATTGCACTTGTATTATCACATAAGATAGAGACTGGTGGAGTGCAAGTGATTTGAAAGTCCTGCAAGGTCTGCATCATCCAAAGAAGTTGTGTGCAACAAGATGCCGCAGCCACATATTCTGCTTCAGCTGTAGATAAGGCAATCGAACTCTGTTTCTTGCTGAACCAAGATACTAATCTGGAACCCATGAAGAAAGCACCACCACTTGTGCTTTTCCTATCATCCACACTTCCAGCCCAATCTGCATCTGTGTAAGCATGAAGAGTGAGATCTGTATTTCTAGGATACCATAAGCCATAGTTTTGGGTCCCTTGAAGATACTTGAAGATTCTTTTGACTGCCTGAAGATGAGTTTCCTTTGGGTTGGCTTGAAATCTTCCAACAATTCCTACTGCATGTGTAATATCTGGTCGGGTACCTGTCAAATAAAGCAAACTCCCAATCATGGATCTATAAGTGGGTTGGTGAACTGCTGCTGATTCATCATTTGCACTGAGGCTGCATCCTGTAACCATGGGTGTACATACTGGCTTTGACTCTTCCATGCCATACTTCTTCAAGATCTGCTTGAGGTATTTGGTTTGAGACAAGAAGATACCTCCTTCATTTTGTTGGATTTGCAATCCAAGAAAATATGTCAATTCTCCAAGTAGTGACATTTCGAATTCTTTCTGCATAACCGAGGCAAAGTTTTGACTCATAGTCTCTTCATTGCTGCCAAAGATAATATCATCTACATAAACAACAAGAATTAGCAATTTGTTATTTTCAACTTTTATATAGAGATTGCTATCTGCTGATCCTTTTGAAAAGCCTTGTTGGTGAAGATATTTGTCCAACTGATAGTACCAAGCCCTTGGAGCTTGTTTGAGTCCATAGAGAGCCTTTTTCAATCTGCATACAAGGTTTGGATCATTCCCAAGAATGAAACCATCTGGCTGCTCAATATATACTTCTTCTTCTAAGTCTCCATTCAGAAAGGTTGATTTCACGTCCATTTGAAATACCTTGAAGTTTTGAAAGCTTGAGAGAGCAAGGAACATTCGGATAGCCTCAAGTCTTGCCACAGGAGCAAAGGTCTCTTCAAAATCTATTCCTTCTTGCTGCGCATACCCTTTACAAACAAGTCTGGCCTTGTTCCTAATTACTTCTCCATTTTCATTCAATTTATTCTTGAAGACCCATTTTGTTCCTATTACATTCTTATCTTTTGGTCTAGGAACTAATTCCCAAGTGTTGTTCTTTTCGATCTGCTCAAGTTCTTCATCCATTGCTTTGACCCAACATTCATCTTTGCATGCCTCTTTCACATTTCGTGGTTCAGTGGAGGAGAGTAATGCCAAATAGCTTGAAGCTTCTGCAAGTGTCCTTCTTGTTTGTACTCCTGCTTCTTTCTGCCCCATAATCTGAGATTCTGGATGATTCTTTTGAACATATCTGGATGGAGTCTTCTCTTCTATTCTTGTCTGCTCCTCTGGTTCTTCTTGAGGTTCTTCTTCTTCATCATTCCGTCTTTGAGGGTAGCCTTCATCTTCTTCAATGTCTTCATGATGAACTTGCCTAGGAATATATCCCTTCTCATCAACCACTACATCAATGCTGTCAACAATTCTGCCAAGTCTTTTATTGTAGCACTTGTATGCTTTGCTATGTGGAGAATAACCAAGAAGAATGCCCTCATCTGCTCTTGGTTCAAGTTTGCCAAGTTGCTCATCAGTATTCTTAATATAACATTTGCTCCCAAAGATTTTGAAGTGCTTCACCGAAGGAGTCTCACCACTCCAGAGCTCATGAGGTGTTTGAGTGCTGTTTACTCGGACATTTGTTTTGTTAAGAATAATAACCGCAGCATGTGCAGCTTCACCCCAGAAGGTTGCGGGAGTACCTGATTCATCAAGCATAGCACGAGCCATTTGTTGGATTGTTCTGTTCATTCTTTCCACAACCCCATTTTGCTGAGGAGTTCTAGCTGTAGAGAATTCTCTTCTTATCCCATGTTCTTCACAGAAATCGAAAAATTCGTTTGAGGTAAACTCCCCACCTCTGTCAGATCTGAGGCACTTAATTTTGTGTCCTGATTCATTTTCAACCAAGGCTTTGAAGGATTTGAATTTTTCGAATGCTTCATCTTTGTGCTTCATGAGCCCTAACCAAACAAATCTGGAGAAATCATCAATGAATAATATCAGATATTCTTCTCCTCGAGGTGTCCTCTTCCTAAATGGACCACATACATCTGTATGGACTAGCTCGAGAGGCATGCTAGCTGATCCTTCCTTCTCTGGAAAGTTAGTTCTGGTTTGCTTTCCAAACTGACAAGATTTGCATATGGTATTGTCTGGAATTTTGATATCTGGAAGACCACGAACTGCCTGATATTTGCATGCTTTCCTTATTTGTGAAAAGCTTAGATGCCCCAACCTCCGATGCCATAGCCAATGTTCATCATCCTTGCTTAAGTAGCATTGTTGTCTTTCCTCAAAGATATATAGATTATTTGGAGTCCTTCTTCCTTTGATCACTGTTTTACCTGTATCAAGATCGCGAACACAACATCCATTTGATCTAAATATTACTTCAGTTCCTTGATCGCACATCTGACTGACACTCAGAAGATTATGCTTCAATCCATCAACATATAAAACATTTCCTTCTTTGACCTTCTCTTTCAACGGAGCAACACCTTTTCCTTTTATGGCTGCAGAGATATCGTTCCCAAAAGAAACTTTCTTCCCCTTTTCTAATGCGGTATATGACTCAAGCTTTTCTTTGTCCCCTGTCATATGCTTCGAACATCTGCTGTCAATGTACCATAGACTTTCTTGACCTTCTGCATAAAAGGCTATCCCACATCTTTCTGGTTGTGATTCTTTTATTCTCCATGTTCTAACATTTGAGGTCTGTTCCTTCTGAGTTGTCTTCCGGAACCTGCTCCTGCATTCAGAGTCTTCATGACCAAAGTTATTACAAATAGAGCATTCAACTTCATTTTCAAGAACCGAAAAGTTGTTATAAGTCCTTTTCATGGTTCCAGTCATTCTCCCTTGCTTTTGAGCTTCTCTAGTCATGATTGTTTTGTAGGCAACACATTGAGCTGCTTTGTGACCGAAGTTATGGCAAGAAAAGCATTGGCCATTAAAGAAACTTCTGCGATAATCAGATCTATCATCCAACCAATTGTAGCTTCTATTCATTCTTGGAGCAAATTGGGAAGATTTTACCTGTGGCTGATTGTAGCTCCTGTTTGTCCTTAAGGCAGTTTGTCCCCGAATTTCTTGATGGTCTTTATTTGTTCTTGAGGTAAACTGTCCCTGATTCACCTGATGACTTTTATTTGGCCTTTGCTCGCTTCTCCTTGCTGCATCAAGATAACTTTTAGAGGTAGAGGCTTGAGATGTTTCTCCATTATATCCAAGACCTGTCTTGATCAGAGGAGATCGCTGCACATTGATAATCTCATCCAAGGTTTCAGATCCTTTAACAAACTTAAGATTAATTGCTTTGGTTTTCTCAATCTCCTTTCTAAGACAAACAATCTCACATTCCAATTTTTCAAGATGTTCTTCCTTTTCAGCTAGTTGACATTGTAGAGAATCAATAATAGCACTCTTCTCTTCTAAACGAACTTTGAGATCTTTCATTTCTTCATAAAAGCCTTCTACATCTATAGCATCCATGTAGTCATCATCTTCAAAAGCCATTAAAAGTTTATATCTATTACCTTGTTCATCTTCATCACTATTTGAAAGTCCATCACTATCTTCATGAGTGTAGTAGCTTTTCTTCTTTTCATATTGTTTCTTGTTCCATTTAACAGGTTCCTTTCCCTTGTCATTCTTATCTTTGTGAGGACATTTGGCAGCATAATGACCTACTCTTACACAAGCAAAGCATTTAAAAGGTAACTTACCTCTGAACCTTCCAGAACCCCTTTGAAGATTTCTGACGAAATTTGATTCCTCTTCTTCATCTTCTGGCAGGTGACTTGCTTCATAATAATCTTCTTTGCCTGAAGCCTTGAAGGCAGCTTCTCTTCTGTCTGATGGACCTCCCTTTCTCATTTCATAAGCGGTTAGAATTCCGTGAAGCTGAGACATAGTAAGAATTTGCAAATTTTCCTTTTCTTCTATGGCAGACACTTTAGATTCAAACTTGGGGGACAAAGATCTTAGAATCTTTTCAACCACAATAGCCTCTTTTATTTCTTCACCCAAGTTTTGCATGCAATTGACAATCTCATCTACCCTAAGGAAGTAGTTGGCCACACTTTCATCATTATACATTCTGAGAGTCTCATACTTAATCCTGAGAGTTTGAAGTTTAGCACGCTTTACCTGATCGTCTCCTTCATAGCTCGTGACCATTTTATCCCATATTTCTTTTGCAGATTTATAGTGCATTACCTTCATGAATTCTGATTGAGAGATGCATCCCAATAGAGTATTGACTGCTTTCGCATTTGTTTCATATTTCTTTTTCTCGGCTGCATCTGTAGGAGTAGCTGAAGGAAAAGTGTAGCCTGTCTCTACGATGTTCCAAACTTCTGTACCAAGAGATTGAAGATATGCAGTAACTCTTACCTTCCAATAATTGAAGTTTGTCCCATCAAAAACCGGTGGCCTGATTGATGCTTCTTTCTCGTAGTTGCTCATGATGAACGATCTACCTTCAAGCGGTCAAGCTTCTCTGAAGGACCTGCTCTGATACCAATTGTTGGAAATAATACTGAGAGGGGGGGTGAATCAGTATTATCAGAACTATAAAACTTTTTCAATGCTCAGAAACATATACGCTACTTTTGTTAAGTGAACCAGCGTGTACACGCAACTGTGTCTAAAGAAAACAGCGTATAACCAGAAATCTTATAATTCAGTTAGTTTATCTTCAGTTAAGTGCATAAGGACATTATTCACCATATTAAGAGTAAACAGATGCAGTAGAACAGATCACACAAAAACCACACACATGAACACCATGATATAAGGTGGAAACCCAATGTGGGTGAAAACCACCTGCTGCAAGTCGTCTCTGTCTTTCTTTAATATGAAACTTCAGTTTACAATCTTTTTGTACTGGTGCAGCCTTATACCAGTACGCAGGCTACAACCTGCAGAAGGCTACAACCTTCTCTCATTCTCCAAACTTCCTTGGAAGGGAGCTCCAACCCCCTTTGCTCTTGTACTAGCCAAGATACTAGTACGTAGGTGCTGGCCTACAATCTTCTTTCTTTCAGGTACCACCTTTCATACATTTTCAGACTGGATATTCCTGAAGCACAACATTACAATCTGAAGACCACAATTCATTCAACTTTCACAACAGATCATTGAAGCACAAAACATCCAATACTAGCATCATCAATCACTGAACCACTGACACCCTGTCAATCACCAGTTACCAGAACACAAAGCAGACTACAGAACTCTGCAATAAGAGTCAGACCCAACTGTAAACCCAAAAATCAAGATTCAAAAGATATACGCTACTTCAATGAGAGAAACCCGCGTATACACACGCTTTTACCGAAGCCAACCTGCGTACAGATCTAAAAATAAATTCTCTCAACTTGCAGCTGTACCAGACATCAGTTAGACCCAGAACATAACATTGCGTCAGTATGCAGATCTAGAAATACGCATAATCAACCATATCATAATAGTGCATTTCAAATCATTAGATCCCGATCTATCCTTAGATCTAGTCTTCCATCAACCGAAGTGATCTCTCCTTAGCTTAGATCAAGCAACCCAGAACCTGCATACCAGATCTCTTTCTTTTTCAGATATTCAAGCCTTTTCAAAAGATATGTTTGCCTAATGATCTTCTTCTCCTTATATAGCCTTAGGCCTTGCTCAATACCAAGGGCCAAACCATAGAAATCCAATACCATCAACTTAGAAACTAGGGATCAACACGTCTGTCGAGATACTTTGGTCCAAATACATAGGCTCAAATACCGAGGACTAACTACCACGGACCAAAGGGAAGCTTCCCGACATATACGCCCTTTTATGTTCATATATCTGCGTGTATACGCGTCTTAGTATATATTTAACCTGCGTATACGTGACTTAGTATGCAGATAGCCGGCGTGTATACGCAACTTTGACTTAATGAACCTGCGTATATGAGATTTCTCTTCATTCTGTAGTCTGAACGGAGATCTGTCATCAAAGAGAGTTGCCATCAAGGACAACACCTGTATCATAGCGCCACACCTGTGCCAAAATGCCAACATCTAGAGCATTGTTCTCCCATCTAATGAGAACCTCTTGGAAGTCATGACCTCTTATGGGTCATGATCAAGGAATATGAGGATAGTTTCTGGTCTTGTGCCAACCTCGTAAAAAAATGAAACAAGAAATACGAGCATAGTTCCTTGTCTTGTGTCAAGCTCATTAAAAAATGAAACAAGGAAAATGAGAATAGTTCTTTTACTGTGTCAACCTCATTAAAAAATGAAACAGGTCCCAGAGCATAGTTCCTTGTCTTGTGTCAAGCTCGTTAAAAAATGAAACAATGAATCCGAGCAGAGTTCCTTGTCTTGTGTCAAGTTCATTAGAAAAAAAGAAACAAGGTTGCTAGGAGCAAAGTGCTAATTCGAGTCTTTGATTAGATCTCGTAAAATCCCAGTCGAGTCTTTCACTTGATCTCGTAAATGAACCTTCATTCCATCCACCTCATAGCAATGAGTAGTCTACTTAGGTGAATGCAATGAAGCTTGGGGGGCATGCACCTAGAATCGAGTCATCATGCTAGGGGCATGTAAACTAATCTCAAGCATAGTTTTTTGTTTCACGTTTATGTCAATATGAAAATAAATCCAATCATAGTACCCTATGGTTCAAGCTTGTGTAAAAATGAACCCATTTCCATTTTAACCCTCATGATTGCCATTCTATTAGCCTCTTCCGTGAGATGAACCTTGGTTTTTCTCCTTCCATCATCACTATCTTCTTGGCCGATCATACGCCTTCACTTGATTTTTTTACCCTTTTTGAGGAACAATTGCAATGAGTGGTCTTATTAGCCAGTGTCCTCACATAAATCAACATGTTTTGAGAAGTTCCAACATCACCGAAACTAGTTGCTATTCTAGACACCACTAGTTCCTCTAATTGGAGTCCTATTTAATCTCTTTCATACTCTCGAAATATTAAAAGATTGTCAAGCGCTTGTCCTTTTCAGCTCGTTAATGGATTGGAAACAACATCTACTCAATATAAGTTTAACCCGTTTCCAGACTAAGATAGATTATTTACTAAAAAGGAATACGTTGTTCGAACATGGTCAATAGGTTCTCTCTCGTATTATTTTACGTTTTTTCATACTTGAGAGAAAAAGCTACGAAAAATAACTTGTGGAGTTTTCTTTTTTTCCCTTTTCAAACTCCCTAAACATGAAAAGCACTAATTTATCATTGTCATTAAACTCGTTAAGACATCAAATAGTGACAAACCTGTCCATCATGACAAGACCGATTTTCACCTTCACTGGACTCATTAAAACATCACATAGCAAAGGATTCACCCGAAGGGTGTAATTATACAACAAGCATATGTTATCCTCCTCAAGCTTGATAAAAAATAAAGAGGTACTAGTTAGCAATTACTGGGGAAAATGGGAAAACGGGTAAAGAACTTTATGGCAGCAGGTCGCTCTTGAACATGACACTTTCACTTCATCTATGTGACTAGTTGGGTTGGGTTATCTGCTTCATGGTTATCATACCAATGGTCTATCATACCATCCATTACTTTTATTTTGGGTCAATGTTGCCAATTCATTCAGTTTCATCGACATGTTCAAGAGAAGTCACTTAGTTAAATTCATCCTTTGCAATACTCATAAACCTTCATTTTCATGACCACCATTCCTGAACTTTGTGTCGTCAGTCACATTCTGTATCAGAAAATCATTACACTCGTTTCATGTCATTGATGTGGGATACACCAAGGCCCTTCTATGACAAGTCACTTCTTGTCAACATCAGCATATTATCCAAGAAGTTGACTTAGAAACACCCTTTCAATACCTTGGGGCTTGCATACATCAATGGAAAGTTTCTCGCTTTCAAGGATAGGTTGACATCACTCGACTTTGACCGAAATACTTTGTATGGTGTTCGACATCAAAACATCCATTCACACCATGCAGAATGTACTGCAGTACCTTAAGGATCATTATCATTATCAGTGATTTCTCTCGCGTCTGTTAATGGATTACATCATTGTCTGGTAATTAGATGGTGTCTTCCCATGTTCGACTTCAGACCACATATTCACATGGTTAGACTCATACTTGAGCGAACGATTGAATGAGATGGAATACCATATCTAGTTTCATCCCATCATGGGACTATATCTGTAGATGACTATCTATATACATGTAATGAAACTTTATATGCTGAGCATGGGTATGCCTTCCCTTAGCGATTCATGAAAGATCCAAAATATCATGATATTGTGTATTGTAATTGATGCAGGTCACCATCCGCTTCAGAACTTCCTCGTCACATCGTAAATCATATCACTCGACATTAGCATTTTCGACTTCTTGCTTTAGGGGGAAATTGTTACAGGTCTATTTGGGCACATCACTCCCATAATTCAAATCAGTACTTTTAGGGCTCATCAAACCCTAATTTAGTTGCTACATGACCTAGATAGGTCATCACATTGAATGCCATCATTCCTGAGAGTTTAGTGGCTTGAAGACATCCGGAAATGACTCCTTGAGGGATGAGTGCAACCTTGGTCAGGGGTAAGTTTTCTGCAGAGCACTTAGGCCCATTCAAGCCTACTCTACAAAGCACCTAGGCCCACTTTGAGCAAAATCTTCATAGGGTTTTGGGAATATTCTTTCATTTTAGAAGATTCCCACACCTTATCCTCTCTTATGAGTTCGAAATTAGATAGGGAATGAATCAAATAACCTCTTATCCTCTCATCCCTTCCTCCATGGAAACTAACTCCCAAATTGGAAAGCCATTCAATGTCTAGTTTATGACAAAACCACCTCCATTTCCCTATAAATTTAGCACTCATCATAGTGATTAGGGGCTAGGATTTGAAAATTTTTAAGGAGATACTATTGGTTTGAGGTTTGAGATTATAGCAAGTATTGTTATGCTGTTAGAGTGTTGTGATTTTGGTGTGATGAAGGATGGAACTCAAGCTGGATGAGTGACATGGGATCAGACTTCTTTGGTTGTAACTCTTCCTTCTACCTAATAAAGTTGTTTATACCTTTTCCCATATTCTTGTCTTTATGTATGACGATTATATGTGTAAATGATTTCGATTCCATTTTCTTATAGTAGATAGATCTCTTGCATTGATTGGTTTTTGTCCTCTGTTTATGATTGCATGTACTTATCGAGTGGATTCAATTTGAGAAGGAGTGGCAGAAGCTATCCAAAAGAGACAAAGGGAAGTGAAAGATAACAAGTAGGTCCCTTTTCTTATTTATCTTCTATAGAAAAAGGTTAAACTCTTTAAATTCGTTATTCTAGGTGTAGCTACCCACCTAGGGAAATTGTATTTTTTTGTAGATGCAAAATTCCACATAAAAAGGTATATAAATAAATACCATGTTTTCTAATATGCCCCTCGCACAAGAACACCATTCTTTCCAAGAATAAAGCCACTAAAAATGACCTTATACTTTTAAATGAACCTAGCACACTAACCATCATTTTTCATGTGAATACATAAAATTTTTAAAATTGCATGCAGATACATAATCTTTTCTCAAAAAGAATCTAACATAATCCTAAATGCAAATGCATAATCTTTACAAAAGAAAGTTAATATAATCTTGCATGAAACTACAAAATATTTCCAAGGGAAAGCTAGAATAAATTATATTATTCTTGTGCATGAAACTACTTTTTCTTTCCAAGTGGATATTTTCCAAAGAGAGTTATTTGTAATACCTATTGTAGAAGAAATTGCATTCTCTATTCTAAATAAAGATAAAATTATTATTATTATTTCTTGTGTGCATATACATGTACTTTTCAAAAGGAAATCTATGTTAGGTCCCTATACTAGTAGTGTAACCCATTATTGTTATTAGTTCAACCCCCTTATTATATTGTTATGCTCATGTAGTACCCATATTGTTATTATTGTGCCCCATAGAAGCCCACTATTTTTATTTTTGTGCCCTTACATTATTATTGTTATGTCAGCTCTGATTATATTATGACCCCTCAGACTTCTAAATATAGAAAGGAGGTCTTGTCATTTGTATCATCCAAGAATTTTTCATTTGTGTAATGTAAAGGAGGTTTCCCCCTCGAAGAGGTTGATTTCTAAGTCGTTGATCTATATTTTCTATCTTTTTGTGAGTTGGTTTCTTAACATTTGGTATTAGAGCTTTGGATTCTAGGGTTTCACTTCTCTAAACAGGCCATCGTGGAATGTTCGCTATAACATTTTCTCTACGTGGTTCTAGAAGCTAAAAGAAAAACCCATTTGACAAAAAATAAGTTGAAACCTCGGGTCTAAATTTCAGATATTGTCTCACTATATTATCGCAGATATGATTTGAAGAAGTTAAGGTTTTTCCAAGCTCCATAATTCCATCTCAAATAGGGCATCGTGGAATTTTTTCTATAAATTTGTTGATACGAAGGTTACGAATCTAAAATTAAAACCGTTTGAGCTGAAATAATGTTGAAGCCTAGGTTTGAATTTCATATCTTGTCTCACTATATTTTCAGAGATATGATACAAAGAAGATAGGGTTTTTCGAGGCTCCAAATTACATCCCAAACATATGACCTTGGGAAAATAATCATAACTTTCTCTCTGATTATCATATTGAAATATTGTAAGAAGTTACAGAAAGAGGACATACTATAGTTTTTTGTGCATCGTGTTTAGGTTTGAATGTTATGTTAGGTTCCTATACCAATAGGAGTCATAATTTTGAATGACTAAGGTTAAGATTGTAATATTGTACATACCTTTTCTTTTGCAAATTTTTTCCATATTCAAAAAATTAAAAAATATAAAGAGGGTATGTCCTAAAAGAATAATCAAATGACAAAAAGAACAAAAAGGTCAAAAAATATGAAAAATATGAACCCCAAGAAAGGAAAAAAGACCATGAAAGTGAGCAAGCCAAAATGCCACTCCTATTTACTTTTTGTGCATAATAAATGATTTTGTGCAGCTTTTTATTCATGCTACAATACATGGTAATCAAACTATTTAATCTTGATTATGCCATGCTTTAAATTTCATGTTGATAGTTAGAGAATAAAATCTGACCAAACAGTTTAATCTTAGTAGATCATAGTTAGGTAGAGTGAATAAAAAGAGTTCATCAGTTTAATCTGAGCCCTTCAATGATATAAGTTAGAATTAGATAGTTTACTTTGTAAAGAAAATAAAAAGATTGATAAGGGTTTGCTTGCCTAAATGCACCCTAATAAAGTGAAGAAAAAATGGTAGGATGAATGAGTGGGTAAGTGGTAGAAAGGTTGCAGAAATATCATGTGATTACATAAAAAACACTTATGTCATTGTTCTAAGTGCCTCTTTTAAATATGCATAAGTGATAAACAAAGCAAAGGCAATGGTTTACAATATGATTTAATTAACATCCCCATCATTCATTTTAACCCATATGGCACTCACTAACTTCCCTTTCATAATAAAAATATTAATACCTATAGTTCTTTAAGTCAAAGAGGCTCAGAGCATTTCTCTAACTTCTGGTGGGACCAGACCCTTGGATTGATGACTTAAGAAGAAAAGGTGTTAAATTCCCTTGAAATTCATTCATCCCCCTCACAAAACCCCTTTCCTAAAGGTTAAACTCTTTTTGCCTAGGAAACCCCCTTGATAAACATATTTTATGCAAAAAAACCCACAAAATTACATTTATCCTAAGTACTAAGTGTATGGAAAGTGCATAAAATTTCATGTACCTAAGTACAATACCCCTTTTTCTCATTTCACCTCATATTAACTTTTTAATTAAATATATAAATTCTCGGAAAACCCACTATCCAGTATATATTTAACTCCTTTATACAAAATAACCCCACCACTTAGTTTAGTTATAAAATATATGACTACCCCATATCCCACAAAATACATTAAAACCCCACCCTCAATCCCTAATCCCTCATTGCAAATTGGCCTGATCCCCTAACCCTGGATTATTCCTTAAACTAATCCCGAAACCACCGCAATTAAATCCTCGGGCCCCTCATTAATTCCTGTGATTTACCCCTGCACAGGTTCACCACCCGATCACCATTGATCGTCCCCCCCCCCCCCCACATCCAACAGCCTGTAATCATATCAGCTACCCCCGATGTCCGCCCTTTAACCGCTCGATAGAATGGTTTTCCCCCAGCCCCCGATACTATGTGTTAGATGATGTATGGCATCGGGTGACCCCTCCCGAATACCACCAAGCACACAAAAGTGGTGCGAAATAAACCTCTTACCACCCTCTCACTAAATGAAAAAACCGTCTATTGTTCACTTTGGACCAAAATTGAAAAAATCAAACCTTTACCTATTTAAACACGAAAACCCTAGTTTTGCTCGTTTTCGCCTATTTGTGCAGTAAAACCCTATGTAACCCTTCTGTGCCACTTAAAGCCTCTGCTAACCAATTCAAGCATGGTTTACCTCTCGAAAGCACTTTGGGCTCACTCCATAGACATATAAAGCTCGATAAAGCCATTAAAGACCCTCCCTGTCAACCCAACGTTTTCCTAATAGTTTGTTTTATTTTACAAGCAATCAAAAGACTGCAGCCTTGGATAAACAGTCTTAATACTAGTCATAAGACCTGTTTACTCCGAGATTATTTTCAAATCTATTCAATTAGAGATGGAAAATAAAAATAGGGTTAAAAGACAAGTAGAGGAAACATGAAATTAGATGATTTACTGTTGTAATAGATAGTAAAAACCTAAAATATATAGTGAAGGTAAAAGGACACGGTAAAGAATAGTCAAGGCGTATCAGGGTTAAAGAGTATCAAATTGAGTACCAAGTCAAGTAAAGCAGCTATCATGAAGACAAACAATAGGGAAGACAATTACAAAGCATATAGCTTCATGTCAAAGTGAAGATAGATAAAAAAATAGAGCAGTAAAAATAAACAGTAAAAGTAAACGTGGAGGCAGTAAGGATTAAACAGAGATGAAAGCACTTTCACAGGAAACAATGAATTTTATCGAAAGTAAAAGTGAAAAATAGTTAAAAGAAATTTAAGGTTAAGAGATGAAATCAGAGTAGAAATGGTACATTCCTCAGAAATTTCCCGTTTAAGTCATAGTTTTTTAGAAGTCGGCCAATCCAAGATTAATTCTAAGAAAATGGAGGATGTTTGTGTTCCTAAAAGTCTAATCTACAAAATCCTATCTCACGTTTTACACAGGTATTAATAAAAGTGAGATAAGTGCATGTCTTCACAACCTATTTTTCGGATTGTACAAAATCTTATTTTTGACATCTTTTTGTAGAGATTATTGTGAATAGCTAGAGATGAATTTGGGGAAATTGAGAGAGGTTTATATCAAAAACATACTTATCTACAATAACCTATTTCACCTTTTACATATCTATCTCAGATTTAGATATACAAAGGTATCAATTGACCCTGATTTTGCAAAATTGTTGGCGTAGAATGCATAAAGAAAGGATGTAGTCAGTGACTGGGATGCCTCATCATCAATTAAGAGTTGCTATCCTATATTTAAGTTCTATTAATGTAAAATAGTTTGAGATATTTGTAAAACCAATCTCTATATTTTTTCAAGATATTTCAGTTTAGAATTTGTATAAATACTTCTTCATTTGAAGTATTTTGGGGTGGATTCCAAGACATTTATATAGACTTTTTCTCTCAAATCAAATTTCTATTGTATCAAGGACTGGATTGGCTTCCTGGATCAAGGAATAAAGATCAGATATTTTACAGGATTCTTGTGTAAAGATAAATACAAATAATTATTCTCTCATGTTCACTGTGTTTTCCTTATGTTTTTTCCATAATATTATTTGTTTCTCTAAAATCTAAATGTAGAAAAAGCAATGATATTTCAGAAATTGTTTAAATACACTTTGTCTTGACTGTTTTACATTCTAAATGTTTTATCCTAAACTATCTTAGCTAGGGAATCCTTAACTACACCTTAGCTTCCGTAGTTTCTCCTCTGGTCGATAGAAAAGGATTCTTAATTGCCCTTTGTTCATGATCATCCTCAGTTCTTCATTCTAATCCTGGTCCAAGGATTCTTAAGTGCCCTTTTTCCCTGGTTAGAATCACTTCACCCATTAGGCCTAAAGATTTGCATTTTTCTTTGCTAGCCTACCCTGTGAACATTCCCTTTAATGATCTGGTAAGTTATGTTATCCATTTGTTTACTCCATAGCCCAATGGCTTGAAGACCTAGCTCTATCCATCTACTCCAAGAATTACACCACCCAATCTTCAACACAAATAAAAACCCCCGTAAACTTTCATAACTAGCCTAATATCCCATCAAACAATGCTAAATCATATAGATAGAGCCCTCTCTTGACTTAGGTTGGCTAGAGCCTAAGCCTAAAAGTTGGTTTGTGGTTACCTCAGTGATCTCTTTTGTTAACCTTGGGAAATTACTAGGTGATAACTGGTTAAGCACTGACACGTGGAACTTTGTACAAGTTCGCTCTAATGAAAAAGTGTATAATCAAGACATCCTGGGAGATTGGGCATAACGCTTTCTTGGAGAACCCAATTTTGATCAGACTAGTGGTGTTGGAAAGAGGGATTAGAAGGCTACCATAGTTCACAATTTCATACCTTGGAGATCCGAAATCTCAGAGACACCTCAAATTCAATATCGAGCTCCTACAAAGTAAGAAAAGATGTGTAGTTTTTTTAAATTCTGCATAAGTTTGGTTTGAAAAAATAGTTTGAAGGAATTCAAAGGGCATAGTGAAGAATAATTATCATTAATTCATTTTGTGAAGAAAGAAAATGGAAACACCTAGTAAGAAACCTAAAAGCTCTAGCATGAATCATGAAGGATATGAAGAAATGCAACATGATATATCAAAATTACGAGACCAAGTGCAACAAATTTCACTCTCACAAAAATTAATAGAAGCTAAGATGGATGGTTTAAATAAAGACATGGAAGATAAGATAGATGGTTTAAAGAAAGGCATGGAAGCTAATATGGATGGTATGAAAGACAACATTAAAGATTGGGAGAAGGACATGGAAGGCTGGAAGGAATGTTTCACAAAGTTGCTACAAGAAAGGCTTCCTAATGGCGAAAATTTAGTAGAGAAAACTCAGAATGAGAACAAAATAAATGTTAATCATGATTCAAAAAATGACAACATTGAAGATTTGAAGAAAGACATGAAAGGTTTGAAAAATTGCTACAAGAAATGCTTCCTATTGGTGAAAAGGTAGTAGAGAAAACTCATGATGAGAATAAAATAAATGTTAATCATTATTTCATAGAATCTAACCGCATATTGAAGACCCACCATGTTCCAAAGATTGATACGAGAAAGTTTGATGGAAAGGATCTCATAACATGGATACTACAGACGGAGAAATATTTTGATCTCCATAATGTGAAAAACACACAAAAGGTACGCATTGTAACTTTATATTTGGAATCAAATCAGTTTGTATGGTATCGATGGATTTGGTCTCGTAAATAAATTGTCACTTGGGAAATTTTTACGAAAGAAATGATAGCACATTATGATGATACAAGAAGCATACCTTTTTTTAGCCAATTGATAAATCTCAATCAAAAGGCTTCAATGATGGAGAACATTGAGAAATTTCGAAAATTGAATAAAATGGTAAAAGATATTCTAGAGAAACATAGGATTGATGTGTTCATAGGGACTTTAAGGGATAAGATCCAACATGAGGTTCACCTTTGGGAACCTGATTCATTAGTGAAGGCATTTAGGTAGGCGAGAAAAATGGAAAGAAAAATTATGGCAACAAGGAAGCCTACCACTCACAACTATAAATATGGAAGTGTTGGTTCCCCTAGCATTACACAACCTACAAGGTTGACACCACAAAAATTGGAAGCAAAAAGAGAAAAAGGGATTTTTTACATTTGTGATAGAAAATATGGTAAAGGTCATAGGTGTGCTGAGAAGAAATTAATTTGCATAGATTATGAAGAGGAGGTAGAAAAGGAACAAGAAACGTCAAAAGGAGAGGATATACACCAGGAAAAAACCCTAGAGAAAGAAGAAATGAATCCTGCCATATCTTGTAATGAATTGGCCAGAATTACCACTCCTCAAACTATCAAGATAGATGGACATATCAAGAAGAAAAATGTAATAGTGTTGATTGATTTGGGAAATACGCATAATATCCAGCACCAGAGTGTCAAGTGACGGTTGCAAGTGGAGGAACCATAAATTGATCTGGAAAGTACCATAATATCAAGTTATCCATGGGAGAATATGTATTGAATAACCCAATGCTTTCCATTCCAATGGGTGGTTCTGATGTTGTACTAGGAGTCTAATAACTACAATCCTTGGGTACAATAGCTTTTAATTTTCAATAAGTTTTCATGAAATTTTATTTGGAAGGAAAGGAATTTGAATTAAGGAGTATCACAGGGATAATCAACTCTAACAAAATGACAAAGCTTCTAAAGGAAAAATAGCGAGGCGTAATTGCACAATTATGTTCGCTAGAGGTTCCCACATTGAAATCATCTATTTCTCCAGGTCTCCAAAAAAACTTCGACAATCATCCAAGGTATTTGAGACTCCAAAAGGCCTCCGACCTATTTGTGATCATGATCATGCTATTCATATGATTCTAGGAAGTGTTCCTCCAAACATTAGGCCTTAGAGATATCCATATGACGAAAGGAGTGAAATTGAATGTATGGTTGTAGAAATGTTAGAGATTGGTATAATTATCCAACCAAATTCGATAAACGAAGCAAGGGATGAATGGAAGAATGATGAAGTAGGGTGGGAACTCATTCAAAGGTGCAGAAGATCCCATTTCAAACAATATTGCCAGAACTTAACAAGGAAAAATCATATTGGAACCTGAAGCAATCACAGAACCGAGAAATCGACAACTACAAAATCGATCAATTTCAGAGTATCTCATTAAGTGGAATAACTTACCCGCTGAAGATTCCACATGGAATGATGATAATTTTATACATAAGCATACATAACTACTCAAGTGTTGAGGACAACACTTTTTGAAGGAGAGGGGCATGTTATGTCCCTATACTACTAGTGTAAACCCTTATTGTTATTAGTGAAACCCCCTTGTTATATTTTTGTCCCCATGTAGTACCCATAGAAGCCCACTATTGTTATTGTTGTGCCCTTAAATTATTATTGTTATGTCAGCTCGGATTATATTATGACCCCTTAGACTCCTATATATAGAAAGGAGGTCTTGTCATTTGTATCATCCAATAATTTTTCATTTGTGTAATGTAAAGGAGGTTTCCCCCTCGAAGAGGCTGATTTCTAAGTCGTTTATCCATCTTTTCTATCTTTTTGTGAGTTGGTTTCTTAACAATCTATCATATTTATTGCATGTAATTACATAGTTCTTTTCAAAAAGTGTAACACAATCATTATATTCTCTTCTATATATATATATATATATATCCAAGAAATCTATCATAATGACTTACTATTTGCATGCAATATAAATATAAATAATTCAACACAAAACACCACATTCTTTTCCAAGAACACTAATGCATTATATATCTCTATATTTACATAAACAACTATTCTTTTCAAGGGAACTAACATCATGGCTATTGTTTTGTGCATCTCTACAAATATTATTTTCCAAAAAAAAATCATAATAGTTCTTCTTTCCATGCATGCAAAAACACATAATTCCTTCTCAAGAAATTTACCCCAAAGAGTTGTTCTATCAATGTATAAAAGGACAAATTTCTTGCATTCTTGTTAGAAAAACAACATGGGTTACATAGATTCATGGTTTATTTTCAAGAAATTACTCTAGTTAACATTTAATTTTTCACAACCCACAAAAATCCTTTCAAGGACCCACGAAATCCACTCAACAATTACCCTCATTAACTATCTTCATTTTAAAAGAGGTCATGCAAATCTTTGCAAGCTTATTCTCATTAAATTGTCTTCACTTATCAATAACTCATGCAAATATTTTCCAAGATTAGTGTCATTAAATTTTCATTTTTCAATAAGGTATGAAATATTTTCAAGAAATCGAAATTCTAGATGTGTGGCATCTATTTTTGCATGCAAACATATACTTGTTTCCACAATAGCTATTTTCTTAAGTGCAAACATTTAATTATTTTCTAAAAGAAATATAGCATAATATATATTAATTTTATGCATATGTAATTTATTTTCTAAGGAAAATATAATATAATAGATATTGATATCATGCATATGCAAATTCTTTTAAGAAATTGGTGCAAAAATAACTTATCTTTTAATGTGTGGACTCCCTCAGCGCAATGAGACTCCTGACGCGGTATTCTATGTTTAATCGATAATTTATGCCAAAATACTATAACCAATAGTGTCTAGGTAAGAGATGAATAAATCATGTGCAAAGTTCCACATGGAACCGACTTTCATTAAACAAATTTTGTACATATGATGTTTCAAAAACACTCATTCCTCTTTATTGGCCTGATTCTACAAGGATTTGGCCATTAGTTCTCATTACTGGTAGGCTTACAGTAAATAGAATCAAGAAATGAAATATCTTTTCTAAATATTAAAAGAACTCCATAAACCACCCATACATCGCTCCATAAATCTGATTTTCCTAAATTCAAAATTCACTCAATAAATCATATTTTTGTAAATTCTAAAATCACACAATATATCCCTAGAATCTATCATGCCTTTCAAGGTATATTTTTATTTTCCTTATGGAAAACATATCACCTTTCCATATATTTTCTAAAACTATGACCCATTGGTTCTAAAACTCATAAAATATACCAACTTGGCAAAATACAATTTATTTACATACGAGAATATAAGTTCTTCTAAAAAATTAAGACCTCATTTTTAAGCCTTTTTCACAACAAATATTTAATGGCAATTCTGATGAATCAGCAATCCTTTGTGAAACCTTTTTCAAGAATCAATTTCCTCTCTTCACTTATCCATTCTCATGGTCATTTTGATTTCATGGATATTAAAATTAGTTTTAGAACAAATTATTCAAGAAACAATTTCCTGACTTGTGTCCACGTATTTCATTATATATATTAAATTATATTAGTAATATTTTATAATATGTAATATGTGAGTATTATGAGTCTTTACGATAGCTTACACCAAGCATATTACATACTCTCCCCTTTAAAGAGAAAATCATCCTAGGTGTTCTTCTCTCATTAGAACTTTATATTTTACTCACAATATAACAATCTAAATAACAAAAAACGGAATCCTTGCCCTTTAGAATGAAGTATTTTTATGTTCAATAAGTAAAATCGATCATTTTTATCAATAATCATAAGAATTTATAGCTACAAAAATAACCAATTTCTACATTCCTTTTCTTAGGCATTATTCAATTTTTTGAGATGAAAACAAAGTATCTATACCAACTTACTATTAATTATCAACTACTCTTGGAATTCATGGTCACTTTATGCAAGAAAAATAATTATAGGTGGTTCCACAACCTCAATGGCAAGAACCCTCTAATGTCTAATATGAAAAATTCAATAACATTAGTCACAAAATTTTCAATCAAATGAAATACTTTTCACTATCAATGAATTATGCAATGTCAAGTGATATTTTAATCATAGTACTTTTATAACTAGTTAGAGATCACTTAGCTCTCTAATCATAAAAGTGATAAATAATTGCACCAAGTGCACACTATCTTAACCCCTACTAAATACATCTGTAATAGCCTCCTCCCACATCTACCAAAGTAACCGACCAACCGGGGTAAACATGTGAGAAGAGGCTATTGTAATTGGATTCAACCTTCTTCGTAACCTTAGGGAAATGGAATCAATGGAAACACATCATACAAACCTTCCACATCATCAACAAGACTCCTAAGAACTATCCAAACCTTTCTAGTAACCAACCCTTGGGTCCCACTAATGTTTTTTACCACTTGACCTCTGGATGCTCCCATGTTATGGGCCTCACAACGTCCAAGTTGCTCTTGACTCTCTCATGACAAGGCATGCCATCATCCAGGGACTATTTTGCTTAGTGTTGTGCTAATTTCCTTGGGATTGGAGCCACTTTTTCAGGCCCAAAGCCTGGGTCACTGCCCAGAATTGAATGACAACTTCATGACAAGGAAACAAAGATGCAAATGAAAATACCTGAACAAGCCCTTAATCGGACCCCTACTAGCCATGACAGGCATTTCATTAAACATATCACAAATATCTAATATACACATATAAACAACATATTTAAGCATAGGGGTCTCATACTTATCTGAGAATCGATATGAATCATTGTCCCTTAAATCATTTGCTGCATTATCATCTATTTGGTCATAGATACATTGTTCATTCATTTACAAGTAAAAACATCATGAGATCCATACATAGCCATTGTCATAAAAGATATACATAACCAGCATAATAGCAGCAAAAACACCAAGGAAATCACATCCATATGATCCACATATAAACCAATATAATACTCATAAAATTACAAGGACAGATAAGCTCATATTAATGATGCAAAATCCAAACCCAGGATGGGGCTAACACATTCGACCCGACCATAGAATGGATGAGCTAACTCTCTCTTCATCCATTCACCCCCATTCCATATTCCAAGCATGAATGTGGGACTCAAACCAAAAGAACCAACCAAGGCATCCTGAGGCTATATCACCTCAGCTTCATCAATAGAAACCAAGTTTTACCATAATCCATCTTGGATCACTGGGCCAACACAATAAACATGTAATAATATGCTTTACCATTACCTCAACCCAATCACTAGGCCAAACAAGCAAGTATGCCACTAGATTTCTCCACCTATGTTGTGAGGAATTTTCATGTCTTCTAATATCTCAGGATTTACTATAATCCACAGTCTGATCAAGGGATCATTTGGCCTTAAATTGAAACACCACCCTCTAGGATTTATTGTATATCTCATCATTCATCAGCAAGGATTCCTAGGCTTAATTAAGGAAAAGAATCTCTAGCTTTACCATATATACCTCCATTCACCGATAAGGATTCCTAGGCCCACTAAGGCAACACAAAATATGACTTTACCACAACCCACAGTCTCATTGAGGGGTTACTAGGCCATGTGTTCTATCTTTCAGAGATCCACCTAAATCAACTCTAAATCCATCTGATAATCCATCTCAACCAAAACATGAGAATCCCATCACACCATGGCTATTTAGAAATGGAAAGGCTAGGCTGAAAACACTATCACACCTGGAAAATCCCATGCCATAACATGAAAAGAACCACATACAATACCATGGATGCCAAATATAGCAAGGAAAATAAAAATTCAAATCGATACCTACAAAGAATATTGTCGTAGCTTCTTTATCTTGCTTTTCCTTGCTTTCTCCTTCCTTCACCGTGCCTCCTTTTCCTTCCTTGATCCAATGCCAAAATGCTCCAAGAAAACCCTAAGTTTCCAAGAGTATGAGAGAGAGAGAATAATGACAGAGGTCCAAAAGTGGAATTAAAAGAAGGTACCAACTAATCCTCATAAGCATTTTTATCACTTAGGCCTCTATTTTCTTCATTTTCCATTTTTTTCCTTCATTTTCCTCCTCACATGCAACCTGTGACCTTTCACCTTACTTTTCTCCTAATTTCCATTATTTTCATCAATAAATGTTCAAAAAATGCCATTTTCCTTTCCAAAGCCTTAGCCATTATGTTTTCCACTTTCCTTAGCCATAATAAACCAAATGAACACCCACTAGGATGTCTTGCCGAACATTCAACTTGGAATAAGTGTCCCATCAGCCATGATTATTAATTTTTCCTTTATTAAATTTTATTACATGGAATTTTCACCAAGGATGTTACAGAACCCTCCCCGTTGGGGGACAGCATCCTCGGTGTTCAACCACACCTATACCTCAACAAAACTACTGAAAACACTTATACTTCTCATGGAGATTTATAACATAGATTGATGCAATATTTATAATTATCACCCTGCTGAAAAGAAAACCAACATGACAGCATAACAACATGATAGGTATAATGACATGACACCCATACCACTTATTGGAGCGTTATAACATAGCTCATGGTGGTGTTTACATCCATATGCATATGTACATATACCAAAACATCATCAAACATGTAGCAAAACATATACCAAGGACATGTACCAAAACACCATACTAAAACTTCTCTGCCTCAACCGACAAACAATGAAGGATACATATCCCACATCTGATCCGCAATATCTAATGTAGCTTCATCGGGCCCAAATTCCTTTCACTGCACTTTAACATACTTGATTCTTCGGTTTTGAAGCATAAGCACCTTTTTCTGCAATATACACTTAGGCTTCGACTAGAATTCTCCATATGGTTCCACCTGTAATACAGACTAGTCAATCGCATGATCAACATATTTAACATATTTCTTAAGAAATGACACATGGAAAACATCATGGACTTTCACTATCGAAGGAAGTGCAACTCAATAGGCTACTAGCCCATTCCTCTTAATAATAATGAAGGGTCCATAAAACTATGGTTCGATCTTGGCATAGATCCAATCCGCAAGGATATCTTCTTTAGTTTTATGTGCAAGTGCACTTGTTCGCCAATGTGGAAGTCCTTGAACAACCTATTCTGATCTTCATATATATTCTACCTATCTTGTGTTGCTTTCAAATTCTTCTTTATTACCTACATTTCTTGTTGCATTTCCACCAACATGTCTAGTCCAATCAACACCTTATTCACCTGATCACTCCAACTGATGGGATTATTGCACCTCCACCCATACAATGCCTCAAATAGACTCATCCTCAAAGATCCATGATATTCATTGTTGTAAGTGAACTATACTAGTGGAAGGTACACTTCCCACTTTCATTATTGATGCATCACATACATATTCAACATTTCCTCCAATATCCTATTGACCCTCTCAGTTTGTACATATGTCTATGGATGATAAGTTGTATTTAAGGCCAACTTTGTGCCCAAACCTCCAAACAACTCCTTCCAAAAATTTGAAGTGAATTTTGCATCCCTGTCTGACACAATCTTATTTGGAACTCCATGCAATCTGACAACATCTCTAATGAATACATGTGTTGCATCACTAGCTAAGAATGTAAACTTCACTGGAATGATGTGTGCTACGTTTGTGAACCTGTCCACAGCAACCATGATGGAATCATGTTTTCTAACTATCCTCAGCAAACTTATGAAAAATTTCATGGAAATAACCTCCCATTTCCATTTTGGAATCAAAATCGGATGTAGTAGTCTAATTGGATTCTTACACTTTTCCTTCACCCATTGACAATCAAAACACCTAGCCAGAAACTCTACTACATCCTTCTTTAGATTCGGCCAATAATAAAATTTCCTTACTGCGGTCAATGTATTCTGATAGGCTAGGTGACCTAAATATGGTTTTGCATGAAACTCCCTCAAAGTCACCTTCTTGAGCTCATTACTCTCTGGAACATATATATTGTCACTAAATATAACCATTACATTCGTTGTAAGACAATAGTCCACATCCTATGCACCTGCACCTGCACCTATACCACTACCTATACATGTACTTGCACTGCCTATACCTATAACCTGCTGCAACCTTTACATAACATCCATATACCTGACATTCTGTTGAACTTCTTGTAGGATCATATCCTATAAGTCTGTCCCATAGAAGCTTATAGATTCTACGTAATTTTCATGTACCCACCTGCTAAGAGCATCTGCAGCCTTGTTCTCCTTTCCTTTGATGTAGTTGATCTCAAAGTCAAAATCACTGATTATTACCAATCATCTATCTTGTCAAGCATTCTAATTTGATTAGTTAAACAAATACCTCAACCCAATGTGATCAGTCATCAACACAAACCTCCTACCAAGAAGATAGTGCATGCACATCTTCAACTCATGTGTGATCACTACTAGCTCAAGATCATGTGTAGGGTAGTTCTCCTCATGCTTGTTTAGTTTTTGTGACTCATAGAAGACCACTTGTCCATACAGCATAACTACTCCACCAATTCCTCTTTCTCAAGCATCTATACATACTACAAACTCGTTTTCCATATCTACAATCTGTAGCATTGGTGCATGTGTCAATAACTACTTAAGTTGCTCAAAATTGGCCTCACACTCCTCTGTCCATTCAAAATTCTTACCTTTCCTCTACAAATATGTAACAGGCTAAGAAATCTGAGAGAATTTCCTAATGATTATCCTGTAATAGTCTGATAACCCAATTAAATATCTCGCCTCATCCACATTCCTCGAAGCTACCCACTCCATGAATTACCTTAACGTTTCTGGATCCACTACTATGCCCTCCTTGGAAACAACATGTTCCAAGTAATGTACCTTAGTCTGAAAGAAATTTCACTTATTGAGCTTAGCATAAAACTGACGCTCTCTCAAAAATCTCAACACCCTGTTAAATGTTCAACATGCTCTTCCTCATTTTTATAATATACCAATATATCATCAATGAACACAATAACAAACTTATCCAAATACACATGCAACAAACTATTCATCAATCACATAAAGTAGCTAGAGCATTAGTCAAATCGAATGGAACTACAACAAACTCATAATTCCCATACCTGGAACAAAACGTTGTCTTGTAAATTTCCCCCTCTTTAAGGCATACCTGGTGGTATCATGATCTCAAACCAAACTTCGAGAACATTATTTCTCCCTTGAACTGATCCAACGAGTCATTAATCCTCAGCAATGGATACCTATTCTTGATAGTCATTTTTTTCAACAGCCTATAGGCAATGCATAATATGAGAGTACCATCCTTCTTGCTCACAAACAATATCGTACTCCCCAAGGTGATACACAACCTAATGCATCACTTGTCAAACATTTTGTTCAACTCCAACATCAAATCTACAAATTCAGGTGTTCTCATCCTTTACGGTTCTTTTGATGTTCAAGCTTCCCCTGGCACTAACGCAATACAAAAGTATACCTCCCTATGAGGTGGATGCTCTAAAATGTCCTCAGGAAATACATCCTAGAACTATTCTAGAGGTGGGTAGCTACTAAAAACACTTGCATCCTCAACTTCCTCACCTTTATCACCTGGAATGTGCATTGCGAATAACATACACCCTTTTCTACGAATATGCTTTTCCTACATAATTGTCACCATCCTAACTGATATGGACTTCTTCTTTTCTTGCAAGACTCTTGGTTCCCCATGTTCATCCACACACTCAATGGATTTCTCTTTACAATCCACCTTGGTTCTATGAAGGTACGACCAATTCATGCCCAACAACATACTATATGATTCTAACAATAATACATTCAAATGTGATGTGGTACACATACCATTGAAATCATATGAACAAGCTATTACCTAATGATGAACTCACTTCTTTGTACCTATAGCCAACTGCACTAACCAAGATTTTGCATGCACTTCTTTATTCAAACCACATGTATCCAGCAAGTCAAGACTAACATAAATGTAATTAGATCCACGTCTAATCAAAATAGAAATAACTTTCTCATAAATCCTACCGTCCATCTTAATGATAGACACCTAATGGTCTGCATGTTTGTTATCCAATGCTTCATAAATATGAGGAACGCTCTGGCCAACATCCCCAACAGTATGTATCTCCTATACATTATATATCTAAGGCCTCATGCCTTGATTCTATGGAAAATGTCTCTTAATTTTCTTTTTATTGCATGTCGAACACTCCAACCAACCAGTATCATCACCTTTATGTTGTTGTTGTGACCCATGCCCCTGTCTAGCTGCATTCAACCTCTTTTGCATTGCCACATTGTCTTTCTCATCTACATTTTGAGTCCTTTCTATTTTTGGTTCCGAATTCCCTTTTGTCTTCTCCTTCCCAACCTTGCTAAGATTTATTCTTACACTTTAACTCTTAATATCAATGATTCAATTTCCCAATTACTTCCTCAAGTGACTGAGGCTCATCATACTCAATCTGATCTCTAAATGCTAATGGAAATCCACTGACAAATTGTTGAATTTTAGCCTTCTCATCTTCAAGATACAATACATACCTCAATAACTCCAAGAACTTAGTTGTGTACTCTTCATTTTTCATTGGTCCCATCTTTAGCTCATAGAATTATTTGGCCTTACTATCATAGTAGCTTTTTGAAAAATACTTCTTCCTGACAAGCCTCTTGAACTCATGCCAACTCAAGTCCTTTGTCGTGATGTCTCTAACCCACTTCACATATTCCCACCATATATCCGCTTTACCTTTCAAGATGAAGATAACAATTATAGCCTTCATGTTTTCTATGTACTCAAGCAACTTAAAGAACTTGTTCATCCGATGTATCCAAGCCTCTACATCTTCTGGGTTCTTTAAGTCCCCATCAAATTTAAGTGGATTTTATTTCCTAAACTCACCTGGAAAGTATCCCCTATCGCTCCTCCTATAAGGATGATAACAATTACTATCATGATGCATGTCATAATTAGAAATAGAGTAGTACCTGTATCCATCACCTTTCCTACACAAAATATCCAACAACCTACAATATCTAACAATGTCATATCTATCTAAAATGTGACCACCATTAGACCAACTGTGATATTTCCCATCATTTTTTTCCTCCTTCTCATGGCTAATCCGATGTGGTCCTTATGACGACAATTCTGACAAACATGGAAAGTATATAGCATTAACCTCTTCTTGTTTCTCTTGTGCATGCATGATTTTGTAATTGTCCACCTTACAACTGCTTATTTCTTCCTTAAAGCTTCTCAATGTGTCTGCCAAATCAGAGGAGTGCCCAAGACCACACTTCTCATCTAATTTAGAGGGAGAGTCTTTGTAGTCTACCATCTTGTTAGCCATTTGATCTCTTTCCTACAAAGCATACTATGTCAGCTAAATCAAATCACCAAAAACCAACATACCTAATCAAAATTCAGGGAGGATATCTCATATGCAATATCAACCAATCAATGTACTACATGTATAGCATAATCATGATAGCATATATACATATAATAGATAATCACATAACTATGTAACCATCAGTCTAGATAGAGTCGAATCATCAATGCATGGCCATATCAACTACACATACCATGACCTCATGCATAACAAAAGAAACCATACCAATGTATGCTGAAAATATGAAAGCATAAAAATATGAAACCAATGATACACTCGCGACAACAAATTTCACAACAACACCATCGTCTTACAAATGGAAACATCACTACAACTGTGATTAACATCATGCATATTTAACAAGCACATAGATCACAAGAAAGATTAACACACATGGAAATGACATGAATGTATGACCAACACACCACCCATCCAGTCTGATGGGTGAACCATGCTCTGATGCCACTCTGTAAAACCCTCCTCACACATCTACCTAGGTACCTGGCCAACCAAGGTAAATAGGTGACGAGAGGCTACTATAATTGGATTCAGCCTCCTAGGTGACCTCAAGGAAACAGAATCGACGAAAACACATGAATAAACCTTCCACATAATACAAAGGACTCCTATGAACCATCCTAACCTTTCTCGTAATGAGCTCTTGGGTCCCACTAAGGTTTATGACCACGTGACCTCTTGATGCTCCCATTCTATCGACCTCACAACGTATAGGAGGCTCTGGATGCTCTCATGACAAGTCGTGCCAATGTTCAGGGAATATTTTTCTTAGTGTTGTCCTAGTGTCCTATTGTCACAGCTACAACCAACCTCCAAAATTTTTCCTTAGCTTTGTCTTTGAGCCTCCCTACCAACCTTTCATAGAACCTTGTCTTTATTTGTCAATTACACAAGCTTCACTCTTTTTCTTGCACAAAGACAGCCTATTGATCCAAGTTTGATGCATTCCCCTAATAGGCTAATCACTCGGACTTGGTCCAACTGCATGCTGAGCAGCTTCCCCAAGAAATTACACAATTCTAGAGGGAAACCAACCTTCCCTCCAGAAATTGTACAATTCTGTCTAGTAACCTGATAGGCTCCAAATTGCATAATCCTGCTAGTTAGGCTTCACCCAGAAAACTACAGAATCCTTCTCAGTAGGCCTGCTCAGCCCAAGAATTACGCAACCTTAGGCAACAGTCAGCTGCTCTACCCAGAAATTGCACAAACCTCCTGGCTGGCCAGCCCAACTCCCATCTAGAAATGTGGATTTTCTCCCAGCAGTTGAGTAGTTTCATGCATGAGCATTTGGGTTGAACAGTTCCACCCCAGACCAAGGAAACTTGACTTGCATGCATGGCTTTCTTTTTCCCAGAATAGAAAAAGGCAACATGCAAAAAGCTTCCCATGATTGAGGGACCTATTTTTAGCAAGTGGAGGTTACATGCAAAGTTCGTTTTAGAAAATTTCCTCCAAGTGTCACTTTTTCCTCGATTTGTGGCAAGCGCGTCATGAGCTCAAACTTTTTTATTCGACACATCTGGCTCAACTATTCATGGGTAAGTGGTCCCAACTTTTATTTTTCACGATTTCTATTGCTTTTTGTGTTTTTTCTTGTGTCAATGCCATTTCTTGATTTCTTTAAAGGATTGCTATCGTTTACATGTATACTAGCTTGTACTAGCACAGTTTCAGTTTTCAATGCTATCTCACTACTATCACATGGATGAAACTGTTTGGCACGAATAATCGTCGATTCGGTGACTCCCTTCACCCACATGCATGTTGATCTTTTTAATGAATCTTTCATTCAATATTTTTATGCACGATCAATCACTTCTTCTTTCACTTAGTGTCGCCATGCATCCACTTTCAAATTTTCTTCCAGTTCCCTGTCGGCGGGTCTAGGCAATCTTGGCCCAGACTATGCCTCACCGAGATAGCGTTACGGAATCTAGAAAAGGAGGGCTCTGTATTCCTCTCTAGAAATGTGCATTTTTGTTGAGCCACTATCCTCTAGGACTGTTTTGCACATTTCTGACGGATAGTGACTGCTAGCCTAGAAAATTGCGAATGCCTTCCCTGGGCCTGCAATCATTGCCAGCTGGAATTGCGGATTGCACAATCCCTGAAGTCAACAGTCAGCCTAGATTGCACATTGTGAAAATCCAGTAGCTAGTCTTACCTCCCAGAAAACCTAGACATCCTTTTGCGCAGTTTTTGTAGCCAATCACCCAGCCTCCCAAAAGAAATTGTGCCATCTTTTCTTATCATCACCCAGTTATGTGTTATGTCATTCCCTAAATTTGCTTTGGTTTTCGCTGAAAGATTCCTTGCCATGCATATTGCTTTGTATCAAGATATTTCAGATGTTCATCCACCTCTTAACAGTACAGGATCAATGGCCTCCAAGAGAGAAATATCCAAGGACATTGATGGAAGTGCCACTGGAGCAGCAATTGAGCAGGTGTTTGCATGTCTACCGATCTATGAATATACCAAATTGTTTCTAGACAAGGACATCAAGATGGAATGGCAAGAGGTCAGTGAAGCATTTTCCGGAACTTTTGCGAAAGAACTCAAAGACCATCAAGTGTATGTGAACATTCACAAGTTCGGCATGTACCAGATTGCATGTAGATACCCCGCATTCCCATGCGTAGACATGATACCCTGGATTGTCTCACACATTGATTCCAAGATGATGACTCTGAGTAGTGTCAGAAAGATGAAGATTGCAAATTCTTGGCATGGGATTATGATGAAATGTATCATATGTCAAAGCCCATGACTATCATGGAGACTCCTTTCAGCTTACCCAGCAGCAGTGCCAACTCTAGAAACATTATGAAGAACTTTGTAAAGGAGTTGGCTAGATTCAGGATGACACCCAACTAGATCTATAAGATGAAGATACTGTGGAAAGTGTATCAATACTTGGTCATATTTGCATGTCGACTATGTGGCCAAGAAAGCATGGAAACCTTCCAATAGAGTTGGGTGATCATGCTGGACCAACTAGCCAGAGAGGGTAAACCATGTAAGTGGTCTGGCATGTTCTCTCATAAGCTCAAGGAATACGTAACGAAGGCTCGACAGTCACCCGGAGGTATGAAAGTTGAGATCTACATGTCCGCCTACATCTTAGATGCAATCTATGCTAGACAAGAGTTCCTGGGCTTAGAGTGGTCATGGTCACCGACAGAGATTTCTATGAACACATATTGTAAGTTGTTGCCTGAATGCATCTTCAGAGGAGTAATCACACGGTTATCCGATCATTTTTTCACCCCATTTTACAAGATGATATTCGAATAGGATCCATCTTGCATGTCGAAGGAAGCAATGGAGGAACTAATAGACATTGCTAATTGGTATTCCTCACCGTCTGGCACATTCATACAAATGTTCAACACAAAGAAGCCTCTGCATGTTCTATCGAAGTTTTCCTTGACCATACTCGTCATGCAGGAAGTAGCATATCACATCTCGGCAGGATTGATAGCTAGACTACACCGAAAGAAGAAAGCACCTTGGCCAACTCTTCCATTATGGATTGGTTTATACGAGATTCAGAGTTTCAAGCAAGAAGATGTCAAAGCAGAACTGATGAAGAAGTATCCATTCGACCTCTGAAGCTAAAATCTGTATGACCTACATTGTATTGTGAAAGATCACTTCACGAGAGTACAATTCAACTAGATCCATGGGGCATGCCATTGGGAAAAGGAGGACCCATGGAGATATTGTTACAACTACTCTAGACTCATTGAAATGGTAATCTTCACCATGGATTGTTTAGAAAAGCAACATAAAGTAGCATCTCAGAGAGCACCAGCACCAAAAGCAGCAGTAGCAGCAGAGGCAAGAATACTAGTGCATGACAAGGGCCAGAGGAAGATTCTCAATCACATGGAGGAAGAGAAAAGTTGCAAGTTCCAAGAAGATCCATTAGTTGAGAAAGCATCTATGGCTATAGAGGCGAAGAGGCAATAATGTGACAAGAGAATCGTGTAAAGGCAAAGGGGGAAGAGAAGAATGGAGGAAGTAGAGAAGGAGTTTCATGAGACGAAGGAGAATCTTTGGAAGGAGCAAGAGCTACATAGGCAGGAGAGGGAAGTGCAATAGAAATAGGTATAGTAGGGAGTGAAACATGTGGAAACAGATGAATCAATGCTCGTACTAGTAGTGGATTCAATGGAACAGCTGGCAGCAAAAAGATAGGGTAAACCATCGTAGGAGCAGGACTTCACTCATCAGATAGAACAAGCACTTCAATAGTTGGATACGGATATGCAGAAACGAGAATTGGAAGAGGACATTGACCTTATTTCTCACCACCAAGAGGTCGACTTACCTGCTTCATGACATCCATATGAAGAGCAAGTCTCAAGTAACTGAGGAGGCACTAAGATACGGATCAACCGAAAGGAGAGATGCACGACATCTCATTCGATGAGTCTCAACATTTAGTTGTGGAGTCTCACAGAGTGTCGACTCTGGATGATCATACATCTCATGTGAAAGTTGAGGAAAGAGTGATCATGTCTGACGTGCGCAAATATCCAGCAGCCTTGGCTGATGTGACTATACTGTGTATCGAAGCCACTAGCTCAAGTGTTCACTTTGTGATAGTTCAAAATGAGAGAATGGCTAAGGAACTATGGATGGCCAAGAAAGGCGAATAGTTGGTGACAACGTCTACCCGAGCTAAGCTAAAGAAGGAAATACTAGATGAAGTATTGTGCCTTGACACAGTTATGCGAGCATTATACTCCAAGTTTGGCACTGTGCATAAGGCAGTCATCCATCTCAACAGATGGAACTAGAGATGTGCTAGAAGAGCACGTATCTTGATGAACTTTCATGATGCTATTGATTACATGGAAACATGGACGATGAGATACAATGGAGCCCCACTTCACTTGCATAATATGATGAAGGCCAGTGCGGTCAAGTTGAAGGCATGTATCTAGAGTCAAATATGGAACTATGAATAGCTCTCACTACTCATCACTAGTATATAGGCTTCCCATGCATGTGTGTTCAAGAGTATGGATGTTGTGATGTACGCACATGCGATCCCATCTATTGGGACTCTCACCTAGTTGAAGACAAAGTAATAGGTTCGACTAGAGCTTGAATCTTACTTCGACGAGTTGATGCACATTGCTACTAACCCAAACTTGCCCATCAGTGCAGACATCATGCACAAGTATGTTGCTGGTCTAGCTGAATTGAAGACAATGATGTGCATACTTACAGATGAGTTGGATAGAGGAGCCCAAGTAGTGTATCTAGATGCTATGGAGGCAAGAGTCAGGTTTCGGAAAGATGTAACCTTAGAGGACACGAAGACCATCAAGGACTACCAATCTTGGCATCAGTATGTTATTGCTGATCAGCGCGAGGATGTTGAGGAGTTGGAATTCCATGGTTGTCTAAGTCATAGTGATGTCTAGCATGGCTTTCTCAAGCCATTTTGTCTCACGTGGGTACATGTGCATTGTAATGTAATGTCATGTCAAGTGTAAGTCAAGTGTCGATAGTTGGATGTAACAGTCATAGAGTAGATGAACAGTCATGAGGGTAGTTGAACTATCATAAAGGGGAATGTCAAGGGCCATCCCACCATTTGTTATAAATAATCCCTCATAACTCATTGTAGAGGCTTTTGGTTAGCCAAGTTTCCAATAAGACTGTCTGGGAGAGAGCTCGGACAATATTGTAATGAGCCTTGGCTTCTCCACTACATAGAGCTAGTACATCTCTTTGGTGGAGCAGGTGGTTGTGGTTGTAACGTTCCACTATCGAAACTAGTGGCTAGACATGGATGTATTGTATGAATGGAACTTACACTTCTTAATATAACAAGATCCAACATGTTTCATGCATATGTTTTATTGTATTGTATTCTATATGGTTTTCTCTAAATGATATATGTATCTATTTACATACGCATGCATGAATCTTTCTGAAATGTGTTGTTGGTTTAACCATCACTTTGGATTGCTTGCTAACTTTTCTTCCATGTTGTGATGTATCTTTGCTCATGTGTTACCTTCTTAAATGTGTGCTATCACAGGTTTCCAATGGGCGTACTCATCTAAACCCCCGTATGTTAGAACCTCTCATGGACCTCCCTTGAGTCACCACATCTATCACACCATTGCTACCAACAGAGGTATCTTACTTGCCTCTATGTGAAATCACGATCAAGGCATTACCATATGACCTAATGCTGGGACTCCTACACCAAATAGGCTGAGGTCTAATTGGGACTTCTTACCAGGGAGATCCCCTGACATGTTGGTGGGTCCAACACGTCAACATTTCTGGCACTAGAAGGAGGGCCAGATGATAAGCTGTGTCCTTTCATCTTGTTTTGAACTTTTGCATTTCTATCATGGATTCTTGCATTCTTCTCCCTCCACGTTTATTTTTGAATCATGAGGATGTCACCATCACGAGGGAGTTCATCGATATCTTGTCCAGTTACACGTATGATGGTGAAGGCGAAGTGGCCTAGCATGAGTTCTTACATGACTTTATTTCCATGCTTCATGAGGAAGATGGGTGCTCTGATGAACAGGCCAGCTTACTTCTTGCATACACACTTCGTGAATATCCACTTCGATTGTTGTGCAGCCTACCGACTAACAGCGTGCACTAACTTGAGCACTTCCGTGATCTCATTAAAGACACTTTCCATCATTTTGATCCAGACCATCTTGACCAAAAATTGTTACAACAACTAAAGGCTCTGCATGAATCGACTATGGATTTTTGGCAGCACTTCTGTGACTTGCAATTTCAAGCTCAGAAGAGCCAGACGAAATTTTTCTATCTTTAGAACTGGTTCTAGTATTGTGTTAATAAATCTGCTCATCCCAAGAAAAAGTTTGCAATCAAGATTTGCTCAACATTCTTTAGTGATGGAGCTACGCAATCCCAGATGGATGCGGTCACTGTCACAAGTGATTGTCGGCCATCCACTCATCAAATAGCTCCACCACTACAGAGTGATGTTGAGGATCATGCTCACACAGTAGTTCAACTGTCACATCCTCCCAACACCACTTCACTTAATTTTTGCACAGATTTGGTTGTGAGTCCATCTATTTGTCATATGCATTTTGTTCCACAAACTCCGTCTTCGCACTCGGTTGTTCCTTCGGATAATACTATCTTATGTTCTTCCATTCCAAACTCTACACTTGTTGTGAATGAGAGACAAGCCACTGACGGATTTTGTGTTGCAAAACCAAGATCCGCTGTCATTCATGAAGAACATGAGTGGGAGCTTGAGCATCAACAGCCGGCGAAGGATGACTCCCTTTCATCTAAGCCTCCTCTGTTCTTTCCTCACATCTTTGGTGAACCTGCCATCCATGATTTTGCATGTGTACCTTCATCCACAAATGCACCCATTGTTAATCACTTGCAAGACACACTGGATGTCATTCCATCATCCAACAATGGAGAGGGTAAGTTATTCATGGAAAATCAACTTGTTCTTTCATCTGCCTTTTCCAGAAACACAAAGGATGAATTTGTCCACTTTTTATCTACCCCTCTATTTGATTCATATGATCATGAGGATGTTGATGAAATCATTGATTTTTCTGATCATGGCGACCATGATCCATTTACTCCTATATTTGTTCATGATCATGATACTACCGCATTTGATTTTTTGAAGCCACCGGTCTATGATGATCTATCTGACAATGAAGTTGAAATACCCAAAACTGTCGAGGCACTTCAGCCCAAGCTGATGGTTATGTTAGGCCCTCACTCTCTTAGGGTTAGTCTCACTTCCGATCAGGAAATTTTTCAATCACCCAAGGCTCCTCATCACCCATCTATATGCATTGAAGATCAATCTCATGCATAGATCATACTTCCTCCACTCGAACTGCATGATCATATCCCTCATGCATTAGAGGTATCTTACATTACAAGCACACATGCACTGCGAAAGTTGTCTTTGTTTCTTTTGTTTGCTTGCATGTCATAGTCAAGAGTGTGCATATGCTTCAAAGTTGCACGTAGTGTCACACAACACTATGGTAAGTCCACGGACTGCTCTTCATACACTTGCACTCACTTATGTTCCATGGGCACTTTGAAACTTGAAGTGTGGTTGTCTTCATTGTTATATCTTTCTTTCTTGTTGGTTCACACAATTGGGTTGCTCATGGACCAAGCCTTCACCAACATGGGTCAGCCAATGTGCTGGTGGCTACAATGGAAATATCACTTCACGTTATCAGGCTCATGCACTGTTAGTTTAGGAGTAGGAGTAGTGTTTTCTTTCAGTTGGCTTTCTTTCATGCATGTTTGCTTACTTGCTTTGTTTGCTTGTTTGTTTTCTTGCTTGTTTTCTTACTAGCTTTGCTTTCACTTTTTCTTTTGCTTTTGCTTTGCTTTGTTGTGTCTTTGTCTGCTTGTTTTCTTCGTAGGTAAGTTTCGCATGAAACCATGTATGACTCTTGAAACAAGTTGGGTAAAGTACAAGAGGCCTTCCACAACTACCACTACTTGGTTATCTATCATCCTACCTCTGTATGAAGATCTTGTTACTTTTAGTCCTAATACATTGAAGGAAAATACACATTGTTTGAAGTAAACCTTAGTGAAAACACAACGCTTGCATGCTAACTAGTGTCACATACTCTAGTCGGTTGTTTTTGGGTTAACCCTTGTCATCTCAGTCATGTAGAGTAAGGTGAGGGGGAAAGCCTCAACAAACACGTCAAAGGTATAATAAACTACTTCTTTGGAGGAACAACCTCTTCTGCTCTCAATAAGGCAAGATCGCTCTTCCACTTATAAAACGAATAAGTTCTATGCATAGTCAAAAATATGAATAATGAAAAATATGAAAAGTAAACAAATTCAAAATGAAAAATGAATAAGGCGAAAGAAGAGAAAGGTTTACTACACAGATAGGTGATGCAAGTAGCTCCACCAGGGTACTGACTAGGCTTGCTAGCAGTGAAGCCATGCTTTTGTTCCTATGTGACTCCGTTGGGGTACTGTCCAAGCCTGCTAGCAGCGGAGCAACACCATAGATGAAACAAAGACTCTGACGACTATAATGCTTTTGCACCAATCTACCCCTCAACCCTAATCGAAATAACTATGTTTCCTTGGCTTGCAATGTGTGTCAATTGACCAAGAGCTTGACAGATGCTACATCTTACAATCAGGCTAGTGTGAAACCAAGAGGAACTGAGAACTGAACAATACTTCCAGAGGTGTTAGACTTGCTTTTCATGAACAAGGTCCATTCAGAGAGCTGTAATTCTACAAGTGTGTCACCAAGTGTTGTAGCAGCTACAATCACCCTCCAAAATTTTGCCTTCGCTTCATTTTGGAGCCTCCCTACCCACCTTTCACAGCACCTTGTCTTGATTCGTCAAGTAGACAAGCTTCACTGTTTTTCTTGCACAAAGACAGCTTGTCGATCCAAGCTTGATGCATTCCCCTCATAGGTTGATCACCCAGACTTGGTCCAGCTGCAGGCTGAGAAGCTTCACCAAGAAATTGTGCAATTCTAGAGGGAAACCAACCTTCCCTCCAGAAATTGCACAATTCTTTCTGGTAGCCTACTAGGCTCTAGAATTGTGCAATCTTGCCAGTCAGGTTTCACCCAGATAACTACGTAATCCTTCCCAACAAGCCTGCTCAGCCCAGGAATTGTGCAATCCTCGGCAACAGTAAGTTGCTCTACCCAGAAATTGTGCAAATCTCCTGCGAAGCTAGCCCATCTGCCATCCAGAAATGCACATTTTCTCCCAACATTTGAGTAGCCTCATGCATGAGCAGTTGGGTTGACCAGTTCCACCAGGACCAAGGAAACATGACTTGCATGCATGGCTTGCTTTTTCCTAGAATAGAAAAATACAACATGTAAAAAGAATTCGATGATTTAGGGAGCTATTTTTAGTATCCGGAGGTTACATGCAAAGTTTGTTTTAGAAACGTTCCTCCAAGTGTCAGTTTTTCCTTGATTTGTGGCATGCACGTCATGAGCTCAAACTTATTTATTCAACACATCAAAGCTCATTCTTTCACATTGATATTGGAGCTCTTACATCCCACAACACATCCAGGACTCTTTGACACATTCGACTTAGCTATTCACGGGTAAGTGGTCTCAACTTTTGTTTTTCAACATTTCTATCACTTTTTCTGTTTTCACTTGTGTGAGTTTTGTTTGATTGATTTCTTTGAACTCTTGATGTCATTTACATGCATACTAGCTTGTACTAGCACTGTTTTAGTTTTCCTTTCTCTCTTACTACTCTTGCATGCATGAAACTGTTTGGCACAAACATTCGCTGATTCAGTGACTCGCTTCACCCACATGCATGTTGATCTTTTTACTGAATATTTCATTCAATATTTGCATGCACAATCAATCACTTATGCTTTCACTTAGTGTCACCATGCATCCACTTTCATATTTACTTTCAGTTGCCCATTCGCCGGTCTGAGCAGTCTTGGCCCGGACACTGCCTCACCCAGACAACATTGTGTAATCTAGAAAAGAAAGGCTCTGTCTTCCTCTCCAGAAATGTGAATTTCTACCCAGACACTGTCCTCTAGGGCTATTTTGTGCCTTTTTGAGGGACAATGTCTGTTGACCCAAAAAATTGCGCAATGCAGTCCCTGAGCCTGCAATCATTGCCAGTAGGAATTGTGCATTGCACAATCCCATCAATCAATAGTTAGCCTAGATTGCACATAGCACAAATCTAGCAACTAGTCTGGCCTCCTAAACATCACAGATAGCCTTTTACGTAGTTCTAGCACCTAGTCACCCAGCCTCCCAGAAGAAGTTGCGTAATCTTTGCCTATCATTCCCCAGGTATTGTTATGTCATTCACCGTATTCGGTTTGGTTTTCTCTAATGGATTTCTTGCCATGCATGTTGCTTTGTCTCTAGATCTTTCAGGTTCTCATTTGCCTCTTAGCAATATAGGGTCAATGGCCTCCAAGAGAGCACGATCCAAGGACACAAACCTAAGTGCCACTGGAGAAGCAATTGAGCAGGTCTCTGCATGTCTACCAATATATGAAGATACCAAACAGTTTCTAGACAAGGAAATCAAGCTGAAATGGAAAGAGGTCAATGAAGCATTTGCAGGCACTTTTGTGGAAGACCTCAAACATCGTCAGGTGTATGTGAACATTCACAAGTCTGGCTTGTACTGGATTCCATGCAGATACGCCACGTTCCCATGCGCGAACATGATACGTTAGATCGTCTCACACATTGATTCTAAGACGATGACTCTGAGTAGTGTCAGTAGAAAAACCTTGCCACCTACTAGGCACAATATTATGATGAAATGTATCAAATATCAAAGACTGTGACCATCATGGAGACACCTTTCAGATTACCCAGCAGTAGGGAAAACTCTAGAGAAATTCTAAAGAACTGGGTAAAGGAGCTAGCTAGATTCAAGATGACACCTAACCATATCTATAAGAAGAAGATACTAGGGAAGGTGTATCAATATGTGGTCATATTTTCATGTCGACTATGTGGCCAAGAAAGCATGGACACCTTCCCAAAGAGTTGGATGATCGCACTGGACCAACTGGCCAGAGAGGGTAAACCATGTAACTGGTTCGACATGTTGGCTCATCAACTGAGGTAACAGGTAAGGAAGGCTCGACAGTCACTCGGAGGTATAAAAGTTGAGATCTACATGTCCGCCTACATTTTAGATGCAATCTGTGCCCGATAGGAGTTCCCAGGCTTGGAGTGGGTATGGTCACCGACAGAGACTGTTGTGAACACATATTGTAAGTTGTCTGAATGTAGTTTCAAAGGAGTAATCACACGGCTGTCTGATCATTTTGTCACCCTAGTTTACAAGATGATATTTGAACAAGATCCACCCTGCATGTCAAAGGAATCAATGGAGGAACTCATAGACATTGTTGATTAGTATGCCTCACCGTCTGACACCTTCATACGAGTGTTCAACGCGGAGAAGCCTTCGCATGTTCTACCAAAGTTGGCCTTGGACATAACCCTCATGTAGGAAGTAGCATATCACATATCGGTGGGATTGACAACTAGACTGCACCAGAAGAAGAAGGCACCCTAGACCACTCTTCTGTTGTGGATTAGGTTATACGAGATTCAAAGTTTCAATCAAGCGGATGTCAAAGCAAAACTAATGAAGAAGTATACATTTGACCTCCGAAGCTACAATCTGTATGACCCATATTCTATTGTGAAAGATCACTACATGAGAGCATAGTTCACCTGGATCCATGAGGCATGTTATGGGGTAGAGGAGGACCCATGGAGATATTGTTACAACTCCTCCAGACTCAATGAACTAGTGGGCTTCACTGTGGAGTTGTTAGTGAAGCAACGTGAAGCAGCATCTCGGAGAGCACTAGCACCAGAAGCAGGAGGGGCAAGCATACTAGTGCGTGACAAGGGCAAGAGGAAGATTCTCGATCACATGGAGGAAGAGAAAAGCTACAAGTTCTGATAAGATCCATTGGTAGAGAAAGTAGCTATGGCTATAGAGGCAAAGAGGAAAAAACACGACAAGAAAACTGCACAAAGGCACAGGGAGAAGAGAAGAATGGACAAAGCTGAGAAGGATTTGCATGAGCTGAAGGAGAAACTCTGGAAGGAACAAGGGTTGTCGAGGCAAGAGAGGGAAACACAACAGAAATAGGTACAACAGGGGGCGCAACATGTGCAACAAGATGAAACCATGCCCGTAATAGTAGTGGATTCATCAGAATAGTTGGCATTAAGTAGATAGGGTGAACCATCGCAGGAGGAAGACTTCACTCATGACATAGAACAAGAACTTCAGTAGTTGGTCACAGATATAGAACAACATGAATGAGAACAAGACATCGACCTTATGCCTCACCACCAAGAGGTCAACTTACCTGCTTCACTACATCCAGATGATGAGCAAGTCCCAAGTGACCAAGGAAGCACTGAGATCCTCAGAGATCATCTGGAAGGAGAGATGGACAACATCGCATTCGACGAGTCTCAACATAGAGTTATGCAATATCACAAAGTGTCGACTCTGGATGATCATACATCTCCTGCACAAGTTGAGCAATGAGTGATTGTGTCTGACGTGCACAAAGATCTAACAACCTCGGCTGATGCAACTAGAGTGTATGCCAAAGCTACTAGCTCAAGTGTTCACTTTCTGATAGTTGAAAATGAGCAAATCGCTAAGGAACTACGGACGACCAAGCAAGGAGAAGAGTTGGTGACAACGTCTGCCCAATATGAACTGAAGAAGGCAATACTAGATGAAGTATTGTCCCCCGATATAGTTATGCGAGCGTTGTACTCGAAGTTTTGCACTGTGCATAAGGCAATCGTTCATCTCAATGGATGGCAACAACGATATGCTAGAAGAGCACATATCTTGACGAACTTGTATGATGTTGTTGATTACATGAAAACATGGAAGATGAGATACAAGGGAGACCCTCTTCACTTTTCTAAGATGATGAGGGCCAGTGCGTTCAAGCTGAAGGCACGTATCTAGAGTTAGATCTAGAACTATGAATAACTCCCACTGCTCATCACTAGTATACAAGCTTCCCATGCACGTGTGTTCAAGTGTATGGATGTTGTAGTGTGCACACATGCGATCCCATATATTGGGACTCTCACCCAATCGAAGACAATGGCATAGGTCCAACTAGAGCTTGACTTGTACTTCGACGAGTTGATGCACATTACTACTATCCCAGACTTGCCCATCAGTGAAGACATCATGCACAAGTATGTTGTTGGTCCAACCGCATTAAAGACAATGATGTGCATGCTTACAGATGAGCTGGACAGAGGAGCCTGAGTAGTGTACCGGGATGCTATGGAGGCAAGAGTCGGGTTCCAGAAATATGTCACCTTGGAGCACACAGACACCATCAAGGACTACCGATCTTGGCATCAATATGTTCCTACTGATCAACGCGAGGATGTTAAGGAGTTGGAATTCCATGGTTGTCTAAGTCATGGTGATGTCTAGCATGGCTTTCTCAAGCCATTTTGTCTCACATGGGTACATGTGCATTGTAATGTAATGTCATGTCAAGTGTAAGTCAAGTGTCGATAGTTCCATTTAACAGTCATAGAGTAGATGAAGAGTCATGAGGGTAGTTGAACTGTCACAAAGGGGAATGTCAAGGGCCAACCCACCCTTTTCTATAAATAGTCCCTCATAACTCATTGTAGAGGCTTTTGGTCAGCCAAGCTTCCAATAAGACTATTTTGGAGAGAGCTTGGACATGATTGTAACGAGACATGGCTTCTCCACTGCATAGAGCTAGTACATCTCTTTGGAGGAGCATGCGGTTGTGGCTGTAATGTTCTGCTATCGGAACTAGTGGCTGGACATGGATGTATTGTATGACTGGAACTTACACTTCTTAATATAACAAGAGCCAACATGTTTCATCCATATGTTGTATTGTATTATATTCTATCTAGTTTACTCTAAATGATATATGTATCTATTTACTTACTCATGCATGTATAGCTATGTATGTATGTATGTATGAATCTTTCTAAAATTTGTTGTTGGTTTAACCATCCCTTCGGATTTCTTGCTAACTTGTCCTCCATGTTGTGATGTATCTTTGCTCATGTGTTCCCTTATTAACTGCACGCTATCACAGGTTTCCAAGTGGCGCACTCATCTCAACCCCCATGTGTTAGAACCTCTCATGCACCTCCCTTGACTCACCGCAGTTGTCACACCCTTTCTAGCAACAGAGTTTTCTTACTTTCCTTTGTGCGAAATAATCGTCAAAGAATTACCATATGACTTAATGCTCGGACTCCTACACCAAACGGGCTGAGGACTAATTGGGACTTTTTACCAGGGAGATCCCCTGACATGTTGGCGGGTCCAACACCATCAACACGTCCCCAGGATTTGAACCACTTTTTCAGGCTGAGAGCCTAGGTCACTACCCATAACTGAATGACACCTTTAGAATAGAAATCTAACAAGGAAACAATGATGAAAATGCAAGAACAAGCCCTTAACCAGACCCCTAATAGCCATGATAGACATTTCATCAAACTTATCACAAATATGTAATCCACAGGTGTAAACAACATATTTAAGAATATGGGTCTCATACTTATTTGAGAATCGCTATGAAGCATTGTTCCCTTATATCATTTGTTACATTATCATCTATTAGGTCATAGATACATTATTTAGTCATTTACAAGTAAAAACATGATGAGAGCCATCCATAACCATTGTCATAAAAAATATACATAACCAACATAATAGCAACATAAATATTGAGTAAATCACAACCATATGATCGACATATAAACCAGTATAATACATATAGAATTACGGGGATAAATAACCTCATATTAATGATGTTGGCATTATAATACAGGTGTTTTCCTTGATGGCAACTCACTCAGATGACAAATCACAGTACAACAAGTTAACATCATAGAATTACAGATCAGACTTCAAAGAATGAAGAAAGAGAGGTATATGCAGGTTCACCTTGACCAAGCTGAGTATACAAACAGGTTCACTAAACACAAGTAGCGTATACGTACACACACACTTTCACGGAAGAAATAGTGCGTATATCTTGGAAAACTAAGTCTTTTGTCCTAGGTATTCGGTCCATGGTATTTTGATCCATGGTATTGGTCCAAGGTATTTGGTCCAAGGTATTGACCCTAGGTATTTGATCCAAGGTATTGGTTCTAAGTGGTTTTGGTCGATGGTATTGAGAAAGGCCTAAAACTATATAAGGAGGAAAAGATCATTAGGCCAATGTGTGCAAGTATTGAATATCTGATGAAGTGTGAGATCCAGTATGCAGGTTATGGGTTTGTGATGCATTGTTAAGGATGCACCTATGTGGCTGATGATGGATGATGGATCGGGATCTTAAGGCTTGGAATGTATTATCATTATGTGGTTTTGTTCATGTATATTCTAGATCTTAATACTGACGCATGTATTCTTATGTAAATGTTATGATATGTGTATAACTGAAGTCTGGAATAGCTGTAAAATTATGAATTAACATTTACATATGTATACGCTGATTGGCTTTGATAAAAGCACATGCACATGCTAGTTAGACACAGGGAAGTAACGTATACCTTATGAAGTATGTTTCAGTTGCTTCTATTTTTTGTTGCAGATTTTTGGGTTCTGCTTTGGGTTTTGGTGACTGTATTCTGGTGATAGTATTCTGAATGATTAGATTGATTGATTCAGTTGTGATGCTTGAGTTTCAGCGATTGGTTGATGTAGATGTATTTGATAGTTGTATTGCGGTGGTGAATGATTTTCAACTTCAATGTTGTTGATGGGTCTAGTATGAAAATTGAATGAAACAAGGCCTTCAGATTGTGGTGTTATGTTCCAGGAGTATCCAGTATAAAAATTTATGAAACGTGGTCCCTTGAGGAAGAGAGAAGGTCGTAGCCTTCTGTAGGCTGATGCCTACGTACTAGTAAACATATCGGCCAGTACAAGAGCTAGGGGATTGGAGCTCCCTTCCAGTAGTGGCTGGAAAACGAATGAAGGTTGGAGCCTTCAATAGGCCGACACCTACGTACTAGTAAATAGATTGGCTAGTACAAGAGCTAGGTGGTTGTAGCTCCCTTCCAGTAGTAGCTAGAGAACGAGAGAAGGTTGTAGCCTTCTATAGGTGGATACCTGCATACTGGTATGAATCTGCACTAGTACAAGCTTATAAATAGGTTTTTTCTTATATTAAAAAGAAGAGAACAACAGATGGCTTTTGTCCCGCATTGGGTTTCCACATTATATCTTGGTGTCCATGTGTGTTTCTTATGTGTGATGGTTTGCTTTGATATCACTGCACATGGTTACTGTTTATATGCTTAATGAAGTACTAATGCACTGATTAAAGATCAAAATATGATGAATTAACTAAATCATAAGTTTGCTTGATATACACTGGTTGCCTTAAACACAGCTGTGTGTACACGTGAGCTACCTTCACTGAAGTAGTGTATATGAATTTCAGTATGAAAAGAAAAATATTATTGAGTTGACTAATATTGATTCACCCCCCACTCTCAGTGTTATTTCCAACAATTGGTATCAGAGCAGGTCCTTTGGCAAAAGCTTGATCGCTTGAAGGAGATCCGTAGAAATAATGGGAAAGAAGCTAAAAGAAGATCTTGAAAATAAGAAAAATGAAGAACTACCTCAAGCAGATGAAGAACAAGAAAATGAGATTCTCAAATTAAGGAAACAAGTGGAAGAAGGAAGAATGTCTAAAGAAATCTTGAAGAAGCAATATCTGGAAAACGAAGAGCAATATCAGGTTGAGGTAAATATCTTAAAAGGTAAATTAGAAGAAAAGGATAAATTGTTACGATTTCAAAATAGTACTAAGATATTGGATAATATTCTTAGTAGTCAAAGGTCTCCTACCATCAAAAATGGTCTTGGTTTTCATGAATCTATTGAAGGTGAATCTAGCTCACAAGGTTAGGCAAGGAACTCTAATGCAAAATTTGAAATGCTGAACAAGGAGATGAGAGGACAACCCCATCAACAACCAAGGAAAGAAATTCTTCAAAGAAAATCTTTTACTCCTAACTGTGGAAGTGGTAGTCAGTTATTTCCTCAAATGAATAATGTTGAATGTTTTATATGTCATAACTTTGGACATGTTGCATCGAGATGCAAATGTAGAATGGTTCAAGGTTGTCACACAGAAATATCATCAGCTTCCAAATACTTTAAGGGATATTGTTCTTCTTGCAAAATGTTTGGTCACAAAGCCATTGACTGCTATAGAATGAATATGAAACATGTAAGATGCTATGTGTGTAACAAGTTTGGACACAAAGCAAAGGAATGCAGAAGCAAATTTCAGCCACCATACCAAAGGGAGAAATCATCATCACACTCGAAGATATGGAAGAAAAAGGAAGTACAGCTAGAAATATGTGGTATAGCAGAGTATATAGATATAACAGACTCAGAGGGAGTTGAAAGTATGAAACTTCAATGTTCTAAATCTCATATGCAAGTTTCATGAAGACAAGTCGCGTATATATGCAAGTTCGCAGTTGCACAGTTGCGTATATGTGGCTGAGGAAAAATGTAGTGGGACAGACTCTGAAAGACTGATTTGATATGATTCAAACAATTATCAGTTATCTTTTCTGATGTAATGATAGATGACTATAGTCTGTGGATGCTATTTAGAAAAGTTTTTGATCCTCACAAGTTGTTGATAATTTGATGTATATCTGATTGATGATGATGCCTTGATACTTCTTACTGATATATGCATGATCAGATCTGACAGTGAACAAGTGGAATAGGTTCAGGGGGAGAACATGCTATGCTTCTAATAAAGAATTGTTGGCATTATGTTTAGAATTATTTGGTACCTAATCAATGATGATGATTACTTGCATATTGATAAATATTGTTGGTTGACCAAGAGAATAGTGTTATTATAGGTCTCATGAAGATATAGTTATTTGAAGACATGGATATTCAGAGACATGGATACTTAGTCACATAATGATGATGACTTCTAATTGATGCTTATTAGATGTGGTATGTTCCCTAGTGATGATACATGGAAGGTTGATGTCTTGGGAACTAAAACAGGTTGATGGTATGGATGTTATTGACAGATGCTCATGGTGTATGATAGTTGCTAATGACTATCATGGTCTTGCCTGGTCCTTATTACAAATGTCATGTATATCATTCGATGTAAATTTCATATAAAGAATCATGATGTAATAATTTGTCTCTGTCTGTCATCGTCTTTTGATGAGTCCTTTTGACCCCACTATGCATGGGAAGGATGATGTAATAATTGCTATATTTCAGTCATGTATAAACATTTGGTATATCCCCACTTGGTTTGGAGATATGTATGATTCATTGGTAATGTATGTATAGAGTCATGTTATTCTCTTAGAAAATCTTTTTACATACTTTGCTTGTGCTCAGGGGGAGCATGGACTCAATCATGGGAGCTAATTCAGTACACTTCAACATATCAGAGAATTCAGCATATGCTCAAGGGGAGCATGATCAGCATAATGTATGTCAAAGGGGGAGCATGACCCTTTGCCCTTGATGTCAAAGGGGGAGAGTGACTTGGTGTTGTTGTTGCCATCAAGTCCAAAGGGGGAGATTGTTGGCATTATAATACAGGTGTTGTCCTTGATGGTAACTCACTTAGATGACAGATCACAGTATAGTAGGTTAACAACATATAATTAAAGATCAGACTTCAAAGAATGAATAAAGAGAGGTATACGCAGGTTCACCTTGACCAAGTTGTGTATACACACAGGTTCACTAAAAACAAGTAGCATATACGTACACACACACTTTCACAGAAGAAAAAGTGTGTATATCATGGAAAACTAAGTTTTTTGTCCGAGGTATTTGGTCCATGGTATTTTGATCCATGGTATTGGTCCAAGGTATTTGTTCCGAGGTATTGACCCTAGGTATTTGATCCAAGGTATTGGTTCTAAGTGGTTTTGGTCCATGATATTCAGAAAAGCATAAAACTATATAAGGAGTAAAAGATCATTATGCCAAAGTGTGCAAGTATTGAATATCTGATGACGTGTGAGATCCAATATGTAGGTTATGGGTTTGTGATTCTTTGATAAGGATGCACCTATATGGCTGATGATGGTTGATGGATCGGGATCTTAAGGCTTGGAATGTATTATCATTATGTGGTTTTGCTCATGTATATTCTAGATCTTAATACTGACGCATGTATTATTCTATAAATTTTATGATTTGGGTATAACTAAAGTCTGGAATAACTATAAAATTATGAATTAACATTTACATATGTATACGCTGGTTGGATTTGATAAAAGCACGTACACACGCTGGTTTGACACAGGGAAGTAGCGTATACCTTATGAAGTATGTTCCAGTTGATTCTATTTGTTGTAGTAGAGTTCTGGGTTCTGCTTTGGGTTCTGGTGACTGTATTCTGGTGAAAGTATTTTGAATGATCAGATTGATTGATTTAGTTGTGATGTTTGAGTTTTAGTGATTGGATTATGTAGATGTATTTGATATTTGTATTGTGGTGGTGATTGATTTTGAGCTTCAATGTTGTTGATGGGTCCAGCATGAAAATTGGATGAAACGTGGCCTTCAGATTGTGGTGTTATGTTCCAGGAGTATCCAGTATGAAAATTTATGAAACATGTTCCCTGGAGGAAGAGAGAAGGTCGTAGCTTTCTGTAGGCCGACACCTACATACTGGTACACATATCAGCCAGTACAAGAGCCAGGGGGTTGGAGCTCCCTTCTAGTAGTAGCTGGAAAGCAAGTGAAGGTTGGAGCCTTCAGTAGGCCAGCACCTACGTACTAGTAAACAGATCGACTAGTACAAGAGCTAGGTGGTTGTAGCTCCCTTCCAGGAGTAGTTGGAGAACAAGAGAAGGTTGTAGCCTTCTGTGGGTGGGTGCCTACATACTTGTATGAATCTGCAGAAGTACAAGATTGTAAACAGGTTTTTCTTATATTAAGAAGAAGACAGCATCACGTGGTTTTTCTCCCGCATTGGGTTTCCACCTTATATCTTGGTGTTCATCTGTGTTTCTTATGTGTGATGGTTTGTTCTGATATTACCGCACTGGTTACTGTTTATATGGTTAATTAAGTATTGATGCATTGATTAAAGATCAACATATGATGAATTAACGGAATCATAAGTTTTCTTGATATAAGTTGGTTGCCTTAAACACAGCTGTGTGTACACGCGAGTTACCTTCATTGAAGTAGTGTATATGAATTTGAGTATGAAAAGAAAAATATTATTGAGTTGACTAATACTGATTCACCCCCCCCTCTCAGTATTATTTCCAACAAATGATGCAAAATCCAAACTATGGATAGGACTACCACATTCATTCCGAACATAGAACAACTGAGCCAAATCTCTCTTTAGCCATTCACCCCCATGCCATCTTCCAAGCATGAATGTGGGACTCAAACCAAAAGAACCAACCAAGGCATCCCGAGCCTAAACCACCTCACCTTCATCAATAGAAAGTAGGCTCTATAGTAATCCATCTCGGATAACTAGGCCAACACAATAAACATGTAATAGCAAGCTTTACCATGACCTCCACTTGCTCATTACAAAAAATAAGCATGGATGCCACTGGATTTCTCCACATACACTGTGAGGAATCTTCATGACTCCTAGTATCTCAGGCTTTATCGCAATGCACAATTTCCTCCAGGGATCACTATACCCTAAAAGTTAGACACCACCCTATAGGCTTTACTGTATATCCCGCCATTCCCTGGAAATGATTTCTAGGCTTAATCAATTGAAAACACCTCTTTTCTTTACTATATATCTCATAATTCACCGGCAAGTGTTCTGAGGCCAACCGAGGCAACACAAAATCTAGATTTACCACAACACATAGTCTGGTTCAAGGGTTACTAGGCCATGATTTTTATCATTTAGAGATCCACCTAACACAGCTTCGAATCCATACAACAATCTAGCTGAAGCAATGCATGAGAACCCCATCACACCGTGGCTATCGGGAAATGGAAATGCTAAGATGAATGTCAAATATGGCAAAACACATTGCATAACAGCAAAATAACCACAAGAAATACCATGCATGCCAAATCTCGCAAGGAAAATACAAATATAAATCGATACCTACAAAGCATACTATTGTAGCTACTTGATCCTTCCTTCCTCTTGCCTCATTTTTCTTTCTTAATCCAATGCCAAAATTCTCCAAGAAAACTCCAAGTGTCCAAGAGTATCAGAGAGAGAGGGAATAATGAGAGAGCTCCAAAAAGGAGCTAAAAAAAGGTACAACTAATCATCATAAGCCTTTTTATCAATCAGGACTTGTTGGGCCGCCAAATTAGCATAGACTTTCACTCCATTTTTACCTTTATCCTCATTTTCTAACCTCATTTCATCACATTATCATTATATTTCCATTACCAAATGGGTTCATATTTTCATTTTCCAAAGTTATTTATTTTATGTATTTAAAGTGAATTTATGATTAAAAGTTAGAAAAATAACATGTATTTGCATATATCTAAAGGTGGAATGAGTTTGGTGACATGTGTAGGTGATTTGAAAGGTTCAAGGACACTCTTATGTGGCCTCCAAGACTCAAATTAGAATTCTCTTGAAGATTTGAAGGAGATTTGGGATAGGGGTCAAGCATATCTCATGGAGAAAAATCATGGATAAAGGAATATGTGTCTCATATTGGTTGTAACCATATGAAGGATTTGTAGATCTAGGAGGGATTAGGGGATCTCCATTAATGAGTTATTTTCTTATGTTTTTGTATAAATAGGAGTACCTCCTCCATTTCAAAGAGAGGACTCTTGGAGCATATATCCTAACTTATGATGGAATAGAATGAAGTTTTCTTTCTACAGTTTTATATATAAATTGTCTTAATGTAGTATATGAATTTATGGAATAGTTTGTCACTTTATTCTTAAGAGAATTGAGCTCACTCTAAAAGGATCAAAGAAACATTTTATTTCATTATAGATTTTATTTTCATTCAATTACTTAGATGTTTGAAGATTTTCATTATTAATGAATGAATTTTAGTTTAAATCTGATCAACATACAAAAGGAGAAACAAGAGTCTAAGTTAGGCTCTCTTCCATTTGATATGAGTAATAATTGAAATTCAATCTCTTTTTCTAGTTTTAAGTGGTTTTCTGAATTTCCAATTTTCTAACAATGGCATTAACAAAGAATTAATTTGTAATGAAGAATAGCAAGGACATCCTTAGTTAAGAACTACTTCTATTATTTGTTTATGCATCTTAAGATATTTTCCATTAGTGGTTTTTTATTTATGTTCCTGAAGTAGTATTCTAGAAGAAGGACAAATCTGGTTATCCTAAGTTAGGAGCCACTTCTCCTGCTTATTACATAATGAATTAGAAATTACTTAGTTAAATTTTATATTTCTAATATGCACTTCTAATTAGTTTATAATTGCATTCCCTTCAGTTTCCATAACTTATCTACTAAAGTTGATTATAGATGCATCTGAGGTCCCATATATTTTGGTTTTCTTCTATGTTTTACAAAACCCCTGGGTTGACAATTAAATAATAGGGATTTAACACACAATTAAATCACCCAACATTTTGGTGCTGTTTCTAGTGAAGCAAAATTAGATGTAACCAAGTTAGGAGGATTGTTTAGGAAACATTTTCTTTTAAGGTCATTTTCATTTGGGATTAGATGCATTTAGGCATTTCTTTTTATTTTTAAATTTATTTTCATTTTCATATAGAAAACATAGAACATTAAAATCAAGAACCCCCATTCATTTAAAAATAAAAATAAAATAAAAAATCCAATTGCAAAAACAAGATCTGAAGAGCTTTTTGCTATGACAGTTGAAGAAAATAAGAAAAACTAAAGATCACATTCAAATTTGGTTTCAACTAGTCAGCCTTCATGATCATGTCCAAGAATTGAATAGGGTTTACTTTTCAGACTTGGATATGAGTCTACTCATGATCTTGTTGCGCAAATGGATGCATTGGCAATTCTCTTATACTTAAGAGAATGTTTGATTTATTTTTCAATAGAATAGGAATAACAGATAAAAAAGAAGTTTTTGTTATTTTTAGGATAAATTTGTGATTTTGTGGTACATTAAGAGTCGCACATCTACTAATCCTTCGCAGGAAAAATTTTGATAAAAATGATTATGAACAAGGAGCTCAGGTGAAGGTGGAAGAATGCTAGTTTCAGGTAAAAGATCGAGTCTTTTCATTTTATGTTTTGCATATAATTTTTTAAAAGAAATGAATAAACTAATAAAAACTTGAGTATGCTCTCCTCTTGCACTTGGTGTGACCTGGAGGATCAGAAAAAGGAATTTTCTTGTTAGTATATCTTTTTTAAAAAAACAAAAAGATTATCTTTCATTATTTATTTCTTTTAATATATATATATATATATATATATATATATATATATATTAAAAGTGAATGGAACACATGTAAATTTAAAAAAAAAAAAAGCGTTTTGCTTATTTAAACAAATTTGAAATAAAAAAAATTAATTTAAAACACAAAACCAAAACAACATTAAAAAAAGAAAACAAAGAAAGAATAAAATTAAATAAAAACACAAAAACGAAAATGAGAATAAAGCAAATATAAACAAATAAATAAATAAATAAAAATTCATGGAAGCTAGAATTGTTGCAAATGTTATGTGTGATTTTGGAAAAAATGAAAGATATCTATGCATTCTCCTGATTTTGAAAAAAAAATGAATTTCACCCAGTAGTTACTTGAGAATAAGCCAAATACGCAGATGTTAAAATTGTCAACTTTGTGACCAACTAAAACGAATCTCAAAAAATATAAAACATGGGTTTTTCTCAGAACAGGGTGACTAATGTTTAGTGTGTATATTTTCCTCAAATTTCATAACCGTTTGATGGATTTTTTGGGGTTCTTTGGAGCCTTATTTGCCAGGTTGCGTGAAAAAAAAAAAAAAAAAACTTTTTAAAATTAAATGCAACTAGCAGTTAAGACCAAGGCCATGACTATCCAACGGCCCAGCCACAGAGCCGTGGTTAGCCACACAGTAGCGTTTCCAAGCTGCAGAGAAAAAAATAAATCAATAAATTAAAAAATAATAATAATTAAATAATAAAAAAACTAATTATTAAAAAAAAATCTTACTGCAGAAATTTTCAGAAATGATCTTTTCTCCATGCTTACAACCTGCAACAAATATATATATATATATATATATATAAAGAATTATGAACATTTCCCAAGATTTTATAGAATAAAAATTGGCTAAAAAATATCCACTTTCTGGGCAAAAAGGATGAGTTCAAAAGATATGAAAAATGATTTGGCAAATATTTTAGAATTCCATTTTCCTAAAAATCTTGGAAAGTATGAATTGAAAAGATATGAAAAATGATATGTGTTAGTGTCGGTATCTTCATCCCTCCATCAGTGATCAAATTCTCTTGTTGCATTGCATGTTAGGTGTCTCATCTGATCAGCTGCATTCCATTAGGGTCATGGATCATCTGATGGTAGGAGCATATTATAAATTTTCCCTCATGATCTTTATCTGCTGGCCCATTTTCATACATTTAGGTCATTTGCAATCATTTTTGCCTTTACATCTGCAAAAGTCATTTTTAGGGTTTTAGGTCACATCAGGTCTAGCATTTTGTCAACAAGGTCTTGAAAATGCTCAATAATGGTCAGCAGGAACATGAGGCGGTCAAATAAAGTCTCAGCAACAAAAATTTCAGTAATCACATGCTCAGTGATTGATTTTTTCTCAAAACCATGTTTTGAGGAAAAACAGAGTTTTTTATGTTTTATGTACAAAATCTCATGTAATTTCATTTTTTATATATATAATAATTCTGAGATGCAGCCCTGGTCACCTTGCCAAGCTCCTGCACTCCAGTTCCTACAAAAGAAACAAAATTTCAAAGCATTTAGTCCATCAAAGGCAATAAGTAAGACAAACTGCCCAAAACAGAGTTTTAAAATGCAAGCGAAAGGAAAACATTAGGAAAGTGGGTTTTCATAAGTGGAAAATCAAAATCATTAGTATATAAAGTGTTTTAATGTCAAAGGAAGCTGATTTGTATGCCAAAGGAGAAGAGAGCAAGTGCAAATTGTGTTTTCGAGCCAAAGGAGCGATTTTGCATTCAAACTGTCAAAATTTGGAAGCGCGGCGCACCTCGGTTAAGGAGCGGTGCACCAAGCCTGCACAGCGCACACAGAGAAAAATTTGCACTGGGTTTCTAACTGGCATGACACACTAGAGAGGTGTGACGCACTTGTGAGTGCGCACGGCGCACCAGTCTTCAAAGCCCGAAATTCATCCCAAATCCTCCTCCAAGCTCCAAAATTGCAAATTCTTCATTTCACAAGTAAGTTAACACCCCCATATTGCCAATGTATGAGTTTCCATTAGTGTTTATAGTGTTTCAATAGGGAAAAAATTAAACCCTAGTTCCTTGCACAATTGTATTAAGAAAACTACCTAGGGTTTGCAAATTATAGTTTTGTTGTCTAAATCCCATCTTGCCATTTCACTTCCCCTCACTACCATTTCATTCACCTCTTTCCTCCTTCCCTTTTTCACTCACACTTGCCTATTCCCCCTATCGCTAAAACTAATAACCCTAATCCCTAACTTCACTTCTCCCAAACCCTAGTCAATATCCCTAAACCCTAAATATCATTTCCAAAACCTTTCCATTTCCACTAGCCTTACAAGCAGCATCCCAAACCCCATATTCGTAGTCCCTTCACAGTCTTTATCATCAATCCCTATTGTTTAGCAACAAATACCTATTAACACTCTAAAATCTCTTCATACTCATCTAAGAAAAATCAAGCGTTGGCAAACATGGAGTCAGAATCTTCATCTTATGATAGAAATGACTAAATAGTCAGTGACTTCTCCAAAGAAATTCATGCACCAAGGAGACCTCACAAGAGTGGAAAACATAACCAGGAGGAGCCTACAACACTTACTGAGTTGTTGGCTTGCCCTCTTGCTGTCACATGCTTCCAACATCAATCTTGTTACCAAGTTTTTGAGACAGTGGAAAGAGTCAAATACCACCATGAGCTTACCAGACTTTTTGTGCTCCATCTTCATAATGGCCAAGTCAATTTGGCAGGTGTGACATTCACCTTGACACCTAAGACTATAGCTCAAGCAACCGATATTCTGAATGTAGGTGAGCAGTGGAATAAGGGGTAGTTGGTGGACAGAGATCATTATGAGCCCTATATCAAGGCTAGTTTTCAGAGGCATGTCAATAGAGTCTTCCCTTTCAGGTACCTACAGGACACATATGGTCCCCTTATGAAACTCATAATCAAATATTTCAGCTATGAAGGCAGATTTTCTCGCCTATACACCTATCATATCAGATTGTTGATGCATTTTACTAGGGTGAGGATGATGAACCTCCCCTATTTCATTTGCCAGGATATTGAGAAGACGACCACATTGGTGCAAAGGAAACCTCTTCAGTAGTAGTATAACAACATCTATCACTTTGCATTAATCAAGATTGTGGTTTTTCATTAGCTTAGTTTACTAAATGTTTCATGGGAGGATTTCATTTCACATGAGGTCTTTACAGGTCCTCAAGTGCCCCCATTAGTTTTTTATGAGGCAGGAGAGCCTTCACATCAGCAAGAGGTGCATGAAACACAAACCACCAGTGTGCCAGTGTTTGTCACTTACCAAAAGGGCACTAGAAGATTGTTTGCAGTAGCGAAACGAGTACTATCTCCACCCGACGTGGAAGGGGTCTCATTTCCTTCAACAAAAAAGAAGGTACAGGACAAGGGTAAGCAGCCATTGCATGATGAGGGGCCTTCAGAAAGTTAAGAGGTAGATTTCATTCTCATTCAGGATGATGAGATTGATTTGGACTCCCAAAGCTCAAAGCTCAAGGAGATCATTCAGGAGCAGCAGGATGAGATTCATCACTTGTCTCTCAACCTGGAAAGATCTAAGTGGATAATCAATTATCGGGAGCAAAGAAACATATAGTTAGAAGATCAGTAAACCATCATGGAGCTCCAAAATATAATAGAAAACTGGCAAGCTGCCAAGAGGAGTAAAGTCAAGTTGACACCACTTGAACAAGAAATTGAAGCTGATCGTGAATCTTGGCTTGAAAGGATAAATATGCACTTGGAAAAAATCCTAGAGAAGGCCAACAGAGAGAAAAATATGTTGAGTCACATCTCCTACCACTATTTGGCGAGAAACAAAAGTTGCAAAGCGAGAATTAGGACTTTGAAGGCCAAGTTGAGGAAAGCATTGAGAAAGAGAAACGAGCAAGACAAGCTATAGATCTTGGCTGAGGCTTCCTTATCCCAACACAGCACTTGATGCAGGACACTCAGCCCAAATTTCAAGAAATTTGGGATACTTTTTGTAAATTTTGAATTTTTGGAGTATAAAACAGGTTTTTCTGCCTGGTGTGTCGCGCCACCTGGAGCGTGCTTTTTTTAGGGACCTACTTTGGAGGAAAACTCAGCATTTTTGGATTCCTCAGGAAAAAATATTAATGCTCACATTTGTCCAAGAAATGTTTTCAAGTTTTGAGCTTCCAAAAGGGTCAAAAACAACTCAAAAATGCCCTTTTTGCCCCTTTTTGGCCACATAGGAAGCAGTCTTCGGAGAACTCATTTTTGGAGAGGAAAATTGACACTAAATTCATAAATTCCACTTTTTCTGGAAAGTAGATAGGTAGACCTTTCCAACAAGCCCACATGGAAAAAATTTGGTGCAGAGGAAGGCCTCCAAAATCAGTTGCAAAGTAGCACGGCGCACAAGATGAAAATTTGTCATTTTTGCCAAAAAACTCTGTTTTTCACCTAGTTTTTTCTCAGTTCGACTTTTCTCTCTCTAATAGTCAAACTCATGATGTAATTTGATGTAACTTGATGGATTTTTATGTAAATATGCTAAAATTTCACTCATGGAGGTAGATACATCATGAAAAGGTAGTTTGCAACTGAATCAATCAGTTTCCTAGGTTTTAAAGGCAAGCTGTTACACTGTCTACTTTTCAGTTCTTAGTTTAGATCTTGTTGAAACAGCTCCTAAACTCATGAATTTGACCCCTAAAGCCTAGCATGAATTGTTTGTGGCCTATATCTAGTATTTTTTCAGTAATTGGTAAAGGTTGGACTCTTGTGAATGCTTTGAGCATTATTGTACATTCATCTCTCATGGACCTCAGAGATCAACAAACCATCATGGAGCTCTAAAATATAAGAGAAAACTGGCAAGCTGCCAAGAGGAGGAAAGTCAAGTTGACACCACTTGAACATGAAATTGAAGCTTATCGTGAATCTTGGCTTGAAAGTATAAATATGCACTTGGAAAAAACGTTGGAGAAGGCCAACAGAGAGAAAAAGATGTTGAGGCACATGGCCTACCACTGTTTGGCGAGAAACAAAAGTTCCAAAGCGAGAATTAGGACTTTGAAGACTAAGTTGAGGAAAGCATTGAGGAAGAGAAAAGAGAAATATAAGCTCTAGATCTTGGCTGAGGCTTCCTTAGCCCAACACAGCACTTTATGCAAGACACTCAGCCCAAATTTCAAGAAATTTGGGATACTTTTTGTAAATTTTGAATTTTTGGAGTATAAAACAGGTTCGCTACCTAGCGCGTGCTTTTGCTAGGGACCTCCTTTGGAGGAAAACTCAGCATTTGTGGATTCCTCGAGTAAAAATATGAATTCTCACACATGGCCAAGAAATTTTGTCAAGTTTTAAGCTTCCAAAAGTGTCAAAAACACCTCAAAAATGCCCTTTCTGCCCTTTTTGGCCACACATGAAGCAGTGTTGGGAGAACCCACTTTTGGAGGGGCAAATGGATACCAAATTCATAAATTCCACTTGTTCTGGAAAGTAGACAAGTAGACCTTTCCAACAAGTCCACTTGAACCAAATTTGGTGCATGCGAAGGCTCCAAAATCGGCTATAAAGTAGAGTCGTGCACAGGGACAAGAGTGCGATGCACACGATGAAAATTTGTCATTTTGGCCAAAAAACTTTGTTTTTCGCCTAGTTTTTTCTCAGTTTGAATTTTCTCTCTCTACTAGTCAAACTCATGATATAATTTGATGTAGCTTGATTGATTTTTATGTAACTATGCTAAAATTTCACTCATGGAGGTAGATACATCATGAAAAGGTAGTTTGCAACTGAATGAATCAGTTTCCTAGGTTTCAGAGGCAAGCTGTTCCACTGTCTACTTTTCAATTCTTAGTTTAGATCTTGTTGAAACAACTCCTAAACTCATGAATTCGAACCCTAAACCCTAGCATGAATTGTTTATTGCCTATATCTAGTAGTTTTTCAGACATTGGTAAAGGTTGGACTCTTGTGAATGCTTTGAGCGTACATTAATCTCTCATGGAGCTTAGAGATTAGCAAACCATCAGTAAACCATCATTAAGCTCCAAAATATAAGAGAAAACCGACAAGCTGCCAAGAGGAGGAAAGTCAACTTGACACCACTTGAACAAGAAATTAAAGTTGATCATGAATCTTGGCTTGAAAGGATAAATATGAACTTGGAAAAAATGTTAGAGAAGGCCAATAGAGAGAAAAATATGTTGAGGGACATGGCTTACCACTATTTGGTGAGAAACAAAAGTTGCAAAGCGAGAATTAGGACTTTGAAGGCTAAGTTGAGGAAAGCATTGAGGAAGAGAAAAGAGCAAGACAAGCTCTAGATCTTGACTGAGGCTTCCTTAGCCCAACACAACACTTGATTTAGGACACTCAGCCCAAATTTCAAGAAATTTGGGATACTTTTTGTAAATTTTGAATTTTTGGAGTAAAAAACAGGTTTTTCTGCCTGGTGCGCCGTGCCACCTGGCGTGTGCTTTTGCTAGGGACCTCCTTTGGAGGAAAACTCAGCATTTTTGGATTCCTCAGGCAAAAATATGAATGCCCACACATGGCCAAGAAATTTTGTCAAGTTTTGAGCTTCCAAAAGGGTCAAAAACACCTCAAAAATTCCCTTTCTGCCCCTTTTTGGCCACACAGGAAGCAGTGTTGGGAGAACTCATTTTTGGAGGGGCAAATGGACACCAAATTCAGAAATTCCACTTATTATAGAAAGAAAACAGGCAGACCTTTCCAACAAGCCCACTTGGAGAAACTTTGTTGCACGGGAAGGCCTCCAAAATCAGTTGCAAAGTAGCGTGGTGCACAGGGACAAGAGCGCGGCGCACAGGATGAAAATTTGTCATTTTTTCCAAAAAAACTCTGTTTTTCGCCTAGTTTTTTCTCAGTTTGACTTTTCTCTCTTTAGTAGTCAAACTAATGATGTAATTTGATGTAACTTGATGGATTTTGATGTAAATATACTAAAATTTCACTCATGGAGGTAGATACATCATGGAAAGGTAGTTTGCAACTGAATGAATCAGTTTCCTAGGTTTTAGAGGCAAGCTGTTCCACTGCCTACTTTTCAGTTCTTAGTTTATATCTTGTTGAAACAACTCATAAACTCATGAATTCGACCCCTAAAGACTAGCATGAGTTTTTTATTTCCTATATCTAGTAGTTTTTCAGTCATTGGTAAAGGTTGGACTCTTGTGAATGCTTTGAGTATTATTGTACATTCATCTCTGCAGTTTGGCAAAGGAATAGAGCAGGGTTTACAACACTTTGTGGGATTCTTGTGGCAACTTGATTTGGTATTGCTTTTCCTTCTGTAATTTCAAGTTTGCATGTGTTTATGTATTCCATCGTCTCTTTCTGTTCATCTTAAGTAAATGAAACAAGGATAAAGGTAGAATTCATTGATGTTGTAGTGCTCTACTTAGGCTTTGTTTAGTTATTTATGTTTTTAGCTATTTGAAGAGGATCCCTAAGACTTTCATGCCCTCTCCAACTCCTCACCAGTCTTAAATCTCTCCATATCACTCAATTTGAAGTACTGAACCATTTGCCTACCTCGCCCCATAGAGATCTCTGCAAGACTGTGTCCATTCCTCGGACCCAAATCTGCATTTCACATTTGAGCCAGCAAACCAAAATTATATTCAATCAAACTCCTCTGAGCATATACCTAGCCTAAAATGAGTCTTCACATTAGTCATCTCAAGCTTTATTGGCCATCTTTTCCTAAGATTGACAAGGAGATAGCCCTCTCCAGACCTAGTAGGGCTAGCTACCATGTTAAGCATGGTTTGATGTTACCCTAGATCCTGCCTTTCTCAGCCTGAGGTAGATTTAGGCCCTAACATATTGGTGACCATACTAGGGAAGAAAGTTTATTATCATTGTTTTGCTTTGTAGACTACATACGGAACCTGAAGTTAGCCAGGTAGCCTTCAAAACGCTCTTGCTTTTCATTAGTGAAAGTAGATGAATGCTGCTTTAGTCAATCTCTGGTCTAGTTTATAAACTGAACATCTGATCTAAACAATTACCCCAGTATCATAAAGCAATTCTAGACTTTGGATGATGAGTTTAGAATTTGATAGGCTAAACAAGTTGATAATGTCCATTTGATTTTTGGGAATAATTCAACACACTGGCTTCCAGATGATACACCAGGGCCAATCCTAATCCTGATCCTCCTCCTATGTATGAAAACCAAAATCTCATCCCTAGAATTCTCGAACAAGAAATTTTTTTGATTCCTATGTTCAAATCTCGTTCATGTCCCATTGTTTTTGAATATCTTGAAGATCTTGAGTTTAACGAACGTTTTGATCTATCGTTGCTTGAGACAAAATCTGAAAGTGTTGTTGGTTCTACTATCATAAATCTGGAGCTTGTTAAAGATCTTGAAACTAAAAGGGCAAATAGATCAATTGACAATTACATCTTGAATCTTCAAACTTCTGTTGTGGCTTCAAACATTCTCGAGTTCTTAGAATCCGCATCTGCAACTCTTGGTTCATCCGCTATTGCATCTGGTTTAGAAATTCCTACCAAACCTCCTTTCATTCCCACCATTTCCATGCAGCCCACTATATCAAATCAGAGAGCTCCTGTCTCTTCTCCCGCATCAACCCCATCAACACCTCAAACATCTCATATTTCCTCTCCTTCTTCGACACCTCATACACCAATTACATCGTCAGCTGCTATCATTGTTCCGGCTCCTCTTACATCCCCAAGGCCAATTGTAAATCCACCTAGAGCAATGACTGCTCAATATGCACCCGTTGTGTTGCCTTAAAATTTGGATGCCATGCCCGTTTACTACCAAAGCAAAATCCCATTATTTGATGGCACTCCCCAAAGTATCATAGCTCAGTAGCATGTGGATAGGATGACAGATTTCTTTGACCTTCATGAGATTGATGAAGAGAATGTGACTATGAGACTATTTGTGCAAACTTTTGGAGGTGAAGTGTAGAAATGGTTCAGAGCTTTGCCAGCTGTGAGTATTAATACATTAGCTGTTCTTCAGAGACAATTCTTGGATCACTAGGAGATAAAGAAAAATCCTCTTCAAATTTTTTCTGAATATGAAAACATCAAGAGAAATGTTGGTGAAAGTGTCCAAGATTATTGTGTCAGATTCAACACTGTTTACAATGCAATTCCTGCTGATATAAAGCCATATATGGCAGTGGCTTTGATTAAATTTCCTGATGGCTTCAATCCTGACATGGCATATCAATTGAGAGAAAGAGATCTGGCCACATTGGAGGACATGCAGAAAATTGCAGTCAGCATTGAGGAAAATCTGCTTTCCAAGAGAGCTAGAGCAAACGCTGAAAAGAAGGTGACCATAAAGGAGGAAGCTTCTTCCTCAGATCATTTGCTTCGCAAGATTGAGAAGATGTTTGATAGGCTCACAATTGCTGATAACCCTGAAGCACAAGTCAGAAATCCAAACTTCCATGGTCAACAGCAACCACAATTCAGAATCAAGCAACGAGAACAAAGAGCACAAGACTAAGCAACACAACAGCAAATAAAGACACCCTTACAGTAGAATTTTGTACATGGTCCTGAATCAGATGATGATGAGAACATAATTAGTGAGGAGAATCATTTCTTTACACCTGATGATCTGCCCATTTATATCACCAAAGATGAAGAGTATTCAGAAAGCCCAGCTGTACAAAAGGATGAAGATTTCATCTTGGCAAATGAAACAATTCTTAAAGAAGAGTCTAATGAATATTAGAAAGGATACATGAATGCTTTGACAGCCCAGCAGTGAAAATATTCACTCAGGAGTAGAGAGCTTCCCATCAATCCAATTCAGAAGAGGAAGGAAGTGACACTGCCAAAGAACGATTCTCCAATAGTGCAGAGAAAGGGAAAGGAGGCAGCTAATCCTACCACCAGCAAAACACAATTAGCAAATGGAAGATCAAATCAGCCAATTGTATCAAAGGAAAAGACTGAAAAGAAGGATGCTCTAGTCAAAGAGGTAGAGAAGACATTAGCATTTAGCTTAGAAAATGAAATTGCTAAGTTAAAAGTGTCAATTTCTTTGACTGAATTAATGAAGAACAACAGCCATAAAGGTCATGTGTCAAAGATTTTAAATTTGGATCCATTATTTGATATGGTAAATGTGAAGGATGATCAGCCTGAACTTATCTTTGGGCCAACATTAAAAGGTTAGTCTGAGGATAGTGATGTAGCTCCTTTTTACATTAGCCTTAGATTGCATGATTATGTATTGCACAATGCCATGTTTGATTCAGGAGCTTCTCATAATATCATGCCTAAAGCAATCATGGAAAAACTGGGTTTATATATCACTTGCAAGTACCATGATCTATATTCCTTTGATTCTGGTAGGGTCAGATGCATTGGGCTAATTAAAGATTTGGATGTCACTTTAGATTAGATACCGGCCAAGAATTTTTTGATGGATGTGGTTGTGTTAGATATTCCTCCTAGACTTGGCATGCTTCTTTCCAGATCTTGGGGAGCGAAACTCAAAGGGACATTGCAGCTTGATTTCTCCTATGCTACTATTCCCGTGTTTGGTCAGTTGAGGAAATTATACCGAGAGAAAAAGATGAAGTACATGATCACTAGCAAGGAGAAACCTCTGAATCATCCAATCAATTATGCACATACTGATTTAGAATCTTTTGTTCTATATTCTAATAGTTTTAATGATGTAAATAATCAAGTAGTTGAAGTAGAAGACATTGCAGAGATCAATGAAAATTTTAGAGCTATACTAGATCAAGAAAGAAAAAAGCTTGATAGTACCACTTAGCAATCAACCTTCTGACAACAAAAAATTGATAGATGGCAAGAAAAAGAAGAAGAGCAAACAAAATTTTAGCATTTGGAGGATGAAGCCAGTTTGTGGAGCATGGATTTTGATGGTGCAATATCTAGGGAAGGTGCTGGAATTGGTATTTGGATACGCAGCCCTGCATTTCTTCCAAACAAAGTGCCAAGTAATGTAAGGGTTTGTTCGTATAAATTGGCTTTTGATTGTTCAAATAATGATGCTGAATATGAGGCTTTAATTGCTGTTTTGAAAATCCTTAAGAATTTAAATGCTAAAAGAATTTCAGTATATGGTGACTCCGAGTTAGTTATCAAGCAAGTGAAAGGTGAATATCAAGCTAAGCATCCTCGCATGCGAGCTTACCGTAATGCGGTATTATATATTTTGAGATTGTTTCCAGATTACACTTTGACATGTGTCCCTCGTGTACAGAATGTTATTTCAAATTCACTTGCAACAACTACAAGTAATTTGAAAATTCTGATGAATTTAAACAATAAGTTTGAAATTCATGTGAAACATTGCCCTGTTGTCCCTGATAATCAATGATATTGGCAAGTGTTTCAAGATGATAAAGAGATCAAAGAATTTATGCAAAATGAAGGCAAATACATAGACACTTCTATCGATGGAGAGCATGATGATGGTGAAGCAAATATGGAAGTAAATCAGATAGAAGTCTTGCAGCTCAAGGACAATGTTATTCCTAAAGGTCTAATACCTTTAGAGGGGTTGTTTGATCAAGATGATGTAGCCTGGAAACTGAGCTTGGTACCAACCGAGAAAGGAGTTGAGGATGTAAACATTGGATCAGCAGAAAATCCAAAAAATGGTCAAGTTATAAAAGGCCTTGCCTCCACAGTTAAAGGAAAAATACATTAGTTTATTTTCTTCATTTACTGATGTATTTGCATTGGACTATTCAGATTTGAAGGCATATGATAAGAGTATAATTCAGCACATCATTCTGATCAAGCCAAATCAAAAGCCATTTCGACAGAAGCTAAGAAGGATAAATCCAAAGTTGCTACCCTCAATAGATAAGGAAGTGAAATGATTGTACAAAGCTAGTATAATCGTTCCCATAAGATTTTCAGATTGGATTTCTAATTTGGTGCCCGTGCGCAAGAAAACAGGTGAGATTCGATTATGTATTGATTTTAGAAATCTAAATAAAGTTTCTTTGAAAGATAACTATCCATTGCCCAAGATGAATCAAATACTTCAAAGAGTAGTTGGAGCATCCCGCATGTCGCTACTCAATGGATATTCCGATTATAACCAAATTCTGGTCCATGAGGATGATAGAGACAAAACAACGTTCACCACTCTATGGAGAAATTTCCATTATGCCAAGATGCCATTCCGATTGAAGAATGCTAGTGCAACCTTTCAGCGGGCTATGGATATCGCATTTGTAAATGAGAAAGATGTATTTTTATTTGTTTATCTTGATGATTTGACATTTTTTTCTAATTCAAATGAAGAGCACCTTTATCATTTGAAGATTGTATTTCAGCGGTGTAGAAAGTATGGCATACCTCTCAATCCAAAGAAGAGCTTGTTTGCCATGGATGAAAGCTAGCTTCTTGGTCATATCATATCTAAGGAGGGCATCCACATTGATCCAGCTCGAGTGGAAGCCATTCAGAAGATTGATTTTCTATGAAGTAAAAAGGAAATCCAAGCATTCAACGGTAAGATGAATTTCTTAGGTCGTTTTGTGCCAAATCTTGCAGAACATTTGAGGGAAATCACAAACATGTTAAAGAAAGATAGTGTAGTGAAGTGGACCAAGGAAGCCATAAAGTCTTTCAATTTAGTAAAGTTGGCCCTTTCTTCAGCTCCAATTTTGATCAGCCCAGATTATTCCCAAGATTTCATTTTGTTTTCATTTGCTTCAGATTATACTATGGTAGCGGTCTTAATGCAGAAACCAATTGCTTTTTTCAGCAGAACAATAAGGGATGTAGCTTTAAAGTACAATATTATTGAAAAGCAAGCTCTTGCCTTGGTAAAGCCATTGAAAGATTTTCAAGTTTATATTCTGCATTCTCAAATACTTGCTTATGTCCCTAATGTTGTCGTTAAAGATGTCTTAGTGCAAACAGATCCGGAAGGGAGACGAGGCAAATGGGTCACAGCTTTGTTAGAATATGATGTAGAGATCAAACCAAAAAATCTCATCAAAGGACAATGGCTGGCCAAACTGATGGTGGAGTCTAATTTGCATGCCTTGGACATAAATCTCATTGCTGCTATGTCTAAAGGAGATGAGGAATGTTCACTTTTTTAGGTATCTAAAATGTTTCTTCTTTCTCCTTGGTATTCAGATATTATTTATGTGCTCCAACATCTTTCACCACCACCCAGAATGGCTAAGAATAAAAGTACGACCCTGAAATTAAATGCTACCAAGTTTTGTATAATGAATAATGCACTCTATTGGAATGATCCCGGTGGTGTCTTGCTGAATTGTTTGGTTGAAGAAGAAGCAGAACAGGTCACGGATGATTTTCACAAGGGAGATTGTGGAGGTCATCTATTTTGGAAGACAACAGCCAATAAAATTTTGAGAGCGGGATATTATTGGCCAACCCTTTTTGCTGACGTGTACAAAACTATTACAAGCTGCCACGAATGTCAAATTTTTCAAGGTAAGAGAAAACTACAGCCTTTACCACTCAAACTGGTTGAAGTGCTCCATTTCAATAGTGGGGTTTAGATTTCATTGGCAAGATCCATCCTACTTCTTTAGCACAACATAAGTGGATCCTTACAGCGACAGACTACTTTACTAAATGGATTGAGGCGATTCCTACTCGGCAGGCCACTGATTTGGTAATAATTCAGTTTCTTGAGAACAATATTTTGTCACATTTTGGTTGTCCTAACAAGCTGATTACAGATAATGCAGCAGCTTTTAAATCTAAAAAGATGATTGATTTTTGTAATAAATATCAAATTACCTTGGGGCACTCAACTGCATATTATCCACAAGGTAATGGATTGGTGGAATCCTCAAATAAATCATTAGTCAACATTATCAAAAAGCTGCTGGAAACAAACAAGAAGAGCTGGCACAAGAAATTTGTCAATGGACTATGGGCAGATAGAGTAATTCAAAAAAAATCAATAGGCATGTCCCCTTTCGAGATCGTGTATGGTGTTGACACGGTTTTCCCTACATCTCTCGCAGTCCCAGTTGTTAAACTTCTGCAGGAAGCTAGCAACAAGGAAGATCATTTGCAGTGAAGAATCAATCAAATGATCCATTTACAACAGACTAGAGAGGAGGTTTTTCAGAATACCTTCAAGCTGCAAGACAGAATCAAGAAAATATATGATCAAAAGGCAAAGGCGGACAAGTTTCAAATTGAAGACATAATGTTGAAATGGGATGCTCGAAACGAAGACAAAGGCAAGCATGGAAAGTTAGAGAATCTGTGGAAGGGACCTTTCAAAATTGCTACATATCAGGGTCAAAATGGTTTCTTGCTAAAATAAATGGATGGAGAAGATAGTCCTGGTGGGCCGGTCAATGGTCGGCTGCTGAAACGGTACCATCTTTAAAATGTTTTCTGTTGTCATATGTATCATTGTACACCCCGCTTTATTTCCTTCATCGCAAGTGTGTACTGTTATCATTCATTCAATTTGGGGCCCAAAGTGAAGGCTATGAAACTGAAGGTTTGATTTCATTTTTGGTTTCGATTGTTTGAGTCAAGTTTTCAGTCAATTTCAGTCTTAAAATTGAGTAAGTTTTGAGTCAGATCTCAGTCCTGAAATTGAGTCAAGATAATGGTTTTGGTTTGTCGAAGTTATTGACTCCATAGCCCAATGGAAGAAGGCATTGTCTGCTTTCCAGAGGTCAATAGTTCTTGGCACCTCCAAGGAGCTACCATCCCCATTGGAGCCAATGTTAGTGTCGATATCTTCATCCCTCCATCAGTGATCAAATTCTCTTGCTGCATTGCATGTTAGGTGTCTCATCCAATCAGTTGCATTCCATTAGGGTCATGGATCATCTGATGGTAGGAGAATATTATAAATTTTCCCTCTTGATCTTTATCTGCCGGCCCATTTTCATACATTTACGTCATTTGCAGTCATTTTTGCCTTTACATCTGCAAAAGTCATTTTTAGGGTTTTAGGTCTCATCAGGTCTGGGGTTTTGTTAATAAGGTCTTGAAAACGCTCAATAATGGTCAGCAGGCACATGAGGAGGTCAAATAAATTCTCAGCAACAAAAATTTCAATAATCACATGCTCAGTGATTGATTTTCCTCAAAACCTTGTTTTGATGAAAAACAAAGTTTTTTGTGTTTTATCTACAAAATCTCATGTAATTTCATTTTTTCTATATGTAATAATTCTGAGATGCAGCCCTGGTTACCTTTCCAAGCTCATGCACTCCCGTTTCCACAAAAGAAACAAAATCTCAAAGCATTTAGTCCATCAAAGGCAAAAAGTAAGACAAACTGCCCAAAACAGAGTTTTAAAAAGCAAGCAAAAGGCAAACATTAGGAAAGTGGGTTTTCATAAGTGAAAAATCAAAATCATTGGTATATAAAGCATTCTCATGTCAAAGGAAGCTCATTTGTGTGCCAAAGGAGAAGAGAGCAAGTGAAAATCATGCTTTCGAGCCAAAGGAGTGATTTTGCATTCAAACTGTCAAAATTTGGAAGAGCGACGCACCTGGGTCAAGGCGCGGTGCACCTGGTCTACGCGGTGCACACAGAGAAAACTTTGAACTGGGTTTCTAACTGGCGCGACGTACCAGAGAGGCGTGGTGCACCAGTCTTCAAAGCCTGAAATTCATCCCAAATCCTCCTCCAAGCTCCAAAATTGAAAATTCTTCATTTCACAAGTATGTGAACACCCCCATATTGCCAATGTATGAGTTTCCATCAATGTTTATAGTGTTTCAATAGGGAAAAAATTAAACCCTAGTTCCTTGCATAGTTGTATTGAGAAAGCTTCCTAGCATTTGCAAATTACAATTTTGCTGTCTAAATCCCATCCGACCATTTCACTTCCCCTCACTACCATTTCATTCACCTCTTTCCTCCTTCCCTTTTTCACTCACACTTGCCTATTCCCCCTATCCCTAAAACTAATAACCCTAATCCCTAACTTCACTTTTCCCAAACCCTAGTCAATATCCCTAAACCCTAAATATCATTTCCCAAACCTTTCCATTTCCATTAGCCCTACAAGCAGCATCCCAAACTCCCTATTCACAGTCCTTATCATCAATCCCTGTTGTTTAGCAGCAAATACCTATTGATAGTAAAAAAATCTCTTCATACTCATCTAAGAAAAATCAAGCATTGGCAAACATGGAGTCATATCCATCTTATGAAAAAAATGAGGAAACAGTCAGTGACTCCTCCAAAGAAATTCTGCACCAAGGAGACCTCACAAAAGTGGAAAACATAACTGGGAGGAGCCTACTACACTTACTAAGCTATTGGCTTGCCCTCTTGCCATCACATGCTTCCAAAATCAATCTTGTTACAAATTTTGTGAGATGGTGGAAAGAGTCAAATGCCACCATGAGCTTGCTATACTTTTTGTGCTCCATCTTCACAATGGCCAAGTCAATTTGGTAGGTGTGACATTCACCTTGACACCTGAGACTATAGCTCAAGCAACTGGTATTTTGAATGTAGGTGAGCAGTGGAATAAGGGGTAGCTGGTGGATAGAGATCATTATGAGCCTTATATCAAGGTTGGTTTTCAGAGGCATGTCAGGAGGGTCTTCCCTTTCAGGTACCTACAGGACACATATGCTCCCCTTATGAAACTCATAATCAAATATTTCAGCTGTGAAGGCAGATTTTCTTGCCTATACACCTATCATATCAAATTGTTGATGCATTTTACTAGAGTGAGGATGATGAACCTCCCCTATTTCATTTTCCAGAATATTGAGAAAATAACCACATTGGTGCAAAGGAAACCTCCTCAGCAATAGTATAACAACATCTATCACTTTGCATTAATCAAGATTGTGGTTTTGTGTTAGCTTAGTTTACTGAATGTTTCATGGGAGGATTTCATTTCACATGAGGTCTTTATAGGTCCTCAAGTGCCCCCATCAGTTTTTCATGAGGTAGGAAAGCCTTCACATCAGCAAGAGGTGCATGAAACACAAACCACCAGTGTGCCAATGTTTGTCACTTACCAAAAGGGCACTAGAAGATTGTTTGCAGCAGCAAAACGAGTATTATCTTCACCCGGGGTGGAAGGGGTCTCATTTCCTTCAACAGCAAAGAAGGTACAGGACAAGGATAAGTAGCCATTGCATGATGACAGACCTTCAAAAGGCTAAGAGGCAGATTTCATTCTCATTCAGGATGATGACACTGATTTGGGCTCCCAAAGCTCAAAGCTCAAGGAGATAATTCAGGAGCAGCAAGATGACATTCATCACTTGTCTCTCAACCTGGAAAGAGCCAAGTGGGTAATAAACTATCTGGAGCAAAGAAACATACAGTTAGAAGATCAGCAAACCATCATGGAGCTCCAAAATATAAGAGAAAACCGGTAAGCTACCAAGAGGAGGAAAGTCAAGTTGACACCACTTGAACAAGAAATTGAAGCTGATCGTGAATCTTGGCTTGAAAGGATAAATATGCACTTGGAAAAAATGCTGGAGAAGGCCAATAGAGAGAAAAAGATGTTGAAGCACATGGCCTACCACTATTTGGCGAGAAACAAAAGTTGCAAAGCGAGAATTAGGACTTTGAAGGCAAAGTTGAGGAAAGCATTGAGGAAGAGAAAAGAGCAATACAAGCTCCAGATCTTGGCTGAGGCTTCATTAGCCCAACACAACACTTGATGCAGGACACTCAGCCCAAATTTCAAGAAATTTGGGATAATTTTAGTAAGTTTTGAATTTTTGGAGTATAAAACAGGTTTTTCTACCTGGTGCGTCATGCTAATTGGCACGCGCTTTTACTAGGGACCTCCTTTGGAGGAAAAATCAGAATTTTTGGATTCTTTGGGAAAAAATATGAATTCTCACACATGGCCAATAAATTTTGTCAAGTTTTGAGCTTCCAAAAGGATCAAAAACACCTCAAAAATGCCCTTTCTGCCCCTTTTTTGCCACACAGGAAGTAGTGTTTGGAGAACCCATTTTTGGAGGGGAAAATGGACACCAAATTCAGAAATTCCACTTGTTCTGGAAAGTAGACAGGTAGAACTTTCCAACAAGCCCACTTATAGGAAATTTGGTGCAAGGGAAGGCCTCCAAAATCAGCTACAAAATAGCGAGGTGCACAGGGACAGGAGCACGACGCACAGGATGAAAATTTGTCATTTTTGCCAAAAAAACTCTGTTTTTCACCTAGTTTTTTCTTAGTTTGAATTTTCTCTCTCTAATAGTCAAACTCATGATGTAATTTGATGTAACTTGATGTATTTTGATGTAAATATACTAAAATTTCACTCATGGAGGTAGATACATCATGAAAGGTAGTTTGCAACTGAATGAATCAGTTTCCTAGGTTTTAGAGGCAAGTTGTTCCACTGCCTACTTTCCAGTTCTTAGTTTAGATCTTCTTGAAACAGCTCCTAAACTCATGAATTCGACCCCTAAAGCCTAGCAAGAGTTTTTTATTGCATATATCTAGTAGTTTTTCAGTCATTGGTAAAGGTTGGACTCTTGTGAATGCTTTGAGCATTATTGTACATTCGTCTCTGCAGTTATCCAAAGGAATAGACCATGGTTTGCAGCACTTTGTGGGATTCTTGTGGCAACTTGATTTGGTATTGTTTTTCCTTCTGTAATTGAAAATTTACATGTGTTTATGTAGGCCATCATCTCTTTCTGTTCATCTTAACTAAATGAAACAAGGATAAAGGTAGAATTCATTGATGTTGCAGTGCTCTACCTAGGCTTTGTTTAGTTATTTATGTTTTTAGTTGTTTGAAGAGGATCCCTGAGAATTTCATGCCCTCTCTAATTCTTGACCAGTCTTAAAGCTATCCATCTCACTCAATTTGAAGTACTATACCATTTGCCTACCTCGCCCCATAGAGATATCTGCAAGACCGTATCCATTCCGCGGACCCAAATCTGTCTTTCACATTTGAGCGAGCAAACCAAATTTAAATTCAATCAAACTCCTCTGAGCATATACCTAGCCTAAAATTAGTCTTCACATTAGTCATCTCAAGCTTTATTGGCCATATTTTCCTGATATTTACAAGGAGAGAGCCCTCTCCCGACCTGATAGGGCTAGCTACCAGGTTAAGCGTGGTTTGATGTTACCCTAGATCCTGCCTTTCTCAGCCTCAGGTAGATTTAGGCCCTAACAATATGGAAAATATTTTGGAATAATATTTTCCTAAAAATATTGGATTTATATTGGCCACTTGTCAAGTTATTGTTTCAATTTTCATTTTTAGAATAATTAAAATTTCCAAAATTCCATTAAATTCATAAATGTGATTTGTGATCTTTTGGTAAGTCATTCAAATTGCATAATGGAGGTCATGAGTTAAAATTTTGTGGGGATTGGAATTTGCTCATTATTCTACAATTTTGACACAACATTAATTAAACAACAATTTTGCCACCACATGGCAGCACAACATTGGCCAATATTGCACATTCATCTTCATATATTCAGTGAAATAGTCAACATGTCACATCATCAATTTTCCATGTCATCGACACGTCACCGACTACCACATCACTATTACATAGTCACCCTCCTTCTGCCAGCTCATTTTTCAACACTGAAAATGGATCAAGAAGAAGAGCTATAAGGGTGCTTCATCCATAGGATTATTGTTTTACAAAATGCCTTGAAGAGAATCCTAGATATGGAAGACTAAATTCTGTAGACATGCATTTTCGTTTCATAAAGTATTTTTATATGATCATGTTTCTTTGAGTCTTATAGGTACGAAAGCCAACGACATCACAAACTGGAAAATTTTATGTCATGGCTCATCCAAAGAAGATAGGCAAGATTTTTAGATGCAGGAAGGGTGCAATCCTGCAACTAAGAAACCTTATGACAATCTTCACCATTTCACCCAAATTTCAAATAAGCACAACTTTCTCATACAACATCAGATTTTGATGATTCAAGTGTCATTGGAAAGATATCGATGAGATATACATAATGGGAAATATATCGTCAAAATTTTAAACATTTAAAGAATAAATCAATTGCTGACAAGATATAACAGGTAAAATGAGGCACTAGTTTCGACACAGGTATAAATTCTTTCGATTTTTCTTTGATGAAATTTTTTTATTAGTACTAATTCTCAGTTTTTTTTGTAAATGTCATAAATAGAGAGATTGATCACCTCTCTCCTATGATAAAATTACATTTCATTATAGAAAAAATACTATGTTTTTGCAGGTTCCAAGAAGATAATAAAATGACCACAAGAAAACATTGTCTTTTAAAGACCCCATTTCAAGCATGAGGACATGCTTTTGGGTAATCCAAGGGGGAAAATGACATCGTATCTATAAAATAATTGAAAATACTCTCAAAGACCACATTTATTTCATAATAAAATGATCAAAGCAGCAACAAAGATGAAACATCAATGCATGAGTAGATGACGTCAGATCAGATCCATCACTTGCAAGCCTTTCAGATGCTAATGCCTCCATTGCATCCACACTTCTTCAGTCAATAAAGCATTTGCCTAATTTTCCTTTACATTCATCATTGTATTCCTCCTCTTTTAGTAAATAAAACCTTCATTGCATTCTCACTTTTTCAGTCAAAAACTTTTCCCTTACAGTCATTTTCCTGCCTCACTTTCACTAACTGTACACCATCAATAAAAACATTCAGCTCCTCTACAAATCTTATTCATTCCATTTCCTTTTCATTTTTCCAAATAAACCTTGATCCACTGCAAAATTTCTCATCCATAATCCTTCAAAATTATTATTTCATGCTCGAGATAGATGATGGAGGATTCCTTAAGGCCTCCCTTCTAACAAGTCTTGGCCTATCGACATGATCACATTATCTAGTTTTAAGGCTAGAGTCCTTAGTAGTACCTTGAGGCTTGTATGCCTAATGATAGGCTCTCTCACCAGCAATCATGGGAATACACCAATGTCCCTTGATCGTTGGATCTTGTAAGTTGCTCAACATTAGCTCATCTATTCTCCCTTCACAAGATGTACTTAGGTACCTTGGCACTCATTGAAATTAATGGTGAGTTGCCTCGCATTTGTTAATGACATGCATCAATGGTCAGTAATCCATTGAATTCTCTTCATGCTTGACATCGACACATTTATTCGCATGATTAGAATTTTACCATTGGGTGTTGTAACGATTGAAGACTATATCATTTTAACAACTTGCAACTGATCAATTTGTTTTGGCAACAATAAAGATTCAAACGTTTGTCATCAGCAAAGAGAACACAGAAAAACATCTGAATTCCTTTTTTTACATACTCCATGATCCAACATCATTAGCAACCACATTCTTCAGCATCCACAACTCATGTACATTGAGGGTAAGTGAAGGTATGTGGTTTTCTAATGTTTAGTCATGCAATTCCTTAAAATGCTTAAAATTGTAACTTTGGAAAGTTCCTCAATTTCTTTTTCACATTGTCATATCTCTAGTTAGAGAGGGAATTCATGTTCATACCTCATATTCAAATTTCATGATATACATCACATTCATATTCCATTATCACCTTTCATATGTCATATATTTCCTTTATACACATGCCATCCTAATCATCATACTTTTCCAAACAACTACTATTGCATTATGATTCAAAATGTTACATGTTTTGCAAATGATCATCATAGAATGAATGGTTGATTAAATGTTTTCAAAGTCTTTTGATGCAACACAAAAATAACAAAAGTATTGTTACACAAGAACCAATACTAATAAAAGATGTTTTCCACACAAGAACCAACCAAAGTAATATGCTACAATCAAATATTTTTCAAAAGGACACTTTGCAAAAGGAACAAAGTTATCAAATGATTATGCAAAGATGAAACAAGAATTAACATCAGCCAAAGTTCATATAAAAGGAAGAAAATTCAAAACATCAAATCATAATTAAAGTAAATCAATGTAATAGATTGCACAAGGACATGCAATAACTTAAGTTGGGGGGTATGTTGGGCCGCCAAATTAGCATACATGTTCACTCCATTTTCACCTTTATCCTCATTTTGTCACCTCATTTCATCACATTATCATTATATTTCCATTACCATATGGGTTCATATTTTCATTTTCCAAAGTTATTTATTTTATGTATTTAAAGTGAATTTATGATTAAAAGTTAGAAAAATAACATGTATTTGCTTATACCTAAAGGTGGAATGAGTTTGGTGACATGTGTAGGTGATTTGGAAGGTTCCAAGACACTTTTATGTCACCTCCAAGACTCAAATTCGAATTCTCTTGAAGATTTGAAGGAGATTTGGGATAAGGATCAAGCATATCTCATGGAGAAAAATCATGGATAAAGGAATATGTGTCTCATATTGGTTGTAACCATATGAAGGATTTGTGGATGTAGGAGGGATTAGTGGATCTCCATTAATGAGTTAGTTTCTTATGTTTTTTTATAAATAGGAGTACCTCCTCCATTCCAAAGAGAGGACTCTTGGAGCATATATTCTAACTTATGATGGAATAGAATAAAGTTTTCTTTCTATAGTTTTAGATATAAATTGTCTTAATGTAGTATATGAATTTATGGAATAGTTTGTCACTTTGTTCTTAAGAGAATTGAGCTCTCTAAAAGGATCAAAGAAACATTTTATTTCATTATAGATTTTATTTTCATTTAATTACTTAGATGTTTGAATATTTTTCATTATTAATTAATTAATTTTAGTTTAAATCTTATCAGCATATGAAAGGACAAACAAGGGTTTAAGTTAGACTCTCTTCCATTTGATATGAGTAATAATTGAAATTCATTCTCTTTTTCTAGTTTCAAGTGATTTTCTGAATTTCCAGTTTTCCAACAATGGCATTAACGATGAATGAATTTGTAATGAAGAATAGCAAGGACCTCCTTAGTTAGGAGCCTCTTCTATTATTTTTTTATGCATCTTAATCTATTGTCCATTAGTGGTTTTTTATTTTTGTTCATCAAGTAGTATTCTAGAAGAAGGACAAATCTGGTTCTCCTAAGTTAGGAGCCGCTTCTCCTGCTTATTACATAATGAATTAGAAATTACTTAGTTAAATTTTATATCTGTAATATGCACTTATAATTAGTTTATAATTGCATTCCCTTTAGTTTCCATAACTTATCTTCCAAATCTGATTATAGTTTCATATGAGGTCTGATATATTTTGGTTTGCTTCTAAGTTTTACGAAACCCTCGGGTTGACAATTAAATAATAGGGATTTAAAAAACAATTAAATCACCCAACATGCCTCTATTTTATTCATTTTCCATTATTTTCCTTCATTTTCCTCCTCACATGCAACTTGTGACCTTTTACCTTCCTTTTCTCATCATTTCCATTATTTTCATAAATAAATGTGCCAAAAATTCCATTGTACCTTTCCAAAGCCTTATTCATTGCATTTGCCAATTTTCTTAGCCATAATAAACCAAATGAACACCCACTAAGATGTCTTGTCCAACATTAAGCTTGAAATATGTGTTCCATAAACCATGGTTATTATTTTTTTCTTTATTAACTTTTATTACATGGAATTTTCACTAGGGTTGTTACAACATCCACACAACATTGTTACAAGTACTCAGAGACAATCTAGCTTTGTAATCATCAAAATGATCAATAATAGCATCAAGTGCATAGTGCCTTAGACCCTACTAAAGAAATTCACAATATTGGTAATACAATAGAGGGACTTACATTTTTAGTAGTTCATTTCTGAGAACTAGGCTCCTTTCCTATCAAGATGTACATAAAATCCTTACACAAACATATAGAAAAATCATCTTTAACACATCATTTATCTGATTCATTAACTTGTTTTACTATCAAAACTATAGTGGGCTAATATATGCTCATCTGAAGCAATGGTAATTGGTTTCCACAACAAAGTTGAGCTATTTTCACATCCAGAACAATTTTCTGATAGTGACAACACTTGGTCTAATATAGGGTTAATCTTGGCAGCATCATACTGATTACCCTGAAAATACCCTGCCTTTTATTTAAGGGTTCCACCAATATTTATTTCACATATTAATTAGAATTATGTCGACACTCATTTCATTTATCTCCAACCATTTTTCTCTAGCTTGTGAGGAAATTAGATCTCAATAGCTCACTCTTTGGGCTTCCTTGGTATTTTACAATTGTCCCTAACTATCTGGCATGTGAGATTCTCATTTAGCACCTTTTCCCATTGTAATTTGCATAACTAACAATGTGCACAATATCAGTAAACAAAAAGGAACAGTTTTGCACATCATGCATTCATACTTGATCCCCAACATGGGTCTCATAGTTTGTAAAAGTAAATTTGACAATAATTCATAACTAACATATCATATCATATAGTTGGTATTCATTTCAAATTTTCATACAATTATCAACATGCAATTTCAATAAAATTATACCAATCATGCATATTGTAACATTAAACATTATACCTTATCATATGCAGTTGAAATTCACATTGAAACATTTTACATTTCAAGGTTCATATGTTGGCATTAAGCCACCCCTACTTAATCACATCAACAATATTAGTCACAACAATTTTCTATAAAACCATGTCTTCTACCAAAATACTATTACGCGTGAAAATTTTTTCAAATACATTCAAGATGCATTTCACTTTCACATGCATGTATGTTTTCAATGTTTCAACACATAGAAAGGTATTGGTCTTATTACCTTCCATAAAAAATATTTTGTAATAATACTTTGTTACAAAATTTTGTAACATATTTCTATACATTGAAAGTAATATAGCAAGGATACATCTTCATGTTAGAATAAAGTTTCCATAAGTTTTTTTTCCAAAACAACAGTTAAGGGAACAATAATTTAATCATTGTCATTCCTAGAATTTCTTACTCATGCAACATTTCATTTCATTTATTCATATGCATATAACAAAAAATTATTAACCAACACTAATATATTCAATTCATTCACAAATACTTCTCTTGGTTATTCAAACTAGTAACACTAATATATTCAAACACCATCTAAATTTTACTTTTACAAGGAGAGCTAGAAACACCATGTTTCCACAAAATGATGGAGTTTTTTCATTAGATTAACTATGTTTTGTCATTGAAGTATTCACATACACTGGATGCATTTATAAAATATCTAATTAAAATATTTGTCAAATATAAGATGCAAACCAACTAACACCATCATGGAATCATCAATTTGTAATGTTGTGAGGTTTAAACAAACAAGGTAATGAAAATCATTTGACTACTACTAGTTCTAACATTAATATAGTAGAACTATCAAATTAGTCACTTTAACAAGACTATTGTATCATGATCCAAGTTCTGTCATCTTCAGGAACATGAAATCATAGGTATGAATGGTTAAACCAATACTCACTTGTCCAATCATTGTATTTTTCTTGCATGTGCATATAATATTAAACAAAACTTTAACAATTTTAAAAAAATGATTTATCATTAATGTGTAAGTGTCAATAAAAATTATGGTAATAATCAAAACATTCCAATTGGACATTGTATTGTTATGAGAATACCAACAATATGAAGTAAACTAACCCAATCATGTGTTTACAACTTGTAATAATCTTTAATCAAAACATATTCATGCATATACATTTTGATAGTTAGTCATGCAATACTAACTAATCAATTATACTTACCATCTTAGATTCAATCATCCCATGACTCAATTATAAATTATTCATTACAGTCAAGTTTGCCACTTGACTTAAACACCCTAATCCCACATCTACCGAAGTAACCGACCAACCAGGGTAAATATTTTACGAGAGACCACTATAACGGGATTTAACCTCCTATTTCACCTTAAGGAAGTGGAATCAACAAAAACACACCACACCTTTCACATTAGCCGCAGAACTCCCAGGAGCCATCCCAACCACTCAAGTAACTAGCCTCTAAGACAAACTAAAGTTTTAGTGCATCAAACCTCTAATAACAACAAAATACAAAGGAAGGAATAGACATATAATCGACATGGAAACCTGTATAATACTCATGAATTAACAAGGAGAAATAGCCTCATATTAATGAATGCAATGAACAACCATAGATTGGCTTAGCCAAATATTTCTTTCAATCAATCCCCCTTGTGCCATATTCCAAGCATGAATGTGGGACTTAAAATGAAACTTAACCAAGGATTCCCAAGGCTACAATACCTCACCCTCATCAATTAAAACCAGGATTTACCACAATCCATCCCAGATCACTAGACCATAAAACAAGAATGGATGCCACCAAATTTATCTACCTACATCGTGAGGAATTTTCCTGTCTCCTATTCTCTAGGCTTTCCCACAATCCACACAAGATTACTAGGCCTTAACCAAGACTCCACACTCTAGGTTTTACCATATATATCGCCTTTGACTGACAAGGATTCCTAGGCCTAATCAAGGGAAACCACCTCTAGGCTTTACCATATATCCTGTCATTAACCAATTGATGATTCCTAGGCCCACTGAGGCACACAATACCTCATTTTACTACAACCCACAATCTATTTCAGGGGTCAACAAACCAGTGGATTGACCACAATCCAAAATCCAGTTCAGGGATCACTAGGCCATGTGATCTTTCTTCTAGAGATCCACCTCACTGAGCTTTGAATCCATCAAGTAATCCAGCTCAACCAAACATGATAAACCCATCACACTATGTCTATTCAAAAATGGAAAGGCTTGACTGAAAACACTATCACACCTAGAAAACCCATACCATGACAAAAAAAAACCACATGCAATACCATGCATTCAAAATCTAGCAAGGAAATCACACATGTAAATTCATACCTGCAAAGGATCATATTTTAGCTGCTTGATCCTCTTTTGTTTGCTTGATCTTTCCTTCCTCTTGCCTTATTTTCCTTTCTTGGTCCAATGCCAAAGTGCTCCAAGAAAACCTCAAGTGTCCAGGAGTGAGAGAGAGAGTGAATAATGAGAGACCTCCAATAATGTGTTGGCATTATGACTCAGGTTTGGCGCTATGGCACAGGTGTTGTCCTTGATGGCAACTCACTCAAGTGGCAAATCTCTGTTCAAGCTCTCAAAATAATAGAAAATGAGATACCCACAAGTGAGCCTAACAAAAGTTGCGGACCCGTAGGTGCCCCGAACAAGAAGTGCGGGCATACCTGCAGGTTCTCCGAACAAAAGGTGCGGTCGTCAAATTCACTCACTCCAATGCAGAAAAGCGTGCGCACATGGGAATTTTTATGATTGATCCATGGTATTTAGTCTGACATGTTTGATCCTATGGTTTTGGTCTGTGGTATAGCATCTAAAATATTGAACCCCGGTTTTGGGTCCCTTGTATTGGCTTTCTATGGTTTTGACCCATGGTTTGTGTAAGGGCTTGCCTATAAAAAAAGGAAAGGAGATCATTTGGCCAAACACTTGTGAATGTTGAATATCTTAAGATGAACTAGATCTGAAATACTTGTAATCGGTCGATGAAATAAAATTAAACTTGAGAATAAGAAGACTGATCAATTGAGCGGTCGTGATCTCTTTGGCGCATGATAAGATCTATGGATCTGATAGTCTGGGGTACAATTGAGGACTGATAAAGTGTTTATATCCGGAGGTCCGCAGGCAAGATACGGCGCAGGTGCGGAGGTCCGCAGCCAGTAGAAGGAGCAGGTGCAGAGATCCGCATCCCAGTAGAAGGCGCAGGTGCGGAGGTTCGCAGTCCAGTAGAAGGCGCAGGTGCGGAGGTCCACAGCCCAGTAGAAGGCGCAGGTGTGGTGGTCCGCAGTCCAGTAGAAGACGCAAGTGCCGAGGTCTGCAGCCCAGTAGAAGGTGCAGGTGCGGAGGTTCACAGTCTAGTAGAAGGTGCAGGTGCGGAGGTCCGCACCCAGTAGAAGGCGTAGGTGCGGTGGTCCACAGTCTAGTAGAAGACGCAAGTGCAGAGGTGCGTAGTCCAGGAGGCGGATTAGGTGTGGAGGTACGCTGTCGAGTAGACAGATCAGGTGCGGAGCTGCGCAAGCTAGACACAACAGAAGTGCGTATATTCGCAGGTTTATATTAATGAAGTTACGGACTTTTCTTGAAATATTTGTTGGCTGCCTTTTGTCTATTGCTGCAGAATTCTGGGTTTAGATTACTGGTATTGTTTGTCTGGTTACTGCATTCTGAGAGGCTATTGGTTGATTCATTAGTTGATTGTAAAAGGAGATTAGTTGATTCACATGTACTTGATGATTATTTGATGTTCATCGATCCAGTCTGAAATTGGTCCCTGGAAGAAAAGAAGTAGGTCAGCACCTACGTACTAGTAGCTCAACTAGTACAAGAGCTAAGGGGGTTGTAGCTCCCTTCCAGGAGAGACTGGAAAACGAGAGAGGTTTGTAGCTCTCTGCAGGTTGCAGCCTACGTACTGGTAAAGGACTGCACCAGTACAAAATCATTGTAAAAAGAAGTTTCTAATTGCAATAATATAGAGACATATTGTAGCAGCTAGTTTTCACCCACATTGGGTTTCCACCTTATATCTGGTGTTCTTTGGTGTGACTATCTGTTTTTCTTATTCTTGTTCATTATTATATGGTACTGACATACGCATTAATCTAAAGAATAAATTGAATTATAAATATGAAAGGTATAGTGAAAAGAATTTGATAATATTGATTCACCCCCCCCTCTCAGTATTATTTTCAACAATTGGTATCAGAGCAGGTCCTTCAGAAGAAGCCTGATCGCTTGAAGGGAGATCTATCATCCTGAGCAACTACAAGAGAGAAGCATCGATCAGGCCACCAATTTTTGATGGGACAAACTTCGTATTTTGGAAGGTAAGAGTCACTGCCTATCTTCAATCTCTTGGTACAGAAGTTTGGGATATCATAGATACAGGGTACACTTTTCCGTCAGCAACACCTACAGATCCTGCTGGTAAGAAGCAATATGAAACAAATGCAAAGGCAGTCAATACTCTATTAGGAAGTCTATCTCAATTAGAGTTCGTCAAGGTTATGCAGTACAAATCCGCAAAAGAAATATGGGATAAGATCGTCCTGAGCTATGAAGGAGATGAACAGGTAAAACGAGCAAAACTTCAAACTCTCAGAATCCAGTATGAAAGTCTCAAAATGTACAATAATGAAAGTGTGGCTAACTATTTCCTTTGTGTAGATGAGATTGCTAATTGTATGAAAAACTTGGATTAAGAAATTAAAGTGGCTGTTGTGGTTGAAAAAGTTCTAAGATTTTTGTCCCCTAAGTTTGAATCAAAAGTTTCTATAATAGAAGAAAAGGAGAATCTACAGAACCTTACCATGTCACAGCTACATGGAATTCTAACTGCTTACGAAATGAGGAAAGGAGGACTGTCAGATAGGAGAGAAGCTGCATTCAAGGCTTCAGGCAAAGGAGATTACTATGAGTCAGGACATCTATTAGAAGAAGAAGAAGAATCAAATTTTGTCAAGAACCTTCAATGAGGTGCTAGAAGATTCAGAGGTAAGTTACCTTTCAAATGATTTTCTTGTGGAAGAGTCGGTCACTATGTTGCAAAGTGTCCTCATAAAGATAAGCTTGATAAAGGTAAGGAACCTGTCAGATGGAACAAGAAACAGAATGTAAATAAGAAAAGCTATTACACTCATGAAGACAGTGATGGACTTTCAAATAGTGATGAAGATGAACAAGGTAACAATTATAGACTTTTAATGGCTTTTGAAGATGATGATTTCATGGATGCTATAAATGAAGAAGGTCTGTATGAAGAGATTTCTAAACTCAAAATTTGTGTAGAAGAGAAAAATATGATTATTGATACACTGCAATTCTAACTGGCTGAAAAAGAAAAACTTCATGAAAAGTTAGAATGTGAAATTGTTGGTCTTAGAAAAGAGATTGAGAAAACAAAAGCTCTTAATCTTAGATTTGTTAAAGGATCTGGAACTCTAGATGAGATTATCAATGTGCAGCGTTCTCCACTAATCTAGACAGGTCTGGGATATAATGAAGAAGCATCTCAAGCGCAACAACCATCCACCTCCAAAAGTTATCTTGATGCAGCAAGGAGGAGTGAGCAAAGGTCAAATAGAAATCAGGGACAATTTACCTCAAGAATGAACAAAGACTACCAGGTAAATCAGGGGCAATCCACCTTAAGGATGAACAGAGGCTACAACCAGCCACAGGTAAAATCTTCCCAATTTGCCTCAAGAATGGATGTCAGTAGAAACTACAATCAGTTGGTTGGTAGATTTGACAATCGCAGGAGTTTATTCAATGGCCAATGTTTTTCTTGTCATAACTTTGGTCACAAAGCAGCTCAATGTGTTGCCTATAAGACAATCATGACTAGAGAAGCTCAAAAACAAAGAAGTATGACTATGATCATGAAAAGAACCTACAATAACTTTTCTGCCCTTGAGAATGAAACTGAATGTTCTATTTGTAACAACTTCGGTCATGAAGATTCTGAATGCAGGAGCAGGTTTCGGCAAACAAAGGAACAAGCTTCAAATGCCAAAACATGGAGAATGAAAGAACCGCAACCAGAAAGATGTGGCATAGCCTTGTATGCGGAAGGGAAAGAAAATCAATGGTACATCGACAGTGGATGTTCGAAACATATGACGGGTGATAAAGAAAAACTTCAGTCATACAGTGCCTTAGAGAAGGAGAAGAAGATCTCATTTGGAAATGACACCCCTGTGCTCATAAAAGGTAAAGGTTCTGTTCAGTTGAAAGAAAATGTCAAAGCTGGAAATGTTATGTATGTTGATGGGTTAAAGCATAATTTATTGAGTGTCAGTCAGATGTGTGATCAAGGAACAGAGGTGATATTTCGATCAAATGGATGTAGTGTTCATGATCTTGATACAGGAAACAATGATCAAAGGCATAAGGACTCCAAATAATTTATACATATTCAAAGAAGGACAACATCAATGCTATCTAAGCAAGAACGATGAACACTAGTTATGGCACATAAGATTGGGGCATCTTAGCTTCTCACAGATAAGGAAAGCTTGCAAATACCAGGCAGTTCATGGTCTTCCAGACATCAGAATTCCAGACAATACAATATGCAAATCATGTCATTTTGGTAAGCAAACCAGAACTAACTTCCCTAAGAAGGAAGGATCAGCTAGCAGGCCGCTTGAACTTGTCCATACTAATGTATGTGGTCCATCTAGGAAAAGGTCACCTCGAGGAGAAGAATACTTTATATTATTCATTGATGACTTTTCCAGGATGTGTTGGATAGGACTTATGAAGCACAAAGATGAAGCCTTTGAAAAGTTCAAATCATTCAAAGCCTTGGTGGAGAACAAATCAGATCACAAAATCAAATGCCTCAGGTCTAATCGAGGTGGGGAGTTTACCTCAAATGAATTTTTTGACTTTTGTGAAGAACATGGAATAAGAAGGGAATTCTCTATAGCTAGGACTCCTTAGCAAAATGGAGTAGTGGAAAGGATGAACAGAACAGTTCAACAAATGGCTCGTGCTATGCTTGATGAGTCTGGAACTTCTGCAACCTTCTGGGGTGAAGTCGCATTTGTTGTAGTTGTTATTCTCAACAAGACAAACATCCGGGTAAATAGCACTCAAACTCCTCATGAGCTCTGGTATGGTGAGACTCCTTCGGTAAAACATTTCAAAATTTTTGGAAGCAAATGCTATATTAAAAATAATGATGAAAATCTTGGCAAGTTTGAACCTAGAGCAGATGAAGGAATTCTCCTTGGTTATTCTCCTCACAGCAAAGCATACAAATGTTACAATAAAAGGCTTGGAAGAATTGTCGACAGCATTGATGTAGTGGTGGATGAAAAGGAAAACACCCCCAGGCAGGTAAGATCTGAAGACTTCGAAGATGATGAGGACTATCCATCAACATTAAATCAAATTCATGATGAAGAAGAAACCCATGAGGCACCAGAGGAATAGATAAGGATAGAAGAAAAGACACCATCTAGGTATGTTCAAAAGAATCATCTAGAATCTCAAATTTTGGGGCAAAAGGAGGTAGGGATACAAACAAGAAGAACAATTGCAGAAGCTTCAAGCTATTTGGCATTACTCTCCTCCACTGAACCACAAAATGTAAGAGAGGCATGCAAAGATGAATGTTGGGTTGGGGAAGTAATTAGAAACAAGGCCAGACTTGTTTGTAAAGTGTACGCTCAACAAGAAGGAATAGACTTTGAAGAAACTTTTGCTCCCGTTGCTAGACTTGAGGTCATCAGAATGTTCCTTGCTCTCTCTAGCTTTCAGAAGTTCAAAGTATTTCAAATGGATGTGAAATCAGCCTTTCTGAATGGAGACTTAGAAGAAGAAGTGTAGATTGAGCAACCAGATGGTTTCATCCTTGGGAATGATCCAAATCTTGTATGTAGACTGAAAAAGGCTCTCTATGGACTTAAACAGACTCCAAGGGCTTGGTACTATCGCTTGGACAAATACCTTCATCAACAAGGTTTCTCAAAAGGATCAGCAGACAGCAATCTTTATATAAAAATTGAAAATGACAAATTGCTAATACTTCTTGTGTATGTAGATGATATTATCTTTGGCAGTAATGAAGAAGCTATGAGTCAAAACTTTGCCTTGGTGATGCAGAAAGAATTCGAAATGTCATTGCTTTGAGAGCTGACATATTTCCTTGGTCTACAAATCCAACAAAATGAAGGTGGTATCTTTTTATCTCAAACCAAGTACCTCAAGCAGATCTTGAAGAAATATGGCATGGAAGATTCAAAACTAGTATGTACCCCTATGGTTACAGGATGCAGCATCAGTGCAAACGATGAATTAGCAGCAGTGCATCAGCCAACCTATAGATCCATGACTGGAAGTCTACTTTATTTGATAGGTACCTAACCAGACATCATGCATGCAGTGGGAATAGTTGGAAGATTTCAGGAAAATCTAAAGGAAACTCATCTTCAGGCAGTTAAGAGAATCTTCAAGTACCTTCAAGGAACTCAAAACTATGGCTTATGGTATCCTAGAGATACATATCTCACACTTCATGCTTATACAGATGCAGATTGGGCCGGAAGCATGGATGACAGAAAAAGCACTAGTGGTGGTGCATTCTTCACGGGTTCCAGATTAGTATCTTGGTTCAGCAAGAAACAGAGTTCAATAGCATTATCCACAACTAAAGAAGAGTATGTGGCTGTTGCATCTTGTTGTACACAACTTCTTTGGATGATGCAAACTTTGCAGGACTTTCAAATCACTTGTACTCCACCTATCTCCATCCTATGTGATAATACAAGTGCTATCAGCATTTCAAAGAACCCAGTCATGCATTCAAAGAACAAGCATATACCTATCAAATATCATTTTCTTCGGGAACAAGTGCTTGAACAAAAGGTCAAGTTGGAGTATGTTCCATCTAAGGAACAAGTTGTTGATATACTCACCAAACCGCTGCCCAGGGAGACCTTTGAATACCTCAGGCAAAAGTTGGGGGTAGTTGATGCATCATCTTACTGTTGAATCTTGTCTGTTTCAGAGATTGTTGGTTGTACGCGAGTTTCATATGGGATATACATTCGCTGGTTTATGGATTGCTCAAAGACCAAATGGCACAAGATCAGGGGAAGCATATATTCTTCTAATAATGCATTGTTGGCATTATTGTAGAAGATCTTGGAGAAGCAAGTACAAAAGGAGAACATGGATGCTGATCTGAATATTGCTGCTAATGTTTTGTCTCTATTTCTTTTGTCAAGGTCATGTAACGGCCTATGTCTAGGATGAATGATATAATGTACTTGGTTGTCATATGTAAATTTCTGATGTATCCCCACTTGGTTGGGTGATGAATGTATGTATAGAGTCTTTTGGTGATAGGAAGGTCATTTGGTGTATGGTGGTTTATAGTTCTTCTTGAAGAAAATTTCTTTTGCAGATCTGGCGTATAGTCAGGGGAGCACAATCAGCACAGCAGAACAGAGTTTTTAGCATGTTCTCAAGGGGAGCATAACCCTTTGCCCTTGATGACAAAGGGGGAGAATAACTTTGAGGATCTTGGGGTTGCCATCAAGTCCAAAGGGGGAGATTGTTGGCATTATGACTCAGGTTTGGCGCTATGGCACAGGTGTTGTCCTTGATGGCAACTCACTCAAGTGGAAAATATCTGTTCAAGCTCTCAAAATAATAGAAAATGAGATACCCACAGGTGAGCCTAACAAAAGCTGCGGACCTGCAGGTGCCCCGAACAAGAAGTGCGGGCATACCTGCAGGTTCTCCAAACAAAAGGTGTGGTCGTCAAATTCACTCACTCCAATGCAGAAAAGCGCACGCACGTGGAAATTTTTATGATTGATCCATGGTATTTAGTCTGATGTGTTTGATCCTATGGTTTTGGTCTGTGGTATAGCATCTAAAATATTGAACCCCGGTTTTCGGTCCCTTGTATTAGCTTTCTATGGTTTTGATCCATGGTTTCTGTAAGGGTTTGCCTATAAAAAAAGGAAAGGAGATCATTTGGCCAGACATTTGTGAATGTTGAATATCTTAAGATGAACTAGATCTAAAATACTTGTAATCGGTTGATGAAATAAAATTAAACCTGAGCATAAGAAGACTGATCAATTGACGGGTTGTGATCTCTTTGGCGCATGATCAGATCTGTGGATCTGACAGTCTGGGGTACAATTGAGGACTGATAAAGTGTTTATATCTGGAGGTCCGCAGGCGAGATACGGTGCAGGTGTGGAGGTCCACAGCCAGTAGAAGGAGGAGGTGCGGAGGTCCGCATCCCAGTAGAAGGCGCAGGTGTGGAGGTTCGCAGTCTAGTAGAAGGTGCAGGTGCGGAGGTCAGCAGCCCAGTAGAAGGCGTAGGTGCGGTGGTTCGTAGTCTAGTAGAAGACGTAGGTGCAGAGGTCCGCAACCTAGTAGAAGGCGCAGGTGCAGAGGTTCGCAGTCTAGTATAAGGCACAGGTGCGGAGGTCCGCAGCCTAGTAGAAGGCGCAGGTGTGGTGATCCGTAGTCCAGTAGAAGACGCAGGTGCGGAGGTGCGCAGTCCAGGAGGGGGATCAAGTGCAGAGGTATGCTGTCGAGTAGATAGATCAGGTGCGGAGCTGCGCAGGCTAGACACAGCAGAATTGTGGATATTCGCAGGTTTATATTGGTGAAGTTGCGGACTTTTCTTGAAATATTTGTTGGTTGCCTTTTGTCTATTACTGCAGAATTCTAGGTTTAGATTACTAGTATTACTTGTCTGGTTACTGCATTCTAAGAGACTATTGGTTGATTCATTAGCTGATTGTAAAAGGAGATTAGTTGATTCACATGTACTTGATGATTATTTGATGTTCATGGATCCAATCTGAAAATTGATGAAACGTGGTCCCTGGAAGAAAAGAAGTAGGTCAGCACCTATGTGCTAGTAGCTCAGCTAGTACAAGAGCTAAGGGGGTTGTAGCTCCCTTCCAGGAGAGACTAGAAAATGAGAGAGGGTTGTAGCTCTCTGCAGGTTGCAGCCTGCGTACTGGTAAAGGACTGCACCAGTACAAAATCATTGTAAAAAGAAGTTTCTAATTGAAAGAAGATAGAGACATATTGCAGCAGGTGGTTTTCACCCACATTGGGTTTCCACCTTATATCTGTTGTTCTTTGGTGTGACTATCTGTTTTTCTTGTTCTTGTTCATTATTATATGGTACTGACATATGAATTAATCTGAAGAATAAATTGAATTATAAATCTGAAAGGTATAGTGAAAAGAATTTGATAATACTGATTCACCCTCCCTCTCAGTATTATTTCCAACATAATGAAGTGGCAAAAAGGTTGAGAAAAAATCTTGCCAATTGATGCTCATAAGCCTTTTTATCAATGAGGCCTCTATTTTCTTCATTTTCCTCCTCACGTGTAACTTGTGACGTTTCAACTTCCTTTTCTCCTAATTTCCATTATTTTCATAAATAAATGTGCCAAAAATGCCATTTTTCCTTTCGAAATCATTTTTCATTGCCTTTTCCAAATTCCTTTCGCCATAATAACTTAAAATAAGACCCACTAGAATGTTTTTCCCACCATTCATCTTGGAATATCTGTCTCATGACCTTGTTCTTATTTATTCCTTTATTAACTTTTACATGGAATTTTGACCAGGGTTGTTATAGAACCCTCCCCCTTGGGGGAACACCATCCTCGTTGTTCAATGACACCTATAACCAGCAACAATGCTGCAACGGAACATACTACCCATGAAGATTTATAAGTTAGCTCATTGCAGTATTTACAATGACCACTATTGAAACATGAAAAACATATAGTTTATTGGACCTTTATAACATAGCTCATTACGGTATGCAAAATAACCACATATGCACATTTGTTAAACCAACAAATAAAAAGATACGATTCCTGCATCATCGATAAGGGAATCTAGTGGCTTACACATCCACCCTCAAAAGTAATGCTAGGATTCACATCCTTCCCATGAAGTCCAGAATCCGATAACAAAGTCAAAGTTGTAGCCAATTTACAATGCTACAATCTTGCGCCACTTGTCCTCTCATTGAACAGTTACCAGCTCATTGTTCCAAAGCGCACTTCCAATGTGTATATGATTCCATCTAGAAAATATAATGACCAAAACAAATCCATCCCTGACCTTCCATTCTCTGCAACATAGTTCCTCGAACGATCTGGTCACCCATTTCATGTAGTCACTCACCTTCCAAGTTCCTCCACGTCCCCTATCCCAGAAGATCAATCCCTTCGCAAGGCTTCCTCACATCAGAAGGTCGAAAAACGAAGGCATATACCTTCCTCAAAACCATCATACTGGTCATAGCATGACCATGGAAATCAATTGACATTATTGGGTACCAGTGTCCCACAATGACCCTGCTCTCGAAGTGCATTACCATCATACTGCTACTTGTTCCAATTTATTTCGCTACTTCTACTAATTCTTGTAGTCAGTTTCAACCACCCAACCTAGGAATTTCCCATGCTTTCCTGTACAAAGTACATTTAACTGCCATTAGATTCAAAATAAATTGAATTCACCTCATATCTCATTGGTAGCTCATTAATAAGGTACATTTACAATCTTGTTTACTTCCTCTCACAACTAGTCAAACTAGCATCCTTTATCAAATCATTATGTATAAACATATCACATCAGGTTAGCTCAAAATACAACCATCATAAATCAAAATATTGAATCGCATTAAATCATCATAAATCACATATAATCATCATAAATGAGAATCATTGGTCATATTCATAATACAACTAAAATAAACTACTAATACTTATCCTTCAGCAATCCTTACTTTTGCCTTTGTCCTTTCTATACACACACTAGATTAGTTTCCATGCCTGACAAGCACCCAATGCCTTTGTTGATCTTCAATCACATACACATACACAATGTACATCACAACACATACATTCACGCGTAGCGTATGACATCACACAATGCATACACCTACACCTAATATACATCACAACACATACACCTACACCTGATATACATCAGGACACACACACCTACACCTGGTGTACAATAAAACACAATACATACTCCTAGATCTGGTGTACAACACAATATACATACATACACATAGTACAAAACAATGAATACACATGTCATGATTCCATGACTACAAAATGCACATATGTAGTACCTCATGTAAAAAACATTACATGTACAACATGCACATAATACCACATGTACACAGTACCACCTATACACAACACCACTTGCAAAATGTGTGCACAACATCACATGTGCACGACACCACCTACGCAATGTGTACACAACGCCATATGTACTCCGCACCACCTTTACAACGTGTACACAATACCACATGTACACAACACCACATGCACGACATGCACATGACACCACATGTAAACAATGCCACACGCACGACATGTACACAATGCCACCCATGCATAGCACCACATGTACAACTTGTAGACAACGGAACCTACACATAGCACGACACGTACAATCATTCACACAACACCATATGTACATAGTAACATATGTACAACACGCAAATAACACCATATGTACATATCACTACATATGCAACATGTACATAGCATCATATGTATACAACACCGCATATCCAACATGCGCAGAATGCCATATGCACACAACACCATATATACAATAGGCATACAACATCATATGCACATAATACTACATATACAACATTACACATCATCATAGGTATAATCAATGAATATACAACATATACACAAAAATAGTACTGCACATCCAATACCATACATCCTTTAACAAGAAACCTTGCTTCCAGTGTGTCTGTGCCATACATTCTTATTCTAGCATGCCACAAAGCACATTTGTTTCATTCTGCTGATGCATTCCTCATCATTACTTATCATAACATAAACATAGGCATAATAGAAGCATACATTATCAATTCATATCCACATGATACTGACATCATATATCTTTCATGACTACTCTTCCCACTTGATTCCTCATAAACCAGGAACATCTTCGTGCCATTCACCTACATAAGAAATCATTCCTCCACAAGAGTGATCCCTAGTGACCATGTCAAACAACGACATACATACATACATGTATACATATAAAAATCAACATAAAACAATCATGGTCCCTAATGACCCTGTCAAAAAACAACGTACATACATACATATATGCATATAAACATTAGCATAAAGTAATCATGATCAAAGCATAATTACCGGATATCATAAGATCAAGGTTACGATAACTTCCTTTATTTATGCACAACATGCAGAATATTGAGAACAATGGTTCCCAACATAGCTAAGGCATGTGAAACCTTAAATCCATTTACTTTAACCTTTTTGTTACCTTTCTCATGATTGTCCTATCACCATCCATTTACCTCAATGGACCAAACCAATCAAACTAGCTTTCATACGCTTTCCTTTAGTTTCCTTTATACATGCACTGAGCTTCATTCAGGCCTTACAGCACCTGTTGGGTACCACACAACCCTCTCCGAACTCCATTAACTTTCCTCTTTCCCAAACCATAGTCTTTCCTTTAGTTGACTTTATACATGTACTAAGCTTCATCCAGACATTACATCACCTATTGGGTACAACACAACCCTCTCCGAACTCCATTTAATTTCCTCTTTCCCAAACCAATGCCCAAAACTCAAAGCATAAAAGGAAGGAAAAGAAAAAAATAAGAAGAAAAACATGAAAATCAATAACAATATGACACTGCAAAAAAAGTGGTAAGGCCTTGCAGAAGACATAACAAAGATGTAATCAAGTGCAATCAAATATCAAATACCGAAAGCACAAAACTAGCAATAGACACCATGAATCCATCCCCATAGTTCTCAGTGCCTCCAAGTGAAAGCTCAACCTGAACCTTCTTTAAGACTTCATCGAAATCTATTTTTCCATGCAATCCCTTGCATCATACTTCCATGAACACATCTTTTTCAGTGCATAATTAAACATAACAACATACTAGTTACCTTACCTTGTCGTACTAATTCCAAGCATGTTACCCTACAACTTCTCACACATGTCAACAACATGTTCTAAATATCAAGACAATCGTATATATCAATTTGAAATCAACCTTTAGCAAGACTAACAATCATGTCATAATCCATATTCAAATCATAGTCATTAGAGATAATGCTACAACTATCACTTATACATCCAAGTACATGTTAGCTATCTCAACACATATGTGTTAGTAAAACTATCTTAAAACAAGATCATTTCTTGATGCAATCTTATAGACACATACTCATATCATGCGATTAATCAAACATTCAACAATAGATAGACAGCATAGTAGACACCAACACTCAAACACCAAATAGACGACATAATCAGACATTGAAGGATAAAGTAAACGACATAAGAAAGCTCATACGTTAATGTATCTTAGGGAGGCTATCTTGTCTGCACAATAGATCTAGTGACCATGATATAAGTTCATAACACATTAGCTCAAACACAAATAAAATCATGATATCCATAAGAGTAATTAACTAACACGATCACATCATAAGCTCATAAACATTTGTCGTTCATTCTAATAATCACATATTTACAATTAGTCTAGATTAGTAGAACACAATGTCACAAATAAGTCAACTCATACATGAATGTCATTACCCTAGCCATCTGCATAGGCCAATCCAATTTAACATGATACATATAACATCAATATATAATTCTATAACCCTAATAATCAAGTTAACTAACATATAACAACAATAAGTTAACACATAACATGCTCATCAACAACATATAACATAATCATCGAGCTAACTACAAGTTAACATATAACATATTCATCAACAACATATAACATAATCATCAAGTTAACTAACATAAAACAACAACAACAATGCATACAACCACATGTTACTATCATTCATGACTATATGACACATGTTTATATGACTACATTGATCACCTAGCATTTATCATATATGTAACCATAACACTAATAGAATGAAAGACATACACATAACCATAATGCTTATAACAATCATTAACCTACATACCTACATGCCCAACATGCAAACCTATATAATGAAATGATTTTGCCTTGAGGTCCACTGTTGCAACTTCACTTTGATGGTTTTCATCTCTTGCTTTATCTCAACCAACTCATTAGCATGAAAACATACCAATAACATCATGATGACCTAATTGCATACAATTATCTCACAATGCATGTATGACCTACCATCAATGCATAACCATAATGATGACAATGCATGCATAACAACATATGGACACTCACATGAGTGAGAAATGCATATAAAACCAACGTGCATTCATGACTAATGCATTCCAACAAAAACATCATCAAATTCTACATGGTGACACAACGACAACAATGACCACCAACATGCATACACAACAAGCACATATCCCATAAACATAAACAACACATGCAACTAACATGCATGCATGACGAACACATTTTTCCCATCTAGTTGAAGGGTTGAACCATGCTCTTATACCACTCTGTGGTCTCAGATATCACCCAAAAGAACGGAGACCAGACACCACCCAAAGAGAATGAAACCCACTCTAAAACACCTTCATCTCACATCTACCCAAGTCACTATCCAACTAGGGTAAATATGCAACAAGAGGCCATTATAATGTGATTGAACTGCCTAAGTCACCTTAAGGAAGTGGAATCGATGGAAACATACCATACAAAGCTTGCACATCAACAATAGAACTCCCAGGAGCCATCCCAATAGTGGAAATTTCCTGCAAATTCTCTACAAATCTACCTCTGAGATCTATTTAGAATATATAACTATAGATTAACCCGATAATGCAAATACCAAAGCAAAATACTATAAACTACTTCTACTATCAAACTTGCGGAAGCTTACTCGATTTTGAGCAAGATGAAATAGAACATGTATAATAGATAATAAGATTCAATCACACATGAAACACAAAAGAATACTTTGGGGAAAGCCTCAGCTAAAAACCATGCTATATGTATTATCATACAAGGTGGAGATATCTCAGGATTACACAAAGCTTTAGCTCTCATAGCTATCCAGCTCTTAGTACAATCCTCCTAGATTCTCACAAGCAAACAAAGCTTCTCACAAACCTTCTCTGCCCTCCAAGCTCCTATTTCCTTGTGCAGTTCCTCTGGGAGGATCTCACCTCACCTAGTGGAACACTGCTCTAACACAGTGTCAGAACTGCACAATCCTCAAGGAACCTTATTCCTTCTGCATGGATGTGTTTCCTTTATAGGAAAATTCCTCCAACTGATAGTACAATGTCCCTGTCTTTAATCTGAACTGGGTCTTTGTCTAAAGTGACATGCATGAATTATTTATGAGAGAATATTCAGTTATCTGGAGTACACTAGTTGCATGCATCCATGCATTAACTGACTGAACTCACAATTAGTCCCTCAAACTGTTTGGAACTAATTTAACTGGACTTAACTGAGTTAACTGAGCTAACTAATTACAACTCAAATACAACTCATCCTTATCTATTTAATTAAGGTATAACTTCCTCAATCAAAGGGATAACTGTTGCATGTCTTCACAAAGACTTCATGTTTGAATTTCTCTAACTAATTAACTCAAAATGAATTAATTAATTTTTTTCAAATAACTGGTGAGACTAAATTCAAATTTTAATTCTCAATTTTAGTTCAAGGAAAAATTAAAATTGGAATATATCCTGAAATTCTATCTATAGAAATGCTATTTTTAGCATTTCTTGTTGCTATTTTTAACACTCCCTCTCAATAATAAAGGAATTCATCTCAATCCTGATCCTTAACCTTTAGAATGTTCTGCATGCAACACTTCTCTCAAGTGTTGTTGTTTCAGCAACTCCAGAAACAAAAAAATATCCAACCTGAATCAGAATGATGCCTCTGTCGTCAAAGTCTCTAACTGCTATTGCCTCTGTCGACTGAAAACTCTGCACGTTTGTGCTCTTCAGTATCTGACTGCTCTAGCCTCTATCACTTCGATCTCTTACTGCATCAATCACATTGATTCCTCCTGCTACATCTGTGTTGTTGTTGGTTCTTTCTCCCAGCACTGCATCCGCACTGCACCTCCTCTCATCATGTTGCATCGTGCTGCCCACTACTGCACTGCAACTTAGTTACTAAGAAGTAAGTAACTGATCTCCCAACTTACCTCCCTGTTGGGCTAGAAACACCGTCTAATGCTGAAGCTCCCTCTGTCGCTCCATCTGCATCTATCTCTACACACTCAGCCAGTCCTGCTACTCCTTGTCAGGGCTCCAGTAGCAAGGTCTAATCAAAGAGGTTGGGTACCTCAATAATCCTACCCCTATTTCATCTTTCATGGGACTATCACTTCACATCACCCCACCTCACACCTAGAGGTATGGCTACATGTGATCCATCTCCCGACTTCTCCAATTGTGGCTCATCCATAATTGTCTAAGACTTCTTCTGGCACTGCATGTTGAGAGGTAATGTACTCTCCCTCTCAACCACCAAGTCTCTAACATTTGCCTTACTCATAAAGGCTTTCCATGCATCTTGAAACTCAAGAGAATACAGATTCTATACCTGTGAACCGATCTATTTCACCTGACCCATGGTGATGTGTCTAAGGAAAACCTTTCCCTTACTGAAGACAACATCATAGCCTTTTTCCTCCAACATTGCGGTCGATACCAAGTTTTTCTTTAGTCCAGGCACATACTTCACATCAGTCAAGGTGACAGAAGCTCCATGCTCCCTCTAAAAAGCAACCGTGCCCACTCCCGAAACACTATACCTTTCATCGTCACCCATCTCTATGAGTATCTTGAGGTCTTTCTCCTCCAAGGTACTAAATAAACTTTTATCACTGGCCATGTGGAATGAGGCTCCACTATCAAGAAACCAACCACAACCCATCATCGAAGACACCATGCATGCGATGAGAGTGAAGTCCATCTCGAACTGAGAGGCCAATGCCTCACCTTCAAATCCTTTTGAGGATCCCTTCTTGGACTTCTTCGATGGGAAATTAGTTGCATAATGACCCATCTCATGACAATTAAAGCATCTCACTTTAGATTTGTCACTCTTCTTCCCTCCATGAGAAGAACTCAATTTGGGATGAGAATCATGCTCCTTCCCTTTCCTTCCCTTACTTGCTAAGGCCAGATTTTCTTCATCCTCCTTGGATGAAGAACCATCTCATGTGCTCCTCCTGATCTCCTCCTACATGAGATCCGACCACAGTCGTTCCCAATCCGACAGTTTCTCTCTTCCATTCACTGAGTCTTGGTAGCTATGCCAACTCTTAGGAAGACCGAGCAGAGCAAGACTAACCATATCATCATCAGTTGTCATTATTCCTAATTTTCCAAGCTCATCTTTGCGGGTGGTGAGCTTGTTCAAATATGTAGAAATCATGTCACCCTTTTCACACTTGATTTTCTCAAGCTTGTCCTTCAGCACCAGTTTCCTCTGGTTTCTTTTGTTCTGATATGGGTCCTTCAATGTCTTCCACATTGAAAATGGAGTCTCCTTCCCATGGAGACTCGAGACAATATGGTCTCAAACTCCCTCTAGGATGATCTATCTCGCCCTTGCCACACACTTCTTCCATTCAACCAACTCTTGTGCATTAGTTGCAGCTGGCTTGAGAATTTCCTAATCAATGAAATCCTTCAAACCATTGTCTTCTAATACTGCTTCCATGCGATATTTCCATGCTATGTAATTCAAGCTGTCATCCAAGACATACTTATGTCTTAAGCCATAGAACACCATTGGTGAACTTTGAGGTGTGATAAGAATTCGATTTTGTACCTGCAATCAAGAACTTCAAACTTTGAACTTTCGCCTTCTCAATATGTTGTTCACAGCTCTGATCACCTCTGCTCTGATACCATGTAGAAATTTCTAGAAAATTCTCTACAAATCTACCTTTGAGATCTATGTAGAAAATCTGAGTGTAGATTAACCCGATAATGCAATATACCAAAGCAAAATACTATAATCTACTTCTACTATGAAACTTGCACAAGCTTAATCAATTTTGAGCAAGATCAAAATGAACACATATAACGGAGAAGAATATTCAATCACATATAAACACAGAAGAATACTCTGGGAAAAGCCTCAGCTAAAAACCCCGCTATCTGTATTATCATAAAAGGTGGAAATATCTCAGGATTACACAAAGCTTTAGCTCTCACAGCTATCCAGCTCTCAGTACAATCCTCCTGGATGCTCATAGGCAAACAAAGCTTCTCACAAGCCTTCTCCTCTGCCCTCCATGCTCTTATTTCCTTGCACAATTCCTCTGGGATGATCTCACCTCACCCAGTGGAACACTGCTCTAACACACTGCCAGAACTATGCAATCCTCAAGGAACCTTATTCCTTCTGCATGGATGAGTTTCCTTTATAGGAAAATTCCTCCAACTAAGAGTACAATCTCCTTGTCCTTAATCGCAACTGGGTCTTTGTCTGAACTGACATGCATGAATTATTTATGAGAGAATATTCAGTTATCTGGAGTACATTAGTTGCATTCATGCATGCATTAACTGACTGAACTCACAATTAGCTCCTCAAACTATTTGGAACTAATTTAACTGGACTTAACTGAGCTAACTAATTACAACTCATCCTTATCTCCTTAATTAAGGGATAACTTCCTCAATCAAAGGGATAACTATTGCATGTCTTCACAAATAATTCATGTTTGAATTTCTCCAACTAATTAACTCAAGATTAATTAATTAATAATTTTTCAAACAGTTGGTGAGAATAAATTCAAATTTCGAATTCTCATTTTTAATTCAAGGACAAATTAAAATTGGAATATATCCTGAAATGCTATCTATAGCAATGCTATTTTTAACATTTCTTGTTTCTATTTTCAACGCCAACCACTTAGGTAACAAACCCTTGAGACCAACTGATGTTTTGGTGCATAATTCCCCTAGATTCTCCATTGAGATGGACAGTGGAATGACTGGGAGGCTCCAGAAGCTCCCAAAACAAGGGAAAAGGAGCTACCAGTGATTTTTTTTCCCTAGTGTTGTGCCTGTGACTCCAGGATTTGTATCACTTTTTGAGGCCTAGAGCCCGGGTCACTGCCCAGAACTTAGTGACACCTTCAGAAATGAATTTACATAACCAAACAATGATACATTTGCAAAAACATTGACGAGGACTAGACTAGACCCCTACTAGCCATGATAGGCATTTCACGAAACATGTTACAAACATGAAAGCTACAGGTCTTAACAACATAACTTAGCACAAGGGTCTCATAATTATCTGATATTCATTATGAGATATTGCTTCCTTATCACATTAGTTGCATTATCATTTATTAGGCCATAGATATGGTGTTCGTTCATTTACAAGTAAAAACATGATGAGAGCCATACATAGCCACTGTCATAATACATTTTAGTAACCAACACAATAAAAACAGAAATACCAAGGAAACAACAACCATATAATCCGCATGTAAACTAGTATAAAACTCATGAATTACCAAGCAGAAATAGACTCATATTAATTAATTCAATGACCAACTAGGTTTGGGACTTGCATGTACCACCTGACCATGGTTGAACCCAATATTTCTTTCAGCCAATCACCGTTATACCATATTCGAAGCATGAATGTGGGACTTAAAACCAAACTCAACCAGGGCTTCCCAAGGCTACACCACCTCACCCTCATCAATAGAACTAGGCTTTACAACAATCCATCCCAGATCACTAGGCAATAAAACAAGAATGAATGACACCAAATTTCTCTGCCTAGACCATGAGGAATTTCCCTGTTTCCTAGTCTCTAGGATTTACCGCAATCCAAATCAGATCACTAGGCCCTAACAAAGACTTCACCCTCTAGGCTTTACCGTATATTTGGCCATTGACTATTCAAGGATTACTAGGCCCTTCGAGGCACACAATACCTAGTTTTATAGCAACCCATAGTCTGATTTATGGGTCACTATGCTAGTGGCTTTATCGCAATCCCATAGTTTGGTTTAGAGATCACTAGATCATGTGTTATTTATTTTGGAGATCCACCTCACTCAATTTCGAATCCATCTGGAAATCCAACTCAATGAAAGCATGAGAATACCATCACACCATGACTATCTGAAAATGGGAAGGCTAGGATAAAAACACTACCACACCTTGAAAAAATCATACGATGAAAATAAAGAACCACATGCAATACCGTGCATGCTAAATATAGTAAGGAAATCACACATGAAAATTGATACCTACAAAGAATCCTATTGTAGGTTCTTGGTCTTTCTCTGTCTCTCTTGATATTTCCTTCCTCTTTCCTTCTTTTCCTTTCTTGTTCCAATGCCAAAGTGTTCCAAAAAAATTCTAAGTGTCAAAGAGTGAGAGAGAGAGAGGAAGAGAGAGAATAACAAGAGAGCTCCAAAAATTAACTGACAAAATGTTGAGAAAAAAACCTTTCCAACTAATCCTTAGATGCCTTTTTATCAATGAGGCCTCTATTTTCTTCATTTTCTATTATTTTCCTTCATTTTCCTCTTGTTGAAGGCTAAAACTTGACTGCCTCAACATTGGGGAACACTACCCAGTCAGGAGCTTAAAGCAACTTTGTTTCCACTGAAATTGACGGGTCCGATTGGATATAAAGGGACCCATTTCCCATTTTAAAGAGATTTAATAGAGTAATAGAATGATAAAATGATGGAATTATTTTATAACTTATGGTAAAATTACTTAATAAACTTATTCTACTTATTTCCCATGATAGTACATCTTCACATGTGATTCAAAGAAATATTTCACAAAGTAAATAACGATATAGATCATTCAATAATTTAATGAATAGAAAGCATATATGATAAACTAAATTAATTAAATAGTTAATTAATTTAGTTGATTAAAACTCAATCACATAAAAAGATCTCGTTATCTCATACATAATCACAAATCATCCAATCCTACACATCAATAGTAATAATGACTGATTTTTATCAAATAATTTATATAATGAAGTAACGTGTAATAGATTCACTATATAAATCAAACATACCTAACGATGTCACAAAGATAATAGTACCCGATGCATTATCGCTTTGCTTATGAAAAAGATAGCTTTCAGGCTCAACTTCATAATTAGATAACTCTGAATCAAACAATAGTGCAAGTTCAAAAGTTGTCTTCTCAATATTCTAGAACCACTTCTAAATGCATGAAAGGGGTTTAAATAGCTTATTAATATTACAAAAATAGTAGATTTAAAATAAAAGTTTTCAAAAAACCTTTAACAAACTAAGCTAAGGTAAAGGACAATTAAATTTGTGATATGTTTCAACAATAACTCGTGACTGTGCTCTAGATTGATTCTTCATTTACTCTCTGAGGTTTAATATGTCTGTGAGAGGCTTTAGCTAGGGGGGATGTATCGGCTGCATGCACGCTTGTCCCATAAAAACTACATCATTAAGTGTTGGAAGAAACTGTATTGTTGTGTTTGAGAGACACCTTAGCATGAGTGACTCACTATGAGGCTTCACTAGAAAATTCCAATAACTTTCAAGGTTCTCTTGCGATAAACTTTGAATGTTTTGAACCTTTTTTTAGATGTTTCTCGCCAAGATTTTTTCAAAGCTGTGACATCTGGCAAGGTGTCCTTTGGGCATTCCTGAATTAGATTGACTTGCAATAATGTATCTATGATGTATTCTCTGAAATTTGAGGCAGGGTTTCTTGCTCTAATAATAGCGATCTCTGCTTGTTTCATTTTGATATCCCAATCACCAAATAAGATATCCTTCTGTGATTCTTCAATTCGAGGAATATCATATGATCTTTCTTGAGCATTGTCTTATCAAACTATATAATCATATATTTTCTCATTGATATCATCATAAAATTTCCTCAAGTGGGATAATTGATTTACTAAAGAATCATTGGTCTTTATAAGTCATGAATTAAGTCCAATTTGTGAGAAAAAATGGCCTGCTACTTTGTCAAGAGTATATCTAGTTCTAGTGCTTCCTTACAGACTCTATTTATATCTGGATTTTCTCTCAACTGGTCTTTTCTTTGTTGCAACTGTAATATTTTTTCATCCTTGTCTGTTAATTCAGATTCAAATTGTATCTTTAAATCATCAAACCTATTTTGCAGCTTGGTAAAATTTGTTTTCCATTGTTTCTCAATTGCTTGCTTTTCTATTTGAAAAGTTTGTTCCAACTGGAAGATTATTTTATCCTTCTCCATCATTAGAAATTTTATTTCTCCAATTTTGCCAATGATAGCACTAGCATAAGCTCATGCGAATCGATAAAATCTATTTAATTCTTCATCTGGGGCTATTTGAGTTTCTTTCCAAAGAACTTGAAAAGGACTCTCATTTGCAACTAGTGCTTGCAACTATTATAGCTTTCTTTTCTTCCTTGAACTGCTCATTACCTCTTTAGGATTTTGACTATAAAATACATTCAAAGGCGAGATTTCTTCAATTTTGATGACTATCTCATCTGTAGGAAATGCAAGAATTATCTTCATATGGTCAAAAAAAATTATTAATTGACAATCTCAACCTTAACATTATTCTTGGGATTTTTAGGAATAGTATCCTCTTGGGAAGCCTTAAAATTAAATGAGGTTGTTCTTATAGTCTCTAGAACCTGCTATGCCTCTTTGCTAACTGCAACTTGTTCTACTTTTATATTGGTCGTGACATCTATAACCCAAGCTTATTCTGTTGTCAAAAAACAGATGAACTCCTCCCATACTTCATGTAATTTTTTCTCCTCTTTTATTTCTCTTGTGTGCTCAACAACTATAGTAGTTGTTTCAGAGACTTGGGAAGTAATTGGATCTTTTGTGGAGGAAGTTGATACGTCTGAAGTTTCTGAATTCTGTCGGAATTGATTTAACAAGCACTAGGGAAAATGGGCTATTCTTTGCTGGAGATATTAACTGAATATAATCAATTCTTCAGGAATTAGATAGTCTGCTACTAATTTCTCTACCATATATTATTCTAGACCCATCTCAAACAAATAATAAAATTTGTCAAGCTCATTAAAAAACAATTTTATCTTAGTCTATGTTGTAACATATTTTTCTACACCATGCGGGTAATATCGTCTATTTAATATGGCTAGAAAATTAAAAGCTCTTAACTGGTCAATCTCAGTTGAAGAATGCTTCAAATTTTATTAGGCATAGGTACCACAAGAAATAGGAAAAGTTGGGCACGCAAATTTCTTGGCATCTTTAAGTACTTTAGTTAAGCCCTTACCAACTGTTTAATAAGAGACTTATTTAGCCAGTGTTAGATCCATATAGTACTAGTGATTCCCCCATTAATATCATCATTGTCGCCCTTATTGTTATTTTTGTACCCCTATTTTATACATATTGTTATTATTGTGCCCCATAGAAGCCCACTATTGTTATTTTTGTACCCCTATTTTTTGCATATTGTTATTATTGTGCCACATAGAAGCCCACTATTGTTATTGTTGTGCCCTTATATTATTATTGTTATGTCGGCTTTGATTATATTGTGACCCCTTAGACTCCTATATATAGAAAGGAGTTTTTGTCATCTGTATCATCAAAGAATCATTCATTTGTGTAATGTAAAGGAGGTTGCCTCCTCAAAGAGGCTTATTTTGAAGGCATTGATCTCTCTTTTCTATCTTCTTGTGAGCTGGTTTCATAACATTTAATATCACAACTTTGGATTCTAGGGTTTCGCTACTCCAAACATGTCATCATGGAATTTTCACTATAACTTTTTCTCTATAACATTTCAAGCTAAAAAAAACCCATTTGAGCTGAAATTGTTCTTAACCTTGGATCTGAATTTCAGATCTTCTCTCGCTATATTTCGAAGATATGATCTAAGGAAGTTAGGGTTTTTACGGGCTTCCAAATTACATTCCAAACAGTTGAGCTTGGGAAAAGCGTCATAACCTTCTCTTTGAACATCAGGTTCAAATTTCGTAAGAAGTTCCAGAAATATGTCTGACTGTAGTTTTCTATGTATCTTTTTTAGATCTAAAGTGGCATGTTGTACAAGTTTGCTCTACTGAAAAATTATATAATTAGGTCACCATGGGAGATTGGGCATAACTCTTTCTTTAAGAATCCAACTGTGATCAGACTAGTGGCATTGGAAAGAGGACTCATAGGGCTACCACATGAAGCAGTTTTAGACCTTGTAGATCTACAATTAAATAGTTACAACATATTCAATATCTAGTTTCTACAAGGTGAAAGAATGTCTCTAGTCTTTCTAAAATTTTGCATAAGTTTGGGTGGAAAAATTAGTTTGAAGTTCAAAGGGCATAGTGAAACATAATTATCACTAATTGATGCCTCGAAGAAAGAAAATGGAAACACCTAATAAGCAACCTGAAAAATATAGCATGACTCATGAAGCAGAGGAAGAAATGCAGCATGATATATCAAAATTACGAGACCAGGTGTTATAGACATTTTTGGGCCCTACAATCCCAAGCATGAAATGTCCATAAACCAAGGGCTCCTAAGTCCCTAAAAGTGTTGTTCTAACCCCTAAAGGAACAAGGTCAACAGATTACAGCTTCTCCCAGAAGTTCTCCACCAAAAACTACTCAAAATTGGTCAAATCAGGATCATTGCAGCTGCTCCACTGGCTAAGTGCGTTGCATTGCACCTAAATACACTGTGAGGGTGCGTTGCATTTCAAAACTCCCTTCTGTGGGGTGTGATGGGCGAGAAATGACAAATGGCAGTGTCATTCCGCGAGGTGGAGAGGCAATGGAAGCTTCCAGAATCTTCTCCTGTGACACTTGCCTCACTGAATTCGACCAAGGATGAGTAAGAGGCCTTCAGTCTCCAAGTGGAAGCAAGAACTATCAGAGAGAAGACACTAATCAAATCACAAGCTGACTCATCCCCCTTACAGATATCTATATATGGATCCCTCATCCCAGAGATCCAGGGGCTAGAATTTTGCATATTGTAAGGAATTGCTGTTGGTTTTTTGAGACAAACATTAGATTGTTGGGTGATCTATGCTTTGTTTGAGGTGAAGAGGGGCTTCTTTGCTGGGAGGTTTATGCTGGGTCGGAACCACTGGTTGTAACTCCTCCTGGATCTTTTCATGTTTATTAATAAAAGCTATTTGAGTTTTCCTCCATGCTTTTGTATCATTGATGCTTGTTACATTTGTATGGTCAATTTACATCTGATCCTAGATTGTTTATGAATATAGATCCATGTCTTTGTATAGTGCTATGCTTCTGTGATCTTACAGGTACTTCGTGAAGCTGGGCGTGCAAGGGAGCAGGTAGCTGAGGACTATCAAAGAAGAGAGGAATCGACTTGAAGGATTAGCGCAAGACAAAGGTTGGTCTTTCTATTCTTCTCTATCTATAATTCATAAAGGAAAAACAAAAGTAGTTTTTCTCTGTTTGTTTCTAAGGCAGCTGTCACACCTTAGTGGGATAGAGCAGTTCTATATAGACACTTTTCCCTGTAACAAAATGGCGACTCCGCTGGGGACGTATTAGTTTGTTTGTTTATCTTCTTTGTTGTCTTTTTCATAAACTTACAGACGGAGTCTGAAGCTGTGCCAGGTAGCTTTCGAACTGCATTTGCTATGCAAATGCAAAGTAGATAAATGCCGCTTCAGTCGACCTCCGGGATCTGTTTATGATTTAAACAACTGATTCACAAACTCTCTGATTGCCCTTGTGATAGCTCTTAGATCCTCCTTAGATCTACCCCTGATTGTTGCATTACTAATTGCTTTTTACTCGGCCAAAAACCAAGAACTGAACTGCAAACCGTGACCCGGAACCCGAACAGAGTCTCGTTTCTGGACCAGCGCAGGTATTGTTAAGAGATTCTGAATTTCAGCGCACCTCCCGAAGGGACAACCTGCGCTGCATTTCAGATTCTCTGTGTTACAGGTGCACTGATCAGACTAGCTCTGTGTAGTTGTGGCTTCTGTGCTTCATTCTTTCCAGTTCTATTCCTGAATTTTGCTGCCTGTGATCAGTATATGTCTGTTTAAAACCCCTTTTCCTTGCTATTATTTTGCCTCCTTTGTACAAAAGAACTGTAGATTTTTTTGTGTGTTTGTTGAGTCATTTACAGTTTTCCTTTGCAAAAGTAGCATAATCGTACTGTCGTCCTTTGATTTGAATCTGTCGCAAGTGTCGATTTCGATCTTAGGAAAGAGTTTGATCACTGTTGATAGTTGATTATCCTGTTACTATTGCTTTTGGTCTGAATTTGTAATTTTCTAGTGTCAAAAACAAGTATTCATTTCAAAATCGTAAGGTGTCGTAATCGTCTCTATATTTTGATTTCGAAAAGAAGCTTGTTTGTATTTGTCACTTGAAAAGAAATTCAGATTTGTGCATCAACTTTCTTTTTAGCATCCATATACTAAGAAAGTCGAAAACAAACACATGCACATGCATTTGCATATAGACAGTCTGTTTGGCTTGATTTAGGAAAGTGCATTTACAGTGTGCTCTTTGCTCTTTGTGAAAAGATTTTGTCTTTCTTTTCCCTAGTAGCTAGGATTTTCATTTCATAAAAGAGATAAAAAGTTTGTTTATCATCTTTAGATTGCATTTAAGAATTACATCTACATCTCGTGGTGAAACCAAAAGGCAAACTTCATAAGCAAGATCAACTTAAAATAAACTCAATGAATCTAACAACGCTTTGGAACTTAACGCACAACATCTAGAGGTCTAGGCTAGAGACGTATTCCGGCGTCGTAAAGCCTGGTAACTGTTGTTCTCACTATTGGTTGGGTGATTCCTCCACTTTGAGACGATAAGTGCCAGTACGGACTTGTGCTCCCACGTACCGTCGAGTATATTTTGGGAGACCCCTATAGGCTTAAATCCTTTATCCATAGGAAGCCGTGTCTGCCGCCCTATCGATCACAATGCACTGAACACAGCATTCGGGAAGATTGACTGCCGTACCGTAAAAAGTATTCTGCAGTTTTGCGATTGGTTTGGTACTCCCTCTACCTAGACTTCTAGAGCAGTGCCTTTCGTTCCTTTTCAGACTCTCTAAAATTGAAAATGTCCATACACTGTGTTCACCCTCACAGTGTATTTTGCCTGTTTCTTCTGTACCAATTTTTTAGGTTGTTTCTAAGGCAACTGTCACACCTTAGTGGGATAGAGCAGTTCTATATAGACACTTTTCCCTGTAACAAAATGGCGACTCCACTGGGGATGTGACCGGTGAATGAAACAACCCAACCCGACTCGGACATGGAGTGGAAGTGTCATGTTCAAGAGCGACTTGCTACCAACAAAGTTTCTTTGAGTTTTCTTCCCAATTTTTCCCCAGTCATTGCTGACTAGTACCTCTTTATTTTTGTCAAGCTTGAGGAGGATAACATATGCTTGTTCTATAATTTTCCCTTCGGGCAAACCCATCGCTATGTTTTAACAAGCCTAGCGATAGTGAAACTCGTTCTCGTCTATAGACAAGTTTGTCGCTATTAATCTTTTTAACGAGTTTAACGACAAAGATAACTCGGTCCTTTTTCAATTTTAGAGAGTCTGAAAAGGAACGTAAAGGAAACTCCAAAATTCCTTTTTCTTCATCTAATCCCTTAAGTCCGAAAAAGTATAAAACAATACAGAAGGGATGGATTTTCGATACTTTTAACGAGCCGAACAAAACAAGCACTCGATATTTTTGTGTAATAATCCCTCAGGTCCAAAAAGATTAAAATCTAGAGGAGGGATAGCACTTCTTGTCCCTTTAACGAGCTGGACAGGCCAATGGCTCGGCAATCTTTTCATATTTTACGAGTCAGTTGAAAAGAGCTTAAAGGAGACTCGTCTTTCCAGGAACGAGTGATAAAATGGGTAGCAGCTGATTCCAGGTAAGGTTTGGAATTCTCCAATCACGGCAGTGTTACAAGGATGGCTAATGAGATCACTCTTCGCAGTTGTTCCTCAAAATGGGTAAACAATCAAATGGAGGTGAATGATCGGCCAATGAAAAAGTGGAGGTGACGGTGCAAACACGACCAAAGCTTCAAAGGCTGCAGTATTACATTCACGATGGTTATTTACCGGAAATTGGTTCATTTTTTAATGAGCTTAAACTCTGGAGGAACATGTGCTCATTGCTTATGTTTATTTTTTAACGAGCATGAAGTCCGCGTTAAAACTGCTCGATTAATCCAGTCATATGATAAGAATGTCTCATATAAAAATGGAAATTTTTAGATTTTTGCTCCACATCCTTTCTTTATGCAAGTTAGGAAACGACCAATCTTACGAGTTTAGAGGGTTAGAGGTCCTAAAAATTTAAAAAATAAATAGTCGCTCTTCGCTTGCATGCCAAAAGGTTTGCATGCCCCCAGGTATAAAACAGAGTTTCAAGGTTACCCCTACTTCTATCCGTCAAAACAATTGTCTTGCCGAGAGAGGCCTACCTCTTACAGGTTACCCAAAGATTGTTCTATTCACAGCGCAAACAAAACACTTCTTCGGCGATGTCTACCGAAATAGACAAAGGCGAGTGGCGCAGACGCCTCCACTCACATAACTTTGACAAGAGAATCTTGTTCTAGAATAACTCCCTTTTCCAATCACGGACGGGAGTACAAACTAGTCATATTTTCTCGCGGAAACCTACCCTATACCCAAAGTTTTCCTGCCGAAGCAGACCAGGGTGCATGCCCCATGGGTTTCAGTCATGTCCCCCGAATCACTCACGCTCATCAGGTGGACGGACTGGAGATTGAGACATTTCTTGCATGAAAAGACCATATAGGGATGGTATATGACTATTTGCTATGTGTGATCCGGGAAATGAAAGCTGGTCTACGAGCTTGACCACTCTTCCTTCGTGCGGAAAACACATCACTCTAAAGAGTGATGAGACAATGGCTCTCATGCAATAAATATAGTCTCGTCCAAGGAGTGGATTATAATCCAGGGGTCCTTGAACTACCATCACGTTCATTTGAACGGTTTTCCTTCTCAACGTTATGGGCACATTAGGAAGGATCCCTAACGGTCAACTGGTTCCTTTATCAAAGGCCGTTAGATTTCTCATCTCAGGCAAAAGCGATGGTGAACCAAGCGCTTTCCAAGCAGTCGAGGAAAGGATACTCACAGAAGCCCCTTCATCTATGATGCTACCAGCCATAACCATTCTATATACTTGAACAATAATCCGGAATGGTATACTAGCTGGTAAATGGGGTCTGCCTAGTTGATTCCAGTCGAAGGAGACAACTAGGTTGCTTGGAGGTGGGACCGAATAGATGGCCGGGTACGACTCTGACGAAATTCCTTCCTGCGGTAAAGGAATGGGTAAACTGCCCCCATGTTCGTTGGAGTCTGTGCTTATGAAAAGAATTTGGACGGTGTCATCCTTGTTCTCTTCAGTGACTGTATCATCTGAAGATGGAACCTCTGAAGCCAATACCGGGTCAACTGCCATCTCGACCTTTTGACTTTCGTCTAGTGTTGATTCAGATGGTTTTTCTTCGATGATAGAAACTTCGACTGACCATCTAGGCCGGTCAGCCGGGTTTTCGACTAGTGACAGACTCGGCAAGAGTTTTTTATATCCAGGAGGAAGTCGTAACGGTGAAACCGGACGATCATCCAAAAATCTTTTAGCTTCATCTAAGAAGGGACAATGGTGGACGGCATGATCGCCTTCGCACAGTTTACAAGGAAATCTATATTTTCCTTTTTGTCCAGGTGCTTCACTTTCACTAGTCGACGGTGTGTTTTCAACATGATCATCAGAGGTTGACGACACCGGGTTGTGCAAACGAGGAGACCAGTCCCTTAAGATCCGAGGGATGCAAGGACAATCTCTATGATAGTGGTCTCCTTTGCAAATGACACATGGCAATTTAGGCCTGGTCGGTGCAGTGTGTGGATTTTCGCTAGACGACACTCGTTTGCCCCCATTCGCTTTTGGCTCCTTCTTCTTCTTCTCTTTCTTCTTCTTTTCCTTCTTCTCCTTAGGTACTTGAATTTTGGCTTTAATAGCCCCATCAAGCGAAGAGGAAGGAGGAGAGGAAGAATTAGAGGAAGTAGAAGGTTGGTGGGTAGCTCGGGACTCGTCTAGTTGTTGATTCGATTGTTCAGGAATAGTGGTGTTCTGAACGACAGAGGTTGAGAAGAGCCATACAGGAAAACCAATTTTCAGTCCTGGAAGCGACAATGTGGCCATATGGGGTGCACCAACATCTCCCCAAGAGGAGAAGGAACTAGGATTTCCCCTAAGGGGAATTCCTTGGTTGGTGGACTCCATTTTCTCAACTCAAGATCAACGCAGGAAAGGGTAATGAATATTCCGTTTAAAATAAATTTTAGATGCTTTGACACAACTTGTTTTTTCAGTTTTTAAGAGTCGAGAAAAAACCAAAGATGACTCTAGTCTCCTTTGATTTTTAATGAGCCTGAAGTGACAAGTGCTCAGATGGACCTTTTCCATTAAGGAGTCTGAAAAGGAATGAAAGGGACTGCTCTGGAAGTCTAGGTAGAGGGAGTACCAAACCAATCGCAAAACTGCAGAATACTTTTTACGGTACGGCAGTCAATCTTCCTGAATGCTGTGTTCAGTGCATTGCGATCGATAGGGCGGCAGACATGGCTTCCTATGGATAAAGGATTTAAGCCTATAGGGGTCTCCCAAAATATACTCGACGGTACGTGGGAGCACAAGTCCGTACTGGCACTTATCGTCTCAAAGTGGAGGAATAGCCCAACCAACAGTGAGAACAATAGTTACCAGGCTTTACGATGCCGGAATGCGTCTCTAGCCTAGACCTCTAAATGTTGTGCATTAAGTTCCAAAGCGTTGTTATATTCATTGAGTTTATTTTAAGTTGATCTTGCTTATGAAGTTTGCATTTTGGGTTCACCACGAGATGTAGATGTAATTCCTAAAATGCAATCTAAAGATGATAAACAAACTTTTTATCTCTTTTATGCAATGAAAATCCTAGCTACTAGGGAAAAGAAAGACAGAATCTTTTCACAAAGAGCAAAGAGCACACTGTAAATGCACTTTCCTAAATCAAGTCAAACAGACTGTCTATATGCAAATGCACGTGCATGTGTTTGCTTTCGACTTTCTTAGTATATGGATGCTAAAAAGAAAGTTGATGCACAAATCTGAATTTCTTTTCAAGAGACAAATACAAACAAGCTTCTTTTCGAAATCAAAAGATAGAGACGATTACGACACCTTACGATTTTGAAATGAATACTTGTTTTTGACACTAGAAAATTACAAATTCAGACCAAAAGCAATAGTAACAAGATAATCAACTATCAACAGCGATCAAACTCTTTCCTACGATTGAAATCGACACTTGCGACAGATTCAAATCAAAGGACGACAGTACGATTATGCTACTTTTGCAAAGGAAAACTGTAAATGACTCAACAAACACACAAAAACATCTACAGTTCTTTTGTACAAAGGAGGCGGAATAACAGCAAGGAAAAGGGGTTTTAAACAGACATATACTGATCACAGGCATGTTATAGACATTTTTGGGCCCTACAATCCCAAGCATGAAATGTCCATAAACCAAGGGCTCCTAGGTCCCTAAAAGTGTTGTTCTAACCCCTAAAGGAACAAGGTCAACAGATTACAGCTTCTCCCAGAAGTTCTCCACCAGAAACTACTCAAAATTGGTCAAATCAGGATCATTGCAGCTGCTCCACTAGCTAAGTGCGTTGCATTGCACCTAAATACACTGTGAGGGTGCGTTGCATTTCAAAACTCCCTTCTGTGGGGTGCGATGGGCGAGAAATGACAAATGGCAGTGTCATTCTGCGAGGTGGAGAGGCAATGGAAGCTTCCAAAATCTTCTCTGTGACACTTGCCTCACTGAATTCGACCAAGGATGAGTAAGAGGCCTTCAGTCTCCAAGTGGAAGCAAGAACTATCAGAGAGAAGACACTAATCAAATCACAAGCTGACTCATCCCCCTTACAGATATCTATATATGGATCCCTCATCCCAGAGATCCAGAGGCTGGAATTTTGCATATTGTAAGGAATTGCTGTTGGTTTTTGAGACAAACATCAGATTGTTGGGTGATCTATGCTTTGTTTGAGGTGAAGAGGGGCTTCTTTGCTGGGAGGTTGATGCTAGGTCAGAACCACTGGTTGTAACTCCTCCTGGATCTTTTCTTGTTTATCAATAAAAGCTATTTGAGCTTTCCTCCATGCTTTTGTATCATTGATGCTTGTTACATTTGTATGGTCAATTTACATCTGATCCTAGATTGTTTATGAATATAGATCCATGTCTTTGTATAGTGCTATTCTTCTGTGATCTTACAGGTACTTCGTGAAGCTGGGCGTGCAAGGGAGCAGGTAGCTAAAGACTATCAAAGAAGAGAGGAATCGACTTGAAGGATTAGCGTAAGATAGAGGTTGGTCTTTCTATTCTTCTCTAACTATAATTCATAAAGGAAAAACAAAAGTAGTTTCTCTCTGTTTGTTTCTAAGGCAGCTGTCACACCTTAGTGGGATAGAGCAGTTCTATATAGACACTTTTCCTTGTAACAAAATGGCGACTCTGCTGGGGACGTATTAGTTTGTTTGTTTATCTTCTTTGTTGTCTTTTTCATAAACTTACAGACGGAGTCTGAAGCTGTGCCAGGTAGCTTTCGAACTGCATTTGCTATGCAAATGCAAAGTAGATAAATGCCGCTTCAGTCGACCTCCGGGATCTGTTTATGATTTAAACAACTGATTCACAAACTCTCTGATTGCCCTTGTGATAGCTCTTAGATCCTCCTTAGATCTACCCCTGATTGTTGCATTACTGATTGCTTTTTAGTCGGCCAAAAACCAAGAACTGAACTGCAAACCGTGACCCGGAACCCGAACAGAGTCTCGTTTCTGGCCCAGCGCAGGTACTGTTAAGAGATTCTGAATTTCAGCGCACTTCCCGAAGGGACAACCTGCGCTGCATTTCAGATTCTCTGTGTTACAGGTGCGCTGATCAGACTAGCTCTATGCAGTTGTGGCTTCTGTGCTTCATTCTTTCCAGTTCTATTCCTGAATTTTGCTGCCTGTGATCAGTATATGTCTGTTTAAAACCCCTTTTCCTTGCTGTTATTCCGCCTCCTTTGTACAAAAGAACTGTAGATGTTTTTGTGTGTTTGTTGAGTCATTTACAGTTTTCCTTTGCAAAAGTAGCACAATCGTACTGTCGTCCTTTGATTTGAATCTGTCGCAAGTGTCGATTTCGATCGTAGGAAAGAGTTTGATTGTTGTTGATAGTTGATTATCCTGTTACTATTGCTTTTGGTCTGAATTTGTAATTTTCTAGTGTCAAAAACAAGTATTCATTTCAAAATCGTAAGGTGTCGTAATCGTCTCTATCTTTTGATTTCGAAAAGAAGCTTGTTTGTATTTGTCGCTTGAAAAGAAATTCAGATTTGTGCATCAACTTTCTTTTTAGCATCCATATACTAAGAAAGTCGAAAACAAACACATGCACGTGCATTTGCATATAGACAGTCTGTTTGGCTTGATTTAGGAAACTGCATTTACAGTGTGCTCTTTGCTCTTTGTGAAAAGATTCTATCTTTCTTTTCCCTAGTAGCTAGGATTTTCATTGCATAAAAGAGATAAAAAGTTTGTTTATCATCTTTAGATTGCATTTTAGGAATTACATCTACATCTCGTGGTGAACCCAAAAGGCAAACTTCATAAGCAAGATCAACTTAAAATAAACTCAATGAATCTAACAACGCTTTGGAACTTAACGCACAACATTTAGAGGTCTAGGCTAGAGACGTATTCTGGCGTCGTAAAGCCTGGTAACTGTTGTTATCACTGTTGGTTGGGTGATTCCTCCACTTTGAGACGATAAGTGCCAGTACAGACTTGTGCTCCCACGTACCGTCGAGTATATTTTGGGAGACCCCTGTAGGCTTAAATCCTTTATCCATAGGAAGCCGTGTCTACCGCCCTATCGATCGCAATGCACTGAACACAGCATTCGGGAAGATTGACTGCCGTACCGTAAAATGTATTCTGCAGTTTTGCGATTGGTTTGGTACTCCCTCTACCTAGATTTCCAGAGCAGTCCCTTTCGTTCCTTTTCAGACTCCTTAACGGAAAAGGTCCATCTAAGCACTTGTCACTTCAGGCTCATTAAAAATCGAAGGAGACTAGAGTCATCTTTTGTTTTTTCTCGACTCTTAAAAACTGAAAAAACAAGTTGTGTCAAAGCGTCTAAAATTCATTTAATTCGGAAACATACTTCCCTTTTATTTTAGTTGATTGAGTAATCCGCAATCGTGGAAGAAAGTCAATTGAAACCCCGTTGTTCGTGGAGGCTTACGAGTCAACCGTCTTTGTCTCCGGAAACGAAGCCAGTACGGACAAAGCGAACTCGTTTAACCGGTTCCAAATCTCCTATTAAAGTTAGAACAAGTGTTCCAACGACATCAGAGACTCCGATTACTCCAAACATTTCTGGAATCCCTGCCTCTACAGAAGAAGTTCAACAGCCACAGAGGGACAGTGATACTGATCCCAGTCTGAGAGTAAACACTTGTGTTACCGAACCAGTTCCATCTACAACCGGTTCGGAGAGTCTTGCTCTTCAAACATCTGTCGCTGTCGATTCCATACCTTCTTCGGCACTAGAAATATTCTACGGACCTGACGGTCTTCCCCTTCCACCTGGTCTGATCGCCATAGAAGAGATTATAGAAGATCCTCCAACAAGTACTCCAACACAATTTGGAGACGGGATCACTCTATATCCTTCTTCATCAGAAGTTAGTCTACCACCAGCAGAAGCTCCTGTAGAATCGCTAGGTAATCTTTTGGATAGACTACAAATGTCTGAACAACCGTCAACATCTAGGACTGTGTCGTCTGACACAGCGACGACAGAACTCCCTGCTATCACTCCGACAATGTTCGCCGGTATACCATCTGTCCCGACTAGCTCTCAACCGCTAGAAGGAGCCCACTCAGGGGCTATTTCGACAGTATGGTCTGTTCCTGTTTGTTCATCCGGAATTATATCCGGAAACTCTTATGTTGAGTCTCCACAAATTGGTCCATTTGAAAGTCAATTTGGGCAGTCCGGCCCCCAAGGGCAAGCCATTCCCTTGAGTTCTGGATTACCACTGTATGGGGGGCAGTATACCCTTTCATTATCCCCTCCGGGAGGATATCCATACGTGATTTCACAACAACATTCAGGTTATACTGGAATTACCTCAAGTGGTTGGGTACCAATACTACCTCAACAACCAAGAGTTGTATACTCGATGCAACAATGCTTACCTATGTCAATCATACCGACTACGCCAGCTATTGTGACAGTGTCGCAAGTTCAAGCGCTGCCTGTTGTATGCCAACCTCAGGTTTCTCAGGTTGTAATGCAACAGCCCCTTGACCCTGCAACTCAACCACAATCGCCGACTGGCGGAATGACACAGGTTAAGACGGGTACAATTACCCCTCATCTTGGTCAAACTGTTAGTGTCAGACAACAGCACATGACTTCACAACCATGGCTAGTACAATACCAACAACCGCAATTCGAACAAGTATACCAAGGTTCTGAGCAACAAATCTTTACAAATAGTGGGCAACCGTATATTCAAAACGGTCAAAATCAATCATTTTACAATGGTCATGCCAACCAACCTTACCAGAGTTACCAGCATCAAATGCATTATGCCGGTATGCAAATACCAACTGCTCAGGCAATCCCATCTTATCCTGGGTATGCTTCACCTAACCTGAATCAGCAGTTACCCTTTCTGGCAACTTTAGAGTTACCTGATTTAAATCGGTTAACAAACGATCCAATCGCTTACGCCCCTTGGTGGCCAGCGATTCCACATAAACTTCCATCAAATATTCCTAAATTTAATGGAAATCTGGGTGAATATCCATCGAATCATGTGATGACCTTTCATCTATGGTCTTCATCGAACACCCTAAATGATGATTCGATAAGACTTTGCCTCTTTCAGAGGACGTTAACGGGTCTGGCAGCAAAATGGTACATCGAATTGCCTAGAGCTTCGTTCGACAACTTCAGTACCTTAGCCACAACCTTTTTAACCCATTTTCAGTTACCAATAAGGTACGAAACGGGAACAGAACTTCTTACCAACTTCAAACAGACAACGACCACTCACATATCTGATCATATACATGAGTGGCGATGTCGTCGTAGGATGGTAAAAACGTATGTCCCCGATCAGCTATTAGCTGAATGGTTTATCAAGTCATTACTGCCTTCCATCACGGAAGATGTGGCAAAGGGTGGAGTCGTAACAGAAGAGCAAGTTATCGCTCGTGCGCAATATCTGGACTTGATTTACACTCAGTCCGGCACGCTCTACGATAAAATACCTGACACCCCTAGACCGGAATTCTCAATTCGTCCTCCTCCTAAATCAAACAATGACTCTCATGCCGGCGATGGCATGATTGGCACAACAGACACGAAATCGACAAAGGCTGCATCCAAAAAAACCCGTAAGATTTTAGGTCAAAATGCAAAAGATGAACTTCTTGCTTCGGAAGTAAATGCCGCATCAACAGATAAAGGCAAAGAAACCAAACAACCAGGGAGAAAGGAGAAAAGCAAAGGGAAGAAGAAGAAACAGGAAGAATCATCTCTGGAAAAATCTTCTGTAAACCCTTCTAGAAATAGGAAACCAAATCGTCCATGTTTTATATGTGATGAGGATCATTGGACACAAGATTGTCCACACAGAGCTGAGCTTAAGAAATTCTTCAAGAATTCAAAAACCTCCGCAGTGTTAACCGATCCGTTTCCAAATCCAGGAACAAATCTGGTTGAGAGTGGAAATGCTTCCCCGTCCCAAGTGCTAATGTTGTCGGTTTCAAAACAACAAAATGATGCTTTGATATCGACAAGGAACAAAGATTATGGGAATCCACAGCTGTCGAACAACAAGGATAAAGATCAACCTAGTAGTTCGACAACAACTTCAACAGAAGTTGTGCCACCCATCATTCCTGGATTGAAAATAAAACCGCCAAAGGGAGTAGTACAAAAATCGACATTTAATCCTCGTGCTAGAGCAGCACAACATTATAATATAGTGGAAGATTTGGCCCAATCGCCATCCGCTATGTCGACTCTTGAAGTATTACAAAATTGCCCATCCCAAAATAAGGCTTTATTATCGGCTATTGGTGGGATAGACCCAAAGGATTCCAATCTTGTATCCTTCGATCATAAAGGATACAATCCTCAATTACCAGCTCAACTAGCTTTCCTTGTTCAAGTGAAAGCCCTCAACAAAACTATTCATCGAACAATTATTGATGAGGGGGCATCTAGATGTATGATGTCAATGAGTTGCTGGAAAACTTTAGGATCTCCAACCTTGTCGCGATCTTCGATGACATTAAAAGCATTTGATGGATGAACATATACCCCATATGGTATACTAAGTAACTTGAAGGTTGAACTAGGAGGAAAGATGGTAGAAATAGATGTTGAAGTAATCGATGGCAATCTTGATTACAACATCCTACTAGGAAGGCCATGGATATATGCTATGGCGGCTGTTGTGTCGACCTATTTCAGGAAGATTGCATTTCCCTTTCAAGGAGGGATTACAATCGTCGATCAAAAAAAATTCCTCCCCAATGGTTCTCAAGTTACAGGAAGCATTCCCATGATCCATGAAAGCCCCCATTTGCTTCAAGATATCGGAGTAGGCCTACTAAAAGATCATATACTAATGGGAACTTTGACCCTTCCACCTCCAATCAACCTGGCGGAAGTGGCGTCGATAGGAACCTGCAACATGATATCTTCTAAAAAGATCTCAGAAAATGATATCGACATGGATCATGCAATGGTGTTGCCCCCTAGCCCAACGGAAGTATTGTAGCAATCAATGTTCCTAGCATGGGGTCAAACCCAAATCAACGCTCATCAAGCGTTTGGATAGATAGGTCTAGAGAATATGGTACCCCTTCAGATCCTTGGTCGCAAGTGCATGTCACCGACAAAGGAATTGTCCAATCAATGTTAATTGAAGGGGCACCATGGAATGATTCCCACCATCGTTCCCTTCTTCCGGATTGTGGAGAAGATACTCAAAATGACCTTTATCATCCTTCAGTTTTTGAATTCCTATCAAATACTGTAAACACGGTGGATTCTGAGCGAAACTTGTCCAACATTGAAGAGACTATAGCCATAAATATCTCGACCAAAGCAGATGTTGTAGAGAATATTTATGTTGGCAAATGTTGTTCTCCTTCAGAACTGGAAATATATAACGCTCTTTTTCGCGAATTCAGAGATGTCTTTGCTTGGTCATATGATGAAATGCCAGGCATTGACTCGAGTATCGTTGAACATGAAATTAAGATGTATCCAGATGTCAAACGAGTACGACAACGGCTATGGCAGGTGCACCCCAAGAAAGCCGCTGCCATTAAGGCAGAAGTTGAAAAACTTCTCCATGCTGGTTTCATCTACCCGGTTCCTCTAACTGATTGGGTATCGAATATTGTCCCTGTTATGAAAAAACAAGGAACAATTAGAGTGTGCGTCGATTATAGGGATGTAAATCAAGCTTGTCCAAAAGACAACTACCCTACACCCTTCATTGACCAGATAATTGATGAATGCGCCAGATGCGAAATATTTTCATTCATGGATGGATTCTCCGGGTATAATCAAATAAATATCCGCCCACAGGACCAGTCAAAGACTGCATTTATTTGTCCGTGGGGCACATTCGCATATCGAAAATTACCCTTTGGTTTAAAGAACGCAGGGGCGACGTTTCAGAGGGCAATGAATTATGCCTTCCATGACATCAAAAACATCGTTCAACCATACCTCGACGACCTTTCGGCTCATTCGCGAAAGCGGACTGATCATCCACAGCATTTCAGAGCAATATTTCTACGTTGCCGACACTACAAGATACGACTCAATCCACACAAGTGTGTATTTTGCGTCAGTTCTGGTCGTTTATTTGGCTGTGTAGTCTCCAAGGACGGGATTCGTCTCGACCCATGTAAGGTCCAGGAAATTATGAATTTGCCTCCACCTTCGAATTTGCTTCAGATTCAGAAACTCCAGGGGAAAGCGAACTTTCTGAGGAGGTTCATTCCAAATTACGCCGAACTTGCTAAAGGTTATACACGTCTTTTGAAAAAGGAAGTACCCTTTGTCTGGGATCAAGTTGTGCAAGCTTCCTTTGATGCTTTAAAAGAATCCCTAATGAAAGCATCATTAATGTACACTCCTGATTATCAAAAAGATTTTAACCTGTATCTGGCTGCAGCGGATACGACCATCGCAATGGTTTTAGTTCAAGAAGTCGATGGAATTGAACATCCTATATATTATTTAAATAAGAACTTAAATGATACAGAAAGCAAATATTCTTACGTTGAAAAGCTAGCACTCGCAGCTCTTCAAGCGATACAGAGATTTCGACACTATGTCCTCTTTCGGAAAACTACCATTCTATCAGATTGCAACCCCATGACTTATATATTGTCACGACAGTTGCTGGGGGGAAAATATTCAAAATGGATAGCAATCCTACAAGAGTTTGATCTAGAATTTGTAAAATCCAAGTCAAAGAAAGCTCTAGTTTTTGCAGAATTATATTGCGATCTCCCATCGTCGTCCAACGATGAAACATCCGAAGAAACAATCGTGGATGAAAGTTTGTTTCTGATATCAACAAGCAATGAGTGGTATGGGGATATAATCATTTATCTCCAAACCCAAAAATATAGGCCAAACACCTCCCACTCCGAACAAAAAAGTATTCGATACCAGGCAAAAGACTACATGATCGTCGGTGATACACTTTACCGTCGTGGTATCGATACAGTTCTGAGAAGGTGCCTCACCCATGAGGAGGCCGAAAAAGTCCTGAATGATTGTCATTCAAGCGCGTGTGGGGGGCATCAATCTGGATATGCTACAGTGCAAAAAATCTTACGAGCAGGATACTTCTGGCCAACAATGTTCAAAGATTGCATAACCGCAGTCAGAAGTTGCCATGCTTGTCAAATTTTCGATAGCAAAACCAGAAGACCACCCGCACCTTTACAGCCAATAGTTGCTATTGGGCCATTCGCCAAATGGGGCATCGATTTCATGACATGTAACCCCACCTCGACCGAGGGGCATGGGTATATCATAGTCGCAGTTGACTATTTTACCAAATGGGCCGAGGCGATGCCTACATTAGATAATACTGGTGAAACAGCTGCCCTCTTCTTTTTCAATCATGTAGTCGCCAGATTCGGCGTACCACAAGCTATAGTCACAGATCATGGATCACATTTTCGCAATCACATGATGGTCGAATTAGCTGCCAAACTAGGGTTGTCTCACGACAGCTCTACTCCATATTATCCGCAAGCCAACGGACAAGTTGAAGCAATCAACAAAGTCCTGAAGCGCATGCTGCAAAGGATGATTGGAGTTCACAAAAGAAGATGGCACCTAATCCTGTACTCAGCTTTGTGGGCTTACCGAACATCGGTAAGGAACGCAACCGGGTTTACACCTTTCCAACTGGTATACGGCTTGGAAGCAGTCTTACCAATCCAGTGTGAAATATCGTCTCTTAAACTCGCAATTGATCTCCTCCCCGGAACTTCAGAAGAAGAAGCTCGTTTCTTGGAATTAATCCAATTGGATGAAACCCGTCGTGATGCCGCTTTGGCTAACGAAGCCCATAAGAAATGAGTCAAGGCGCAGTTCGACAAAAATGTCAAACCCCGTGTCTTCTCAGAAGGTGACTTGGTCTTGCTTTGCGACCAAGAATCCGATAAATTGGGAGCAGGTAAATTTAAGTCTTTATGGATGGGCCCCTATATTGTTAAACGAGTGTTGGCAAAAGGAGCCTACGAGTTAATGGATTATGATGGAATTCCACTGGCGCAACCTCGTAATCGGTTGTACCTCAAGCGTTACTATGCGTAATGGTAACCTGCATGCTTTTGTTATGTTTTTGTTTTCGCTAAAGTGTTTATTTTATTCAAGTAATCCACTTTTTACATTTGTTACAGATGTCAAACCTATTGGAGTCATGTGTTGGATATGCCGACGGAGCGAGTCGTAGTTCGCGAAACCTATCTTCCGCAGCCTGGGCTATTTTTGATCCAAGCGGCGAGTTAGTAAGTTTCAGAGGGGTATGTATTGGTCGATCAACAAATAACATCGCTGAGTATAGCGCGTTGATAGAACTTCTCTCTGATGCCATCACACATGGTATACGCCGACTAATTGTTAGGCTAGACTCACAACTCATAATACTACAACTCACTGGTATCTACTCTGTCTGAAATCCAGCTATTTATCGCATGTTCCTAAGGGTTAATATTTTGGAAAGACAATTTGATTTTATTCAATATCAGCATATTTCTAGAAACTTAAACACATTAACTGACTCATTGGCGAATTATGTGTTAGATAGACATTTGCAACATTTATAAAAAGGAACATACCATCAACGTTTGCATTTGGATCATGTAACTTAACCAAAATAAAACTCCGAAAATCAAAAATATACATAACTGTTTATGGTTTACACATAGTGTTCTGTAACCAAGACAAAATCAGTCAGAATGACCCAAAAACTCAAAATGCTAGGGGGCACCCTAGTCTAATGATGCTCGTGATAGCAAGTCACGGCCTGTGCAATCATGCGCAAGAGACGAGTCCATCGTCTCGGCACACCAGTAGTATGTCGCTGTAACTGCAAAGGTAGCTCATCAATCCTCACATCTAGAATACCAAGAGTGAGGCCCTCAACCTGCTCCTGTAATGCTGTGAGAGTCTCGGCCACATCAAGGTCACGAAGGATAGCCCTTCCGACGGCCTCTCCTGCAGGGGCGGCAGCTGGTACTCTCGGGCGAACTGCTGGACGAACAAGACCAACATCTGCATGTACACATGAGTTTGATTAGTCTTGATAGAATAAAGCACAAGGACATTATAAAAGAAAAACGATAAACAGGAATATGGTCAGAGATTTTACCAATGGCGCCCCACTGTTCACCATCCGGCAGTACCAAATCTGGATCACCCCGGAAGTCCATGCCAGCATATGGATACTCAGAATAAACCATCTCCTGACGGTCAAACCACCCGAAGAAGGTATCAGAAAATGAAATCTGAGACTGGCCAGCATGCCTAGACATGTGGTCGACCCATCTCTCCATCCGTGGTTTAGTAGGAGAAGGTAAATTGAGTGCAATGTACTGCGGCTGCATCAGTGGTATCTTCTCCAAGGCAAAGGCGGTCAAAATAGAACCATACCCAAAGTTCTTCAACCTCCCGCTCTTTACCTTGGTCAACTGTTCTTTCATCACAAGAAGTACTGCGTCACACCAGTTGAACACCTTCGGTTGGAGGCATTCCAAGGCATACTGCATATAAGATCGGTTGGCTACATGAAGAGCCGCACCACTGGCCATCCTACCAAAAGTAAACAGAATAGTCCTGAGGGACCTGTCAGTAACATCACGGATGATGATCTTGCCGTCTTTACTCGGCTGGGATCCTTCTCTGCAGAACCAGCGAACATAATCTCTCACCGAGTCACCTCCTCGGGCCGAACCTGATAAAGAGATGGGGGCACCCCGCCTCGACAAACCGGTCAAGAAATAGATGTCTACTACAGTCAAGGGGATAGATTTGCCCCTGATCTGGAAAACCTGGTTGGTAGGATCCCAAGCATCGAGCAAATACTGCAGTAAGTTGATCTGTTGTCTCATGCTAGAAATGCGGAAAAACTTCAGCAAGCCACAGTTCCGCAGTGCGTTTATCATAACTGGATCATGTAGGGCAAGCATTTCCTCTTCTTCATGCTCACGTTCTCGCCATGTAATGGTCATCTTGCTCCAAAGATCTCTGAAAAACAAACAAGAGAAGAGTTAGAACCTGATTTTGGCAAGAAACAAGCAAAATTTCCATCAAAAATTGTGCACAGAATTCCTTTTCTGCGCCCAACACACCTGCAGCAGTGTTCTAGGTGCGTTGAATGCCAGATAGCCTTTAGACAGATCAACATTCAACGCAGCTTTCGATACACAGAGGGTGCGCTGAAGGCAGAACACGTTTTTCAAACCCCAAGGGTTCAGAAAAGCTAGGAATCAAGCTCAAAATGCAAAATGGAAACCATGAAATGAAAGAGCTCAGGTTTAGCTCCTACCTGGTCCAGACGACGCTGAGAATCATCCACAGAATCTCCCGAAATCAGCTGGTGAAAATCAAGGGGGAAAAGCACCTCCAAAGCTCCAACAAACCAAAGTTCAAATGAAATGGTAAAATGAGAGGTAAAAACACTTTTTAATTACTTTTTACGTAGTTCAAAGTAAAATATTAGTGTTCTAACTTATTTTCAAGAATATATTGTTCATTTCTGACTAGTTTGATGAAGCAGTTAAAGATACAATACGATCTTTGAAAGAACTAAGCTATTTATGGTAAAATAAAAAAGGGACCATTTAATCGAGCAGTTTTAACGTGGAGTTCATGCTCGTTAAAAAATAAACATAAGCAATGAGCACATGTTCCTCCAGAGTTTAAACTCATTAAAAAATGAACCAATTTCCGGTAAATAACCATCGTGAATGTAATACTGTAGACTTTAAAGCCTTGGGTGTGTTTGCACTGTCACCTCCACTTTTTCATTGGCCGATCATTCACCTCCATTTGATTGTTTACCCATTTTGAGGAACAGCTGCGAAGAGTGATCTCACTAGCCATCCTTGTAACACTGCCGTGATTGGAGAATTCCCAACCTTACCTGGAATCAGCTGCTACCCATTTTATCACTCGTTCCTCTAAAGACGAGTCTCCTTTAAGCTCTTTTCAACTGACTCGTAAAATATGAAAAGATTGCCGAGCCATTGGCCTCTCCAGCTCGTTAAACGGACAGGAAGTGCTATCCCTCCTCTAGATTTTAATCTTTTTGGACCTGAGGGATTATTACACAAAAAGATCGAGCGCTTGTTTTGTTCGGCTCGTTAAAAGTATCGAAAATCCATCCCTTCTGTATTGTTTTATACTTTTTCGGACTTAAGGGATTAGATGACGAAAAAGGAATTTTGGAGTTTCCTTTACGTTCCTTTTCAGACTCTCTAAAATTGAAAAGGACCGAGTTATCTTTGTCGTTGAACTCGTTAAAAAGATTAATAGCGTCAAACTTGTCTATAGACGAGAACGAGTTTCACTATCGCTAGGCTCGTTAAAACATAGCGATGGGTTTGCCCGAAGGGAAAATTATAGAACAAGCATATGTTATCCTCCTCAAGCTTGAAAAAAATAAAGAGGTACTGGTCAGCAATGACTGGGGAAAAATTGGGAAGAAAACTCAAAGAAACTTTGTTGGTAGCAAGTCGCTCTTGAACATGACACTTCCACTCCGTGTCCGAGTCGGGTTGGGTTGTTTCATTCACCAGTCACATCACCATGGTCACGCCATACCATCCACATTTGGGGTTAATGCTACCAATCCATCACATCAGTGTCGCCGATATGTTCAAGAGAGGTCATTCAGTGAATTCACCGGTGTCTCGCCCACTACCATACATTATACTCCATTCATTCATGATCGCCACCCTGAACCTTATATCACCAGATCATTTTCACCTCCATCAAAATCATTTGCTCCGTTCCGTGTCATTGATGTGGGATTCGTTAAGGCCCTCCTATGACGGATCACTTCTTGTTGACATCAGCTCATTATCCAAGAAGTTGATCTAGGAACACCCCATTCAGTACTTTGAAGCTTGCATGCCTCAATGGCAAGTTTCTCACTTCCGGCGACAGGTTTACATCAATGGCCTTCAACCAAAAGATTTTGCGTGGTGTTCGACGCCAAGTCCTTTATTCACACCACGTGAATTGTACTGCAGTACCTTGAGGGTCATTATCATTATCGGTGATTCCCCTCGCGCTTGTTAACAGTTTACATCATTGACTGGTAATCAAGCGATGTCTTTCCATGTTCGACTTCAGAACATTTCTCACATGGATCGACTTGTACTTCGAGTGAAGATCAGACGAGATTGAAGACCCCGGATCTAGTTTCATCCATCCGGGCTGCGATATATATTCAGGAGAATAAAGACATTAAATGTACATCATTGCTGCACAGATAATCATCCACTCAAAAGGATGATGGCTCTATCAGAATCATCAGTCTACACTCAGACGATTGTCTGTCCTATGTACATGAAAATGAATTTATAAAGCTGAGCATGGGAATGCCCGCCTCAGCTAGATCATGAAAATAAAATGAAGATAATGTATTGTATTGTATCTTATTACAGGTCTCCTCCCAACATTGAAAGAACTTTGGATCCTCATAATAAAGCATTTCACCCAACACCAAAAGGTTAACGGCCTCATATTTTAGGGGGCAACTGTTATAGACATTTTTGGGCCCTACAATCCCAAGCATGAAATGTCCATAAACCAAGGGCTCCACGTCCCTAAAAGTGTTGTTCTAACCCCTAAAGGAACAAGGTCAACAGATTACAGCTTCTCCCAAAAGTTCTCCACCAGAAACTACTCAAAATTGGTCAAATCAGGATCATTGCAGCTGCTCCACTGGCTAAGTGCGTTGCATTGCACCTAAATACACTGTGAGGGTGCGTTGCATTTCAAAACTCCCTTCTGTGGGGTGTGATGGGCGAGAAATGACAAATGGCAGTGTCATTCCGCGAGGTGGAGAGGCAATGGAAGCTTCCAGAATCTTCTCTTGTGACACTTGCCTCACTGAATTCGACCAAGGATGAGTAAGAGGCCTTCAGTCTCCAAGTGGAAGCAAGAACTATCAGAGAGAAGACACTAATCAAATCACAAGCTGACTCATCCCCCTTACAGATATCTATATATGGATCCCTCATCCCAGAGATCCAGAGGCTGGAATTTTGCATATTGTAAGGAATTGTTGTTGGTTTTTTGAGACAAACATCATATTGTTGGGTGATATATGCTTTGTTTGAGGTGAAGAGGGGCTTCTTTGCTGGGAGGTTGATGTTGGGTCGGAACCACTGGTTGTAACTCCTCCTGGATCTTTTCTTGTTTTTCAATAAAACCTATTTGAGTTTTCCTCAATGCTTTTGTATCATTGATGCTTGTTACATTTGTATGGTCAATTTACATCTGATCCTAGATTGTTTATGAATATAGATCCATGTCTTTGTATAGTGCTATGCTTCTGTGATCTTACAGGTACTTCGTGAAGTTGGGCGTGCAAGGGAGCAGGTAGCTGAGGACTATCAAAGAAGAGAGGAATCGACTTGGAGGATTAGCGCAAGACAGAGGTTGGTCTTTCTATTCTTCTCTATCTATAATTCATAAAGAAAAAACGAAAGTAGTTTTTCTCTGTTTGTTTCTAAGGCAGCTGTCACACCTTAGTGGGATAGAGCAGTTCTATATAGACACTTTTCCCTATAACAAAATGGCGACTCCACTCGGGACGTATTAGTTTGTTTGTTTATCTTCTTTGTTGTCTTTTTCATAAACTTACAGACGGAGTCTGAAGCTATGCCAGGTAGCTTTTGAACTGCATTTGTTATGCAAATGCAAAGTAGATAAATGCCACTTCAGTAGACCTTCGGGATCTGTTTATGATTTGAAAAAACTAATTCACAAACTCTCTGATTGCCCTTGTGATACCTCTTAGATCCTCCTTAGATCTACCCCTGATTGTTGCATTACTGATTGCTTTTTACTCAGCCAAAAACCAAGAACTGAACTGCAAACCGTGACCCGGAACCCAAACAGAGTCTCGTTTCTAGCCCAGCGCAGGTACTGTTAAGAGATTCTGAATTTCAGCGCACTTCCCAAAGGGACAACCTGCGCTGCATTTCAGATTCTCTGTGTTACAGGTGCGTTGATCAGACTAGCTCTGTGCAGTTGTGGCTTCTGTGCTTCATTCTTTCCAGTTCTATTCCTGAATTTTGCTGCCTGTGATCAGTATATGTCTGTTTAAAACCCCTTTTCCTTGCTGTTATTCCGCCTCCTTTGTACAAAAGAACTGTAGATGTTTTTGTGTGTTTGTTGAGTCATTTACAGTTTTCCTTTGCAAAAGTAGCATAATCGTACTGTCGTCCTTTGATTTGAATCTGTCGCAAGTGTCGATTTCGATTGTAGGAAAGAGTTTGATTGTTGTTGATAGTTGATTATCCTGTTACTATTGCTTTTGGTCTGAATTTTTAATTTTCTAGTGTCAAAAACAATTATTCATTTCAAAATCGTAAGGTGTCGTAATCGTCTCTATCTTTTGATTTCGAAAAGAAGCTTGTTTGTATTTGTCGCTTGAAAAGAAATTCAGATTTGTGCATCAACTTTCTTTTTAGCATCCATATACTAAGAAAGTTGAAAACAAACACATGCATGTGCATTTGCATATAGACAATCTGTTTGGCTTGATTTAGGAAAGTGCATTTACAGTGTGCTCTTTGCTCTTTGTGAAAAGATTCTGTCTTTCTTTTCCCTAGTAGCTAGGATTTCCATTGCATAAAAGAGATAAAAAGTTTGTTTATCATATTTAGATTGCATTTTAGGAATTACATCTACATCTCGTGGTGAACCCAAAAGGCAAACTTCATAAGCAAGATCAACTTAAAATAAACTCAATGAATCTAACAACGCTTTGGAACTTAACGCACAACATCTAGAGGTCTAGGCTAGAGACGTATTCCGGCGTCGTAAAGCTTGGTAACTGTTGTTCTCACTGTTGGTTGGGTGATTCCTCCACTTTGAGACGATAAGTGCCAGTACGGACTTGTGCTCCCACGTACCGTCGAGTATATTTTGGGAGACCCCTATAGGCTTAAATCCTTTATCCATAGGAAGCCGTGTCCGCCGCCCTATCGATCGCAATGCACTGAACACAGCATTCGGGAAGATTGACTGCCGTACCGTAAAAAGTATTCTGCAGTTTTGCGATTGGTTTGGTACTCCCTCTACCTAGACTTCCAGAGTAGTCCCTGTCGTTCCTCTCAGACTCCTTAACGGAAAAAGTCCATCTGAGCACTTGTCACTTCAGGCTCATTCAAAATCGAAGGAGACTAGAGTCATCTTTTGTTTTTTCTCGACTCTTAAAAACTGAAAAAACAAGTTGTGTCAAAGCGTCTAAAATTTATTTTAAACGGAATATTCATTACCCTTTCTTGCGTTGATCTTGAGTTGAGAAAATGGAGTCCACCAACCAAGGAATTCCCCTTGCAGGAAATGCTAGTCCCTTCTCCTCTTGGGGAGATGTTGGTGCACCCCATATGGCCACATTGTCGCTTCCAGGACTGACAATTGGTTTGCCTGTATGGCTCTTCTCAACCTCTATCGTTCAGAACACCACTATTCCTGAACAATCGAATCAGCAACTAGACGAGTCCCGAGTTACCCACCAACCTTCTACTTCCTCTAATTCTTCCTCTCCTCCTTCCTCTTCGCTTGATGGGGCTATTAAAGCCAAAAGTCAAGTACCTAAGGAGAAGAAGGAAAAGAAGAAGAAAGAGAAGAAGAAGAAGGAGCCAAAAGTGAATGGGGGCAAACGAGTGTCGTCTAGCGAAAATCCACACACTGCACCGACCAGGCCTAAATCGCCATGTGTCATTTGCAAAGGAGACCACTATCACAGAGATTGTCCTTGCATCCCTCGGATCTTAAGGGACTGGCCTCCTCGTTTGCACAACCCGGTGTCGTCAACCTCTGATGATCATGTTGAAAACACACTGTCGACTAGTGAAAGTGAAGCCCCTGGACAAAAAGGAAAATATAGATTTCCTTGTAAACTGTGCGAAGGCGATCATGCCATCCACCGTTGTCCCTTCTTAGACGAAGCTAAAAGAGTTTTGGATGATCGTCCGGTTTCACCGTTATGACTTCCTCCTGGATATAAAAAACTCTTGCCGAGTCCGTCACTAGTCGAAAACCCGGCTAACCGGCCCAGATGGTCGGCCGAAGTTTCTATCATCGAAGAAAAACCATCTGAATCAACACCAGACGAAAGTCAAAAGGTCGAGACGGCAGTTGACCCGGTCTTGCCTTCAGAGGTTCCATCTTCAGATGATACAGTCACTGAAGAGAACAAGGATGACACCGTCCAAATTCTTTTCATAAGCACAGACTCAAACGAACATGGGGGCAGTTTACCCCTTCCTTTACCGCAGGAAGGAAGTTCGTCAGAGTCGTACCCGGCCGTCTATTCGATCCCACCTCCAAGCAACCTAGTTGTCTCCTTCGACTGGAATCAACTAGGCAGACCCCATTTACCAGCTAGTATACCATTTTGGATTATTGTTCAAATATATAGAATGGTTATGGCTGGTACCATCATAGATGAAGGGGCTTCTGTGAGTATCCTTTCCTCGACTGCTTGGAAAGCGCTTGGTTCGCCATCGCTTTTGCCTGAGATGAGAAATCTGACGGGCTTTGATAAAGGAACCAGTCGACCGTTAGGGATCCTTCCCAATGTGCCCATAACGTTGAGAAGGAAAACCGTTCAAATGAACGTGATGGTAGTTCAAGGACCCCTGGATTATAATCTACTCCTTGGACGAGACTATATTTATTGCATGAGAGCCATTGTCTCATCACTCTTTAGAGTGATGTGTTTTCCGCACAAAGGAAGAGTGGTCAAGCTCGTAGACCAGCTTTCATTTCCCGGATCACACATAGCAAATAGTCATATACCATCCCTAAATGGTCTTTTCATGCAAGAAATGTCTCAATCTCCAGTCCATCCACCTGATGAGCGCGAGTGATTCGGGGGACATGACTGAAACCCAGCGGGCATGCACCCAGGTCTGCTTCGACAGGAAAACTTCGGGTATAGGGTAGGTTTCCGCGAGAAAATATGACTAGTTTGTACTCCCGTCCGTGATTGGAAGAGGGAGTTATTCTAGAACAGGATTCTCTTATCAAAGTTATGTGAGTGGAGGCGTCTACGCCACTCGCCTTTGTCTATTTCGGTAGACATCGCTGAAGAAGTGTTTTGTTTGCGCTGTGAATAGAACAATCTTTGGGTAACCTGTAAGAGGTAGGCCTCTCTCGGCAAGACAATTGTTTTGACGGATAGAAGTAGGGGTAACCTTGAAACTCTGTTTTATACCTGGGGGCATGCAAAACTTTTGGCATGCAAGCGAAGAGCGACTATTTATTTTTTTAAATTTTTAGGACCTCTAACCCTCTAAACTCGTAGGATTGGTCGTTTCCTAACTTGCATAAAGAAAGGATGTGGGGCAAAAATCTAAAAATTGCCGTTTTTATATGAGACATTCTTATCATATGACTAGATTAATCGAGAAGTTTTAACGCAGACTTCATGCTCGTTAAAAAATAAACATAAGCAATGAGCACATGTTCCTCCAGAGTTTAAGCTCATTAAAAAATGAACCAATTTCCGGTAAATAACCATCGTGAATGTAATACTGCAGCCTTTAAAGCCTTGGTCGTGTTTGCACCGTCACCTCCACTTTTTCATTGGCCGATCATTCACCTCCATTTGATTGTTTACCCATTTTGAGGAACAGCTGCGAAGAGTGATCTCACTAACCATCCTTGTAACACTGCCATGATTAGAGAATTCCAAACCTTACCTAGAATCAGCTGCTACCCATTTTATCACTCGTTCCTCGAAAGACGAGTCTCCTTTAAGCTCTTTTCAACTGACTCGTAAAATATGAAAACATTGCTGAGCCATTGGCCTCTCCAGCTCGTTAAAGGGACAGGAAGTGCTATCCCTCCTCTAGATTTTAATCTTTTTGGACCCGAGGGATTATTACACAAAAAGATCGAACGCTTGTTTTGTTCAGCTCGTTAAAAATATCAAAAATCCATCCCTTCTGTATTGTTTTATACTTTTTCGGACTTAAGGGATTAGATGACGAAAAAGGAATTTTGGAGTTTCCTTTACGTTCCTTTTTAGACTCTCTAAAATTGAAAAGGACCGAGTTATCTTTGTCGTTAAACTCGTTAAAAAGATTAATAGTGACAAACTTGTCTATAGACGAGAACTAGTTTCACTATCGCTAGGCTCGTTAAAACATAGCGATGGGTTTGCCCGAAGGGCAAATTATAGAACAAGCATATGTTATCCTCCTCAAGCTTGACAAAAATAAAGAGGTACTGGTCAAGAATGACTGGGGAAAAATTGGGAAGAAAACTCAAAGAAACTTTGTTGGTAGCAAGTCGCTCTTGAACATGACACTTCCACTCCGTGTCCGAGTTGGGTTGGGTTGTTTCATTCACCGGTCACATCACCATGGTCATGCCGTACCATCCACATTTGGGGTTAATGCTACCAATCCATCACATCAGTGTTGTCAATATGTTCAAGAGAGGTCATTCAGTGAATTCACCGGTGTCTCGCCCACTACCATACATTATACTCCAGTCATTCATGATCGCCACCCTGAACCTTATATCACCAGATCGTTTTCACCTCCATCAAAATCATTTGCTCCATTCTGTGTCATTGATGTGTGATTCATTAAGGCCCTCCTGTGACGGATCACTTCTTGTCGACATCAGCTCATTATCCAAGAAGTTGATCTAGGAACACCCCATTCAGTACTTTGAAGCTTGCATGCCTCAATGGCAAGTTTCTCACTTCCGGCGACAGGTTTACATCAATGGCCTTCGACCGAAAGATTTTGTGTGGTGTTCGATGCCAAGTCCTTTATTCACACCACGTGAATTGTACTGTAGTACCTTGAGGGTCATTATCATTATCGGTGATTCCTCTCGCGCTTGTTAACAGTTTACATCATTGACTGGTAATCAAGCGATGTCTTTCCATGTTCGACTTCAGAACATTTCTCACATGGATCGACTTGTACTTCGAGTGAAGATCAGACGAGATTGAAGACCCCAGATCTAGTTTCATCCATCCGGGCTGCAATATATATTCAGAAAAATAAAGACATTAAATGTACATCATTGCTGCACAGATAATCATCCACTCAAAAGGATGATGGCTCTATCAGAATCATCAGTCTACACTCAGACGATTGTCTGTCCTATGTACATGAAAATGAATTTATAAAGCTGAGCATGGGAATGCCCGCCTCAGCTAGATCATGAAAACAAAATGAAGATAATGTATTGTATTTTATCTTATTACAGGTCTCCTCCCAGCATTGAAAGAACTTCGGATCCTCATAATAAAGCATTTCACCCGACACCAAAAGGTTAACGGCCTCATACTTTAGGGGGCAACTGTTATAGACATTTTTGGGCCCTACAATCCCAAGCATGAAATGTCCATAAACCAAGGGCTCCTAAGTCCCTAAAAGTGTTGTTTTAACCCCTAAAGGAACAAGGTCAACAGATTACAGCTTCTCCCAGAAGTTCTCCACCAGAAACTACCCAAAATAGGTCAAATCAGGATCATTGCAGCTGCTCCACTGGCTAAGTGCGTTGCATTGCACCTAAATACACTGTGAGGGTGCGTTGCATTTCAAAACTCCCTTCTGTGCGGTGCGATGGGCGAGAAATGACAAATGGCAGTGTCATTCCATGAGGTGGAGAGGCAATGGAAGCTTCCAGAATCTTCTCCTGTGACACTTGCCTCACTGAATTCGACCAAGGATGAGTAAGAGGCCTTCAGTCTCCAAGTGGAAGCAAGAACTATCAGAGAGAAGACACTAATCAAATCACAAGCTGACTCATCCCCCTTACAGATATCTATATATGGATCCCTCATCCCAGAGATATAGAGGCTGGAATTTTGCATATTGTAAGGAATTGATGTTGGTTTTTTGAGACAAACATCAGATTGTTGGGTGATCTATGCTTTGTTTGAGGTGAAGAGGGGCTTCTTTGCTGGGAGGTTGATGCTGGGTCGGAACCTTTGGCGCTATACTCAGCGATGTTATTTGTTGATCGACCAATACATATCCCTCTGAAACTTACTAACTCGCCGCTTGGATCAAAAATAGCCCAGGCTGCGGAAGATAGGTTCCGCGAACTATGACTCGCTCCGTCGGCATATCCAACACATGACTCCAATAGGTTTGACATCTGTAACAAATGTAAAAAGTGGATTACTTGACCAAAATAAACACTTTAGCGAAAACAAAAACATAACAAAAGCATGCAGGTTACCATTATGCATAGTAACGCTTGAGGTACAACCCATTACGAGGTTGCGCCAGTGGAATTCCATCATAATCCATTAACTCGTAGGCTCCTTTTGCCAACACTCGTTTAACAATATAGGGGCCCATCCATAAAGACTTAAATTTACCTGCTCCCAATTTATCGGATTCTTGGTCGTAAAGCAAGACCAAGTAACCTTCTGAGAAGACACGGGGTTTGACATTTTTGTCGAACTGCGCCTTGACTCGTTTTTTATGGGCTTCGTTAGCCAAAGTGGCATCACGATGGGTTTCATCCAATTGGATTAATTCCAAGAAACAAGCTTCTTCTTCTGAAGTTCCGGGGAGGAGATCAATTGCGAGTTTAAGAGACGAGATTTCACAATGGATTGGTAAGACTGCTTCTAGGCCGTATACCAGTTGGAAAGGTGTAAACCCGGTTGCGTTCCTTACCGATGTTCGGTAAGCCCACAAAGCTGAGTACAGGAATAGGTGCCATCTTCTTTTGTGAACTCCAATCATCCTTTGCAGCATGCGCTTCAGGACTTTGTTGATTGCTTCAACTTGTCCGTTGGCTTGCGGATAATATGGAGTAGAGCTATCGTGAGACAACCCTAGTTTGGCAGCTAATTCGACCATCATGTGATTGCGAAAATGCGATCCATGATCTGTGACTATAGCTTGTGGTACGCCGAATCTGGCGACTACATGATTGAAAAAGAAGAGGGCAGCTGTTTCACCAGTATTATCTAATGTAGGCATCGCCTCGGCCCATTTGGTAAAATAGTCAACTGCGACTATGATATACCCATGCCACCCGGTCGAGGTGGGGTTACATGTCATGAAATCGATGCCCCATTTGGCGAATGGCCCAACAGCAACTATTGGCTGTAAAGGTGCGGGTGGTCATCTGGTTTTGCTATCGAAAATTTGACAACCATGGCAACTTCTGATTGCGGTTATGCAATCGTTGAACATTGTTGGCCAAAAGTATCCTGCTCGTAATATTTTTTGCGCTGTAGCATATCCAGATTGATGCCCCCCACACGCGCCTGAATGACAATCATTCAAGACTTTTTCGGCCTCCTCACGGGTGAGGCACCTTCTCAGAACTGTATCGATACCGCGACGGTAAAGTGTATCACCAACGATCATGTAGTCTTTTGCCTGGTATCGAATACGTTTTTGTTCGGAGTGGGAGGTGTTTGACCTATATTTTTGGGTTTGGAGATAAATGATTATATCCCCATACCACTCATTGCTTGTTGATATCAGAAACAAACTTTCGTCCACGATTGTTTCTTCGGATGTTTCATCGTTGGACGACGATGGGAGATCGCACAATAATTCTGCGAAAACTAGAGCTTTCTTTGACTTGGATTTTACAAATTCTAGACCAAACTCTTGTAGGATTGCTATCCATTTTGAATATTTTCCCCCCAGCAACTGTCGCGACAATATATAAGTCATGGGGTTGCAATCTGACAGAATGGTAGTTTTCCGAAAGAGGACATAGTGTCGAAATCTCTGTATCGCTTGAACAGCTGCGAGTGCTAGCTTTTGAACGTAAGAATATTTGTTTTCTGTATCATTTAAGTTCTTACTTAAATAATATATAGGATGTTCAATTCCATCGAATTCTTGAACTAAAACCATTGCGATGGTTGTATCCGCTGCAGCCAGATACAGGTTAAAATCTTTTTGATAATCAGGAGCGTACATTAATGATGCTTTCATTAGGGATTCTTTTAAAGCATCAAAGGAAGCTTGTGCAACCTGATCCCAGACAAAGGGTACTTCCTTTTTCAAAAGACGTGTATAACCTTTAGCAAGTTCGGCATAATTTGGAATGAACCTCCTCAAAAAGTTTGCTTTCCCCTGGAGTTTCTGAATCTGAAGCAAATTCGAAGGTGGAGGCAAATTCATGATTGCCTGGACCTTACATGGGTCGAGATGAATCCCGTCCTTGGAGACTACAAAGCCAAGTAAACGACCAGAACTGACGCAAAATACACATTTCTGTGGATTGAGTCGTATCTTGTAGTGTCGGCAACGTAGAAATATTGCTCTTAAATGCTGTGGATGATCACTCCGCTTTCGCGAATGAGCTGAAAGGTCGTCGAGGTATGGTTGAACGATGTTTTTGATGTCATGGAAGGCATAATTCATTGCCCTCTGAAACGTCGCCCCTGCGTTCTTTAAACCAAAGGGTAATTTTCGATATGCGAATGTGCCCCACGGACAAATAAATGCAGTCTTTGACTGGTCCTGTGGGCAGATATTTATTTGATTATACCCGAAGAATCCATCCATCAATGAAAAGATTTTGCATCTGGTGCATTCATCAATTATCTGGTCAATGAAAGGCGTAGGGTAGTTGTCTTTTGGACAAGCTTGATTTACATCCCTATAATCGACGCACACTCTAATTGTTCCTTGTTTTTTCATAATAGGGACAATATTCGATACCCAATCAGTTAGAGGAACCGGGTAGATGAAACTAGCATGGAGAAGTTTTTCAACTTCTACCTTAATGGCAGCGGCTTTCTTGGGGTGCACCTACCGTAGCCGTTGTCGTACTGGTTTGACATCTGGATACATCTTAATTTCGTGTTCAACGATACTCAAGTCAATGCCTGGCATTTCATCATATGACCAAGCAAAGACATCTCTGAATTCGTGAAAAAGAGCATTATATATTTCCAGTTCTGAAGGAGAACAACATTTGCCAACATAAATATTCTCTACAACATCTGCTTTGGTCGAGATATTTATGGCTATAGTCTCTTCAATGTTGGACAAGTTTCACTCGGAATCCACCGTGTTTACAGTATTTGATAGGAATTCAAAAACTGAAGGATGATAAAGGTCATTTTGAGTATCTTCTCCACAATCTGGAAGAAGGGAACGATGGTGGGAATCATTCCATGGTGCCCCTTCAATTAACATTGATTGGACAATTCCTTTGTCGGTGACATGCACTTGCGACCAAGGATCTGAAGGGGTACCATATTCTCTAGACCTATCTATCCAAACGCTTGATGAGCATTGATTTGGGTTTGCCTCCCATACTAGGAACATTGATTGCTACAATACTTCCGTTGGGCTAGGGGGCAACACCATTGCATGATCCATGTCGATATCATTTTCTGAGATCTTTTTAGAAGATATCATGTTGCAGGTTCCTATCGACGCCACATTCGCCAGATTGATTGGAGGTGGAAGGGTGAAAGTTCCCATTAGTATAGGATCTTTTAGTAGGCCTACTCCGATATTTTGAAGTGAATGGGGGCTTCCATGGATCATGGGAATGCTTCCTGTAACTTGAGAACCATTGGGGAGGAAGTTTTGTTGATCGACGATTGTAATCCCTCCTTGAAAGGGAAATGCAATCTTCCTGAAATAGGTCGACACAATAGCCGCCATAGCATATATCCATGGCCTTCCTAGTAGGATGTTGTAATCAAGATTGCCATCGATTACTTCAACATCTATTTCTACTGTCTTTCCTCCTAGTTCAACCTTCAAGTTACTTAGTATACCATATGGGGTATATGTTCGTCCATCAAATGCTTTTAATGTCGTCGAAGATCGCGACAAGGTTGGAGATCCTAAAGTTTTCCAGCAACTCATTGACATCCATATACTAAGAAACTTAAACACATTAACTGACTCATTGGCGAATTATGTATTAGATAGACATTTGCAACATTTATAAAAAGGAACACACCATCAATGTTTGCATTTGGATCATGTAACTTAACCAAAATAAAACTCCAAAAATAAAAAATATACATAACCGTTTATGGTTTACACATAGTGTTCTGTAACCAAGACAAAATCAGTCAGAATGACCCAAAAACTCAAAATGCTAGGGGGCACCCTAGTCTAATGATGCTCGTGATAGCAAGTCACGGCCTATGCAATCATGCGTAAGAGACGAGTCCATCGTCTGGGCACACCAGTAGTATGTCGCTGTAACTGCAAAGGTAGCTCGTCAATCCTCACATCTGGAATACCAAGAGTGAGGCCCTCAACCTGCTCCTGTAATGCTGCGAGAGTCTCGGCCACATCAAGGTCACGAAGGATAGCCCTTCCGATGGCCTCTCCTGCAGGGGCGGCAGCTGGTACTCTCGGGCGAACTGCTGGACGAACAGGACCAACATCTGCATGTACACATGAGTTTGATTAGTCTTGATAGAATAAAGCACAAGGTCATTATAAAAGAAAAATGATAAACAAGAATATGGTCAGAGATTTTACCAATGGCGCCCCACTGTTCACCATCCGGCAGTACCAAATCTGGATCACCCCGGAAGTCCATGCCAGCATATGGATACTCAGAATAGACCATCTCCTGACGGTCAAACCACCCAAAGAAGGTATCAGAAAATGAAATCTGAGACTGGCCAGCATGCCTAGACATGTGGTCGACCCATCTCTGCATCCGTGGTTCAGTAGGAGAAGGTAAATCGAGTGCAATGTACTGCGGCTGCATCAGTGGTATCTTCTCCAAGGCAAAGGCGGTCAAAATAGAACCATACCCAAAGTTCTTCAACCTCCCGCTCTTTACCTTGGTCAACTGTTATTTCATCACAAGAAGTACTGCGTCACACCAGTTGAACACCTTCAGTTGGAGGCATTCCAAGGCATACTGCATATAAGATCGGTTGGCTACATGAAGAGCCGCACCACCTGCCATCCTACCAAAAGTAAACAGAATAGTCCTGAGGGACCTGTCAGTAACATCATGGATGATGATCTTGCCATATTTACTCGGCTGGGATCCTTCTCTGCAGAACCGGCGAACATAATCTCTCACCGAGTCACCTCCTCGGGCCGAACCTGATAAAGAGATGGGGGCACCCCGCCTCGACAAACCGGTCAAGAAATAGATGTCTGCTACAGTCAAGGGGATAGATTTGCCCCTGATCTGGAAAACCTGGTTGGTAGGATCCCAAGAATCGAGCAAATACTGCAGTAAGTTGATCTGTTGTCTCATGCTAGAAATGTAGAAAAACTTCAGCAAGCCACAGTTTCAGAGTGCGTTTACCGTAACTGGATCATGTAGGGCAAGCATGTCCTCTTCTTCATGCTCACATTCTCACCATGTAATGGTCATCTTGCTCCAAAGATCTCTGAAAAACAAACAAGAGAAGAGTTAGACCCTGATTTTGGCAAGAAACAGGCAAAATTTCCATCAAAAACCAAGGGTCGATGTTTTTCCTTAACGGAAAAGGTCCATCTGAGCACTTGTCACTTCAGGCTCATTAAAAATCGAAGGAGACTAGAGTCATCTTTTGTTTTTTCTCGACTCTTAAAAACTGAAAAAACAAGTTGTGTCAAAGCGTCTAAAATTTATTTTAAACAGAATATTCATTACCCTTTCCTGCGTTGATCTTGAGTTGAGAAAATGGAGTCCACCAACCAAGGAATTCCCCTTGGGGGAAATCCTAGTCCCTTCTCCTCTTGGGGAGATGTTGGTGCACCCCATATGGCCACATTATCGCTTCCAGGACTGACAATTGGTTTGCCTGTATGGCTCTTCTCAACCTCTGTCGTTCAGAACACCACTATTCCTGAACAATCAAATCAACAACTAGACGAGTCCCGAGTTACCCACCAACCTTCTACTTCCTCTAATTCTTCCTCTCCTCCTTCCTCTTCGCTTGATGGGGCTATTAAAGCCAAAAGTCATGTACCTAAGGAGAAGAAGGAAAAGAAGAAGAAAGAGAAGAAGAAGAAGGAGCCAAAAGAGAATGGGGGCAAACGAGTGTCGTCTAGCGAAAATCCACACACTGCACCGACCAGGCCTAAATCACCATGTGTCATTTGCAAAGGAGACCACTATCACAGAGATTGTCCTTGCATCCCTCGGATCTTAAGGGACTGGTCTCCTCGTTTGCACAACCCTGTGTCGTCAACCTCTGATGATCATGTTGAAAACACACCGTCGACTAGTGAAAGTGAAGCCCCTGGACAAAAAGGAAAATATAGATTTCCTTGTAAACTGTGCGAAGGCAATCATGCCGTCCACCGTTGTCCCTTCTTAGACAAAGCTAAAAGAGTTTTGGATGATCGTCCGGTTTCACCGTTACGACTTCCTCCTGGATATAAAAAACTCTTGCCGAGTCCGTCACTAGTCGAAAACCCAGCTAACTCGCCCAGATGGTCAGCCGAAGTTTCTATCATCGAAGAAAAACCATCTGAATCAACACCAGACGAAAGTCAAAAGGTCGAGATGGTAGTTGACCCAGTCTTGCCTTCAGAGGTTCCATCTTAAGATGATACAGTCACTGAAGAGACTCCAACGAACATGGGGGCAGTTTACCCATTCCTTTACCGCAGGAAGGAAGTTCGTCAGAGTCGTACCCGGCCATCTATTCGGTCCCACCTCCAACCAACCTAGTTGTCTCCTTCGACTGGAATCAACTAGGCAAACCCCGTTTACCAGCTAGTATACCATTCCGGATTATTGTTCAAGTATATAGAATGGTTATGGCTGGTACCATCATAGATGAAGGGGCTTCTGTGAGTATCCTTTCCTCGACTGCTTGGAAAGCGCTTGGTTCGCCATCGCTTTTGCCTGAGATGAGAAATATGACAGCCTTTGATAAAGGAACCAGTCGACCGTTAGGGATCCTTCCCAATGTGCCCATAACATTGAAAAGGAAAACCGTTCAAATGAACGTGATGGTAGTTCAACGACCCCTGGATTATAATCTACTCCTTGGATGAGACTATATTTATTGCATGAGAGCCATTGTCTCATCACTCTTTAGAGTGATGTGTTTTCCGCACGAAGGAAGAGTGGTCAAGCTCGTAGACCAGCTTTGATTTCCCGGATCACACATAGCAAATAGTCATATACCATCCCTAAATGGTCTTTTCATGCAAGAAATGTCTCAATCTCTAGTCCATCCACCTGATGAGCGCAAGTGATTCGGGGGACATGACTGAAACCCAAGGGGCATGCACCCTGGTCTGCTTCGGCAGGAAAACTTCGGGTATAGGGTAGGTTTCCGCGAGAAAATATGACTAGTTTGTACTCCCGTCCGTGATTGGAAGAGGGAGTTATTCTAGAACAGGATTCTCTTGTCAAAGTTATGTGAGTGGAGGCGTCTGCGCCACTCGCCTTTGTCTATTTCGGTAGACATCGCCGAAGAAGTGTTTTGTTTGCACTGTGAATAGAACAATCTTTGGGTAACCTGTAAGAGGTAGGCCTCTCTCGGCAAGACAATTGTTTTGACGGATAGAAGTAGGGGTAACCTTGAAACTCTGTTTTATACCTGGGGGCATGCAAACCTTTTGGCATGCAAGTGAAGAGCAACTATTTATTTTTTAAATTTTTAGGACCTCTAACTCTCTAAACTCGTAGGATTGGTCGTTTCCTAACTTGCATAAAGAAAGGATGTGGGGCAAAAATCTAAAAATTGCCGTTTTTATGAGACATTCTTATCATATGACTGGATTAATCGAGCAGTTTTAACGCGGACTTCATGCTCGTTAAAAAATAAACATAAGCAATGAGCACATGTTCCTCCAGAGTTTAAGCTCATTAAAAAATGAACCAATTTCCGGTAAATAACCATCGTGAATGTAATACTGCAGCCTTTAAAGCCTTGGTCGTGTTTGCACCGTCACCTCCACTTTTTCATTGGCCGATCATTCACCTCCATTTGATTGTTTACCAATTTTGAGGAACAACTGCGAAGAGTGATCTCACTAGCCATCCTTGTAACACTGCCATGATTGGAGAATTCCAAACCTTACCTAGAATCAGCTGCTACCCATTTTATCACTCGTTCCTCGAAAGACGAGTCTCCTTTAAGCTCTTTTCAACTGACTCGTAAAATATGAAAACATTGCCGAGCCATTGGCCTCTCCAGCTCGTTAAAGGGATAGGAAGTGCTATCCCTCCTCTAGATTTTAATCTTTTTGGACCTGATGGATTATTACACAAAAATATCGAGCGCTTGTTTTGTTCGGCTCGTTAAAAGTATCGAAAATCCATCCCTTCTGTATTGTTTTATACTTTTTCGGACTTAAGGGATTAGATGACGAAAAAGGAATTTTGGAGTTTCCTTTACGTTCCTTTTCAGACTCTCTAAAATTGAAAAGGACCGAGTTATCTTTGTCATTAAACTCGTTAAAAAGATTAATAGCAACAAACTTGTCTATAGACGAGAACGAGTTTCACTATCGCTAGGCTCGTTAAAACATAGCGATGGGTTTGCCCGAAGGGCAAATTATAGAACAAGCATATGTTATCCTCATCAAGCTTGAAAAAAATAAAGAGGTTCTGGTCAGCAATGACTGGGGAAAAATTGGGAAGAAAACTCAAAGAAACTTTGTTGGTAGCAAGTCGCTCTTGAACATGACACTTCCACTCCGTGTCCGAGTCGGGTTGGGTTGTTTCATTCACCGGTCACATCACCATGTTCACGCCATACCATCCACATTTGGGGTTAATGCTGCCAATCCATCACATCAGTGTCACCGATATGTTCAAGAGAGGTCATTCAGTGAATTCACCAGTGTCTCGCCCACTACCATACATTATACTCCATTCATTCATGATCGCCACCTTGAACCTTATATCACCAGATCGTTTTCACCTCCATCAAAATCATTTGCTCCGTTCCGTGTCATTGATGTGGGATTCATTAAGGCCCTCCTGTGACGGATCACTTCTTGTCGACATCAGCTCATTATCCAAGAAGTTGATCTAGGAACACCCCATTCAGTACTTTGAAGCTTGCATGCCTCAATGGCAAGTTTCTCACTTCCGGCGACAGGTTTACATCAATGGCCTTCGACCGAAAGATTTTGCGTGGTGTTCGATGCCAAGTCCTTTATTCACACCACGTGAATTGTACTACAGTACCTTGAGGGTCATTATCATTATCAGTGATTCCTCTCGCGCTTGTTAACAGTTTACATCATTGACTGGTAATCAAGCGATGTCTTTCCATGTTCGACTTTAGAACATTTCTCACATGGATCGACTTGTACTTTGAGTGAAGATCAAACGAGATTGAAGACCCCGCATCTAGTTTCATCCATCCGGGCTGCGATATATATTCAGGAAAATAAAGACATTAAATGTACATCATTGCTGCACAGATAATCATCCACTCAAAAGGATGATGGCTCTATCAGAATCATCAATCTACACTCAGACGATTGTCTGTCCTATGTACATGAAAATGAATTTATAAAGCTGAGCATGGGAATGCCCGCCTCAGCTAGATCATGAAAATAAAATGAAGATAATGTATTGTATTGTATCTTATTACAGGTCTCCTCACAGCATTGAAAGAACTTCGGATCCTCATAATAAAGCATTTCACCCGACACCAAAAGGTTAATGGCCTCATACTTTAGGGGGCAACTGTTATAGACATTTTTGGGCCCTACAATCCCAAGCATGAAATTTCCTTAAACCAAGGGCTCCTAAGTCCCTAAAAGTGTTGTTCTAACCCCTAAAGGAACAAGGTCAACAGATTACAGCTTCTCCCAGAAGTTCTCCACCAGAAACTACTCAAAATTGGTCAAATCAGGATCATTGCAGCTGCTCCACTGGCTAAGTGCGTTGCATTGCACCTAAATACACTGTGAGGGTGCGTTGCATTTCAAAACTCCCTTCTGTGGGGTGCGATGGGCGAGAAATGACAAATGGCAGTGTCATTCCGCGAGGTGGAGAGGCAATGGAAGCTTCCAGAATCTTCTCCTGTGACACTTGCCTCACTGAATTCGACCAAGGATGAGTAAGAGGCCTTCAGTCTCCAAGTGGAAGCAAGAACTATCAGAGAGAAGACACTAATCAAATCACAAGCTGACTCATCCCCCTTACAGATATCTATATATGGATCCCTCATCCCAGAGATCCAGGGGCTGAAATTTTGCATATTGTAAGGAATTGCTGTTGGTTTTTTGAGACAAAGATCAGATTGTTGGGTGATCTATGCTTTTTTTGAGGTGAAGAGGGGCTTCTTTGCTGAGAGGTTGATGCTGGGTTGGAACCACTGGTTGTAACTCCTCCTGGATCTTTTCTTGTTTATCAATAAAAGCTATTTGAGTTTTCCTCCATGCTTTTGTATCATTGATGCTTGTTACATTTGTATGGTCAATTTACATCTGATCCTAGATTGTTTATGAATATAGATCCATGTCTTTGTATAGTGCTATGCTTCTGTGATCTTACAGGTACTTTGTGAAGCTGGGCGTGCAAGGGAGCAGGTAGCTGAGGACTATCAAAGAAGAGAGGAATCGACTTGAAGGATTAGCGCAAGACAGAGGTTGGTCTTTCTATTCTTCTCTATCTATAATTCATAAAGGAAAAACAAAAGTAGTTTTTCTCTGTTTGTTTCTAAGGCAGCTGTCACACCTTAGTGGGATAGAGCAGTTCTATATAGACACTTTTCCCTGTAACACCGGGTGCAACAAATTTCACTCTTACAAAAGGTAACAGAAGCTCTAATTGATGGTTTAAATAAAGGTGTGGAAGCTAAGATAAATGGCGTGGAAGCTAATATGGATGGCGTGGAAGTTAAGATGAATGGTATGGATGCTAAGATGGAATATTTGAAGATAGATTTGACTAAGTTTCTACAAGAAATGCTTACTAATGGTGAAATGGTAGTAAAGGAAACTCATGATGAGAAAAAAAGAAATGTTAATCATGATTTCATAGACTCTAATGTTGGATTGAAGACACACCATGTTCCAAAGACCAATATGAGGAAGTTTGATGGAAAGGATCCTGCAACATGGATACTACAGATGGAGCAATATTTCGATCTCCATAATGTGCAAAACACACAAAAGGTACACATTGAAACTTTATATTTGGAACCAAATCCTTTTGTATGGCATCGATGGCTTTTCCCTCATAAAAAAATTGTCACTTGGGAAATCTTTCTTGAAGAAATGATAGCACATTATGAGGAAACAAAAAGAAAAACTTTTTTTAGCCAATTGATAAACCTTAAACAAAGGGGTTCAATGATGGAGCACATTGAGACTTCCAAAAATTGAATATAAGGGTAAAATATATTCCAGAGGAGCGTAGAATTGATGTGTTCATAGGGAGTTTAAAGGATAACATCCAACATGAGGTTCGCCTTTGGAAACCTGACTCATTGGAGAAGGAATTCAGGTTGGCAAGAAAAATGGAAAGAAAAATTATGGCAACAAGAAAGCCTACCAATCACAACTATAAGGATGGAAGTGTTGTTTCCCCAAGCCTTCCATAACCTACAAGTTTGACAACCAAACAATTGGAAGAAAAAATAGCAAAATGGCTTTGCTACAGTTATGATATCAAATACACTAAAGGTCATAAGTGTGCTGAGAAAAAATTATTTTACATAGATTGTGAAGAGAAGAAAGAAAAGGAACAAGAAACGTCAAAAGAAGAGGGTATACACCAAGAGAAAACCTTAGAGAAAGAAGAAATGAATATGACCATATCTTGTAGTGCATTGGCTAGAATTACCACTCCTCAAACACCCAAGATAGAAGGACATATCGAGAAGAAAAAGGTAATAGTGTTGATTGATTCGGGCAGTACCCATAATTTTATTCATGGTAAGATAGCTAAGGAATTGAATTGCTTCCTATATTCAACACCAGAGTGTCAAGTGATGGTTGCAAGTGGAGGAACCATAAATTTCTCTGGAAAGTTCCATATTGTCATGCTATCCATGGGAGAATATGTATTGAATAGACCAATGCTTTATATTCCAAAGGGTGGTGCTGATGTTGTACTAGGAGTCCAATGGCTACAATCCTTGGGTACAATAGCTTTTAATTTTCAAGAAAATTTCATGAATTTTTCTTCAGAAAGAAGGGAAGTTGAATTGAGAGGTATCGCAGGGAGAACAAGAAAGACAATCATCTCTAATGGAATGAAAAAGCTTCTAAATAAAGAACAATGAGGAGTAATTGCACAATCATGTTTGCTAGAGGTTCCCACATCAAAATCATATATTTCTCCATATCTCCAAAAAGTCTTAGACAATCATTCCAATGTATTTGAGACTTCCAAAGGTCTCCCACCTATTTGTGATCATGATCATGCTATTCATTTGATTCCAGGAAGTGTTCCTCCAAACATCAAGCCTTACAGATATCCTTATTCCCAAAAGAGTGAAACTAAATGTATGGTTCTAGAAATGCTAGAGGCTAGTATAATTCAGCCTAGTCAAAGTTCTTTCTCTACTCCAGTAGTATTGGTGAACAAGAAGGATGGATCATGGCACATGTGTCTGGATTATAGGGAGCTCAACAAGCTCACTATTAAAGATAAATTTACCATTCCTATCATTGATGAACTATTGCATGAATTGCATGGATCAATTTACTTCACCAAGTTGGATCTTCGTTCAGGATATCATCAAATGAGAATGAAGACTGAAAACATTCCAAAAACAGCATTTAGAACTCATGAGGGTCATTGAGGATTTTTGGTCATGCCTTTTTCCTTTACCAATGCACCTTCTACATTTCATGGTTTGATCAATTCCATTTTCAAACCCTTCCTTAGAAAATTTGTGTTAGTATTTTTTTATGATATACTAATCTATAGAAAGTGTTGGAAGGATCATGTTCAACATGTTGACAGGGTGCTCAAACTACTGGAGGAGAAACAACTATATGCAAAAAGCTCCAAACGTTTCTTTGGAGTACAAGAGGCAGAATATTTAGGTCATATTGTATCTCATGAAGGTGTTAAGGTAGGCCCTGGCAATATTAAAGCCATTAAGGAATGGAAAATCCCCACATCGATAAGCATCTGTAAGGATTTCACGGGTTGACAGGGTATTATCGCAAGTTTGTCAAGAATTATGGGAGAATAGTAGCACCTCTAACAACATTACTGAAGAAAGATGGATTTTTATGGACTCTAGAAGCAACAAAGGCATTTGAACATCTTAAAGAGGCAATGTGCCAAGCACCAGTATTATCTACGCCAGACTTCACAAAAACCTTTATTGTGGAATGTGATGCCTCACGAAATGGAATTGGTGTTGTTTCAATGCAAGAAGAAAGACCCATCACTTTTGAAAGTCGTCCAATCAAAGGAAAGTATTTACACAAATCTATTTATGAGATGGAAATGTTGGCAATACTACATGAACTTAAGAAATGGAAACCCTACCTAATGGGAAGACACATCAAGGTAAAAATGGATCATGATAGTCTTAAATGATTTTTAGAACAAATATTATCTTTAGAAGTGCAACAAAAATGGGTCACAAAGATGTTGGGTTATGACTTTGAAATCATCTACAAAAAAGGCAAGCAAAATGTTGTGGTAGATGCACTATCGAGAAAGAATGAGGATGTGGAAGCATTGCTTTGTGCCATTTCTATTATCCAACCAGATTGGATAAACGAAGCAAGGAATGAATGGAAAAATGACGAAGAAGTGTGGAAACTCATTCAAAAGTTACAACAAGATCCCAATACATCTGATACATTTAGCTGGAAAAATCATTCGTTATGGTACAAAGATCACTTATACCTATGTCAAAATTCCCAACTCAAACAAAAGATTCTTATGGAATTGCATGCCTCCCCCTTAGGAGGGCACTCGGGATTTTTAAAAACCTACCACATGGTTAAGAAGGAATTTTTTTTGGATGGCCTTAAATCTTATAGTTAAAAGTTTGTGGCAGAATGCTTGGTTTGCCAACAAAATAAAGTTGAAACAATTAAGACCCCAGGTCTATTACAACCTTTATCCATTCCAAGTCAATGTTAGGAGGAGGTTTCAATGGATTTTATCACAACTTTATCCAATTCCAAAGGAAAGAGTGTCATCATGGTGGTAGTTGACAAACTTACCAAGTATGCACACTTTTGTGCATTATATCATCCATTTAAAGCCAATACATTTTCTACTGCATTTATGGAAACAATTCAAAAGCTACATAGAAACCCAAAGATTATTGTAAGCGAAAGGGGTCCCATTTTCACAAGAAATTTTTGGACATAATTATTTTCTTGTCTTGGTACTCAGTTAGCTCATAGCTCATCTTATCATCCTCAATCTGATGGGAAAACTAAGATAGTAAACAAATGTTTGGAAGGATATCTTCGTCGCTTTGTATCTGATAAATAGACACAATGGGTCAAATATTTCCCTCTCGCTGAATGGTGGTATAACACTTCCTTCCATACTATAGCAAAAATCGCCCCCATTTATGGCACTTAATGGATATCACCCACCGTCCATCACATCATTTTTAAGAGAAAATTCTAAGGTTCAAGATGTGGAAGATCACATCGAGCATCAACAACAAGTTCTCCAACTCTTAAAGGATAACCTAACTTTGGCACAGAATAGAATGAAACAACAGGCACATCAACATCGTAGTGAAACAAGTTTTGATGTCAGTGCCTGGGTATTTATATGGCTACAACCATATAAGAAAATGTCCCTCAAGCAAGATAAGAAGGATAATAAATTATCACCAAAGTATTATGGTATGTAGAAGGTGTTGCAAAAGATTGGTACTATGGCATACAAATTGGAGCTTCCTGCAGCTTTCCGAGTGAACCTAGTTTCCATGTTTCATGCTTAAACAAGGTTATTGGTGACAAGCTTTCAGTTCAAACAATATTTCCAGAACTTGACGAGGAAGGAAAAATCATATTGGAACCTGAAGTAGTCATAGAAACAAGAACTCGACAGATACAAAATCGATCAATTTCGGAGTATCTCATTAAGTGGAAGAACTTACCTACTGAAGATTCCACATGGGAGGATGAGAATTTTATATGCAAGCATCCAGAACTACTCAAGTGTTGAGGACAACACTTTTTTGAAGGATAGGGGCATGTTAGGTCCCTATAATACTAGTGATTCCCCCATTACTATTTTAATTGTATCCCTTATTGTTATTGTTGTGCCCCTATTGTCCCCATATCATTTTTATTGTTCCCCATAGAAGCCCACTATTGTTATGGTTGTGCCTTTGTATTATTATTGTTATGTCGGTTTTGATTATACTGTGACCCCTTAGACTCCTATATATAGCAAGGAGGTTTTTTTATTTGTATCATCGAAGAATTATTCATTTGTGTAATGTAAAGGAGCTTGCCTCCTCGAAGAAGCTGATTTTGAAGGCGCTAATATCTCTTTTCTATCTTTTTGTGAGCTAGTTTCTTCGGCCAACAACTGATCTGGGACCAAAAGGGGCAAAACATGAGGATGGGCAAGGCTACCAAAACAATCAATGTAGGTAAATGATTCTTGCATGAACCACTTTCCTATAGGCTTTAGGTTCTTATCGGCTAATGCAGTAAGTCTATGGGATTTTCTACCAAAAAATTCTTGGTGGATGCGGAGCATGACTTCATGACAAATTTTGTAGAAGTGAGCATGCTATTTTGATTCCCAAAGGATATCGAGATAAACAAAAATAAGACTATGAAATCAGTCTATCCATTTCCATCTAAGAGATGGAAAATCATATGAAAACAAATTTCACCCATGACATAGGCGCTCATAAAGAAAGGAGTTTCGTTCTTTTGAGAACATTGTGATTTTGTCTATAATTATAGATTCTGGTGGTAAAATTGTTGGATAATATAGTCACCCAATCCATGATATAGCCATCAGCACAGGCTTCTAGCAATGGCACCCATTCTTTAGATAATTTTTGTGTATTTAGATAACCATAGAGGTGACATAACATAACAACAATATGAGAGAAAGGGAAAACAATGGAGGCTAATGAATACATGCCCCTGTCCTATCGCTTATGTTTGTTCAATTCTATTCTCCATTCTCTGATCAGGTCCACAGGGTTTAGATTCTCTTGCATGAAATTCTGGATGAATTGCGTATCATACCTCTTCTGAAGTGGAGGTATATGATACATTTTCCTTAAATGCTCAGCTTTAAAATACCTAATAACTGTCTTCCTTAGCATTATAAATGTTTTTTCTGTAATGTCCAGCTGATTGACAACTAATGAGCCTCAGTATTGCAACAAGAATGCTACAACTCCCAAGGCTACTGAGTTTAATTATCAACCAAGGGTCCGTACAAACTTAAGAGGTATCACCACTGTATGTGCAGCATACAATGTGTCATTCCTTTGTTGTCATGATTTAATGGAGTGCATGTACTAAAGTCAAATCCTAAAATAATTGCAAAAGTTGAAATGTTCGAGATGGAACCTTAGCCTATTGAGAGAAAGAAAGTACAAGGAAAGAGACTGAAATCAAATGCTAAAACACACCATTTTCTAGCTAACTGCTAAGAGGCTTTGCTTCAAAATAATTCTAAGTTAACATGCATGCAATCCTAATGTCCTAAGCATGCAGATTCAAAACATCAAACATCACTACTATGCATGTAAAGGACTGAAATAAATCTATCTTTTTCTTTTTATTCTTTCTATGGAAAAACAAGTGTGAAAGCTAATTTCTTTCGGTGATGTGGTAGGTGGCTTAGGGATGCTGGAGGATGGTTGGAAGTTTAGGGAGACCCTTAGGTGACCTTGTGTGGCTTCCTGGAGGTTTTCCCTCAATTCGGCCTCAAAACAGGCCACTACAGGAAAACCTACAAGATGTACTAAAAACCTACAGGATCCCCTAGAAACCTACAAGATACAACCGAGAGCAAAATAATGGATGCTGAAGGTAATGGAAAGCTTAAGGAAGGTGGTTGGTGGATGGAATGGAGCAAGGGAGTGCCTAGGACCACTTCAGAACACAAAACCAAAGTTGGGAGATGGATGGATTTGCTCAAAAAGCTTGGAGAAGTTTCCTTGTGAAATGATGAAATTGGTGAGGGTTTAATGACCAAAAAAATAAAATCCAAATTGGATGGGACAATTTTTTTAATTAAATAGGATGTCCTAGGTACCTATTCCAAGTGGAATCACTAAAAAACACCTCTATTAACCCATGCCAAAAAAAAAAACATTACTAGTGGAAAATCTAAAAATTCGAGTGAGCTAGTAAATATAAAAAATTCCTAACCAAATCAAGTGAAAATGCAATGGGGTAATAATTTCTATGAACTAGAATGTCTTTTTGATCTAATGCAAGTGGAACCAACTCAACTGAACCTTGTTAGCATGCTCTAAAAAATATCAAAAATTTATTGTTCTTTGCTAAAAAGGAGGTCCAACAATCTAGATTTGGGAATAAGAAGACTAATCGAAGCACCTCAATGATTACTATGACCTTCCAAAGATTTTCCAAGGATGAAATAGTACTTGTGATCCTGCAAAAGAACTTACATACCCCATTTAACTCAATCCCACAACAAGAAATCATTAATACTAAATGCAGAAATAGAAAGAAATAAAAACTAGAGATGCATGTGAATAAGAAGTGAAAAGGAGGAAATAAAATGATAGAAAAGGACTCTGGGGTTCCTGGGATGGCCAAGCCGAAGGAAACTCAGAGACCTATGGGAGAGCAAGATTTAGAATCTGAGCATGACACCAATCTTCATTATTCCATCAATACGATTACATCACTACAAGAAAATACAATGGAGCTGCAGAAATACAAGCTCTCTCCACAATAACACTAATGAAAATATGTTCCTAGAGGAAAATTCGACTTGGTACTTACACAAAATGACTAGGAAGCATTCACCATGAATGGAGGAAGATTTCTGCACCAAAATCCCTTGATTAGTGGAACACATTCCTAGATTTTCTCAATTATTGGAGTTCCACAATCGGTGCCATAATTCCATAATATCTTGTTGATTTATTATTTATTATTGATCCTCCTATAGTAGGGAACAAGTACCTAAATTATCTTCTCCTCCAAATCTTCATAATATTCCCAATATTCTCATAATATTTCACAAAAATAAATAATATTAGGCACAAACATCCAATTATTCATAAAACTTCCTAATGAATATATTAAAGTTAAAAATAAATTATCTAATGTAGAAAGAGAGGTTTAATGTGCTGAAGGATAGTCATAGGCCTTAATTTATGTTTTAATTTAGAGGCATGGGCCTTAACTTATGTCTAATTTAGAGGCCCATCATACCCCCTGCTGAAAGTGTTGCTCATCCTCTGAGAAACTTAGTGACCCCATTGTGCCTCATCCATGGCCCTGGTCGCCTTTCTCTTGTGCATTAAGAATATTGGCTGCAAGTTCTGCAAGTACAAGCCTAAAAACATATTTGTGCAAAGAAAAATCATTGTTCCTTGGGACCATTAGCTTGCCTTCTTCCCCTTATTTAAGATGGGTTCTTGAATATTTTTTAATTTGGCAAGGTCTTCCACACCCTTATCATCCTTCTACTACCTTGTTCTTCCATTTGGACACCTCTAAGACCTTCAAAATGCATTTAGATGAGAACTAGGACATCTTGTAGTAATTCATATCAAAACTACAGGAAACCCTGTTAAAACTACAAGAAACCAATTTTGAGCATAAATGATAGTCTAAGGTTAGGGCAGGCCCTCAAGTTGACTCCCATGCCCTTTTCCCATTTTTAGGCCTTGGAAAAAATCTAAAAAGAGATTGGAGTCCTCTTGGATTGAAAATGGAGAGGATGCTCGATTTGTTTGTTTTTTTTTTTGTTTCAAGAATGAAATGGGATGGATGAATGATAAATAGATAGTGAATATGAAGTGGATGGAGGGCTTGGAGTGTTGTGGTGACCTGGCCTTTGCAAAAATTTCTTCTTTTAACTGTTTTCGTCATTCCTTGAAATCGTCACCCTTCATAATTTGACTTTTCAACATTACATGAGTGAAGGAGTGAGTTGCAATTAACTAGTTGAAGGCAACTCAGACTGCTGACCCATCCTTAAACCTCATCTCTCATGCATTGACAACCAATTTCTAACTATAATATGCTCAAGAGAAGAGGTCAAGAATATTGCATACCTATACCTACCTGATTGTTGTTGGAGAGATATGCATGCTGCTACTAAGTTGATGTTGATGTGTAGGTGTTGGATGGTGATGCTGATGATCCTGATACTATTGCTAAGCTATGGAGGAGCTTCTTCGACCTATGGATCTCCATGTTGAGGCTGAATGCAAGTCTCTGGCTACTTCATCATCATATCCCCTCAATTTTTCAAAGAAACCCATCTAGTTGTGCCTTGTGAATATCTCTAGTACAGGAGGGTGTTGATGAATCCTGACTGTGTTCATGGGTTCCCCCTGCCAGTTTTCTCTGATGGATGGAGATTTGTATAGGCCCGATACCAAATTTAAAAATTCTGTGTATACATTTCCCTTATGCTGCAATCACCTTCAACAAACTAGAAGGGTTTTTTTATGCTCCTTTCACTTGGAAAAATGTGGGGAAATGTAGATCCTACCTCCTTAACACCGCTTCATGAAGCCAAACTCTTTTTTTCCCTTTTAAACTTCTCACTGCCAATCCTGTAGGTGTTGTTCTATATCCTGTAGGATCTCAGAGAATCTTGTAGGTTTTTAGGACAACGACTTGTTTTGTCCATATCTCCCAAACGGTAGAATGTATTGACCTGAAACTTTCTAAGCATGTTTCCATCATCATTATGCACAAATCTCAAGAAAAACTAAAAGTGGATGAAGGTTATGGAGGTCGATTTCTTGGAAATCGTGCACTGGAGTTTTCTGAAATTGCTTGCACATGTTACCGTCATCCATATGCATCTCCCTATGAAACAACGTTTTAAATGGATGCACGAATATCGAGAAAAAGTAAAAATAGTTATAGGTGATGGAGGCTGATTTCTCGAAAACTGTGCACTATAATTTGCTGAAATTTCTTGAGCATGTCACCATTGTCCATATGCATCTCTCCCTGAAATATCTTGGAAAATGGATGCATGGTTTTCAATTTATGGAAAAATAAATTTCTGCTCTATGTATTTTTGTATCTTGTAGTAAAACAGAGCATCCTATAGTTTTTTAGGACAACAAGAAAACTGAATGGTAGAAGCTTGAGAGTGATGGGTGGATGGTGAAAATAGATGAGGGTGATGGATTGGCATGGCCTTGGCCTTGTTGGAGCATTTGAGCAAAGGAGGAGAAAGTCAAAATTTAAATTCTTTTGACTAGGCTTGACCAATTTTCGTTTTGGTACCAACTTGTTTTATTTGCTTGGAGATGTTGCAGAGTACATGCATTCATCAAAGAGATCCATGGAGCAAGGATTTATTTTATTTTTTCTCTCTTTTTTTTTTCTTCTAGGCCTACTAGCTACCTCAATGAGGTTTTCAACTAGTAGGTCTACCTATGCGCATCAAAGGAGGTTTTCACATAGTTTCTTTTGTTTTATCTCTTTTTTTCTTTTTTTCCAACCCATTGACCGCCTCATGGAGGTTTTCAATCAATGAGGGAATTTGAGGCGCCTCAAAGGAGGTTTTCACGTGAGATTTCTTTTTTTTCTCTTATTTCTCAAAAAAAAAAAAAATCTATTCTACCATACTTGAAAAACAAAATCACTTTCAAGTATAAGAATACTTCCAATGGAGCCACTTGCACATCAAGATGACAGACAAAATGATGTTTAGGCTTGAAATGTACGCTTTGACATGTACCTGGCTTTCAGAGACTAAATGATTTGACTGTGATGATATAAAGAAAAATTCAAGAAGAGAGTGTTGCTAACTTAGTGACTGTCTGGAACCATATTTCAATATAGTTGTGATGCCCCTGGTCCACTTGCTGATTTGGATCATGTTGGATGTCTTCTTCTTCCATGACCTTCAAATCTTCCTCTTTTTTCTGATTGTTTTCTTGAATAGATGGAAGATTTGATGGTAACCAAGAGGGAGCTTTCTCGATCTCTGATTTTGTTGTGTTCTCTTCATCAAATGCAGCCCATGATCCTTTGGTTTTCTCATTTGAATCTTCTTCTTCTAGATTGGTCCTTCAATAATATCAAGATAATCTATTTTTTGCAATACTCTTCTTGAGCTATGGTGAAACCATTGATCTCAAGAGGAGATGTGTGGAAGTGTTGTACCTTAGCATTATAAGTGGGCTGAGCTACTTCAATGTGTGGGTTTTGAAATGGTGGTACAAGTAGTTGAGTGGGAGTGTATATTTGAGATGGATGTGGATGGGTTTGTGGTTGTGGTGGAGGTGAATGGTATGAATAGCATGGAGTTGGGTATGGAGGTCATTGAGGAAAATACTAAGGATATTGTGGATGGCTCCCATAAGTTCCTTACCAACCTTGTTGCCAAGATTGGTTTTGGGATTGATATGACCAATGTTGCCAAGTAAATGGTGTGTTCCAATTACTTTGAGGTCGATATGCATAACCTTGAAATTGTGAATTAGGTTTTTGCATCATATCAAGCTGAACAGGCTACCATGGTCCTCTTGGAGGTACAGAACAGTGCTACATTGGAAATTGACTTGCTCCATTGTCCTTTTGGTGAACTTCCTTAAACCTTGGTAATGATGAACAATGTTTAACATCATGTGATTATGCAATATAAATATCAACATTTTCTTTTCTTTTATCTTGCATTCTTCACATTTCTACTTGTTTTGTTAGATTGCCAATAATTTCTATTTTAAAATCATCAAACAAATTTCTAAGCTTAGCTTGACTTACCAACCTTGATGCTGATTTACATACTCTTTTTTTTCTTCTTGATATGTGTTTGCATGTTTCACAAATTTCCTCAAATGATAATTGATATACATGACCTCTACATATGATATCAAGAATATCAATCCACTCATCCTTAATTGTTCTAAGTAATAACGTTTTTAGTGTGTCAGATCCCAAATGATGTAGTTCTCCCCTCTTAACATTATACATGAACCTCTCTATTAGATCCTCTAGACTCATCTTCTCTTTGATTCATTCTAAAGATTTCTTCTTTAAGATCATGATCTTTATATTTTCCCATAAATATCTTTTTCATATCATTCCATGACCTTATTGAATTAGTCACTAAACTCATGAGCCATTTAAGAGATCTATCCTTCAATATTGTCGGAAACAATATCAATTTTTAATATTTCAATAAGTAACCATAAGATCTACAAACAATTTCAAATTCAAAGAGAAAGGTTTCTAAATCCTCTAACCTTAGACCATGAAATTTTGGAAGAAAAGATGGAGGGATGTCCTTCATGTGCACACTACAATCAGTATCTTGAATGGGAAATACGAGAGGATCTTCCTCATTGTCATTATCTCCATCCATTTCTTCTACAATCTTTGCCATCTTCTTCTTCTACCTGAAAAAGTGAATGGTGATGTGGCTCTTACTGCACCACGTGATCAAATGGGGGGGTGGGTTGGTGTTGGAGATTTTTTTGTTTTTATGATTGAATGAAAACTATAATGCAATGTAGTTTTCTAATTTTGAATTAAATATTACCAATGAAAATATTGTGTTTTTGAAAAAAAAGGAATGAAGCAACTAGGGAAGAAAACAATGCATACTTTGACATCTCCCCAAAAACATCACCAAAAAGTGATGAGCCTCGGTATTGCAACAAGAATGTTGCGACCCCCAAGGCTACCATCTTTAATTATCAACTCGGTGTTCGTACAAACTTAAGAGGTATCAACACTATATGTCAAGCATACAATGTGTCATTCCTTTGCTATTATGATGTAATGGAGTGGATGTCCTGAAATCAAATTCTAAACTAATTCAAGAAAATGAAATTTTCAAAATAGAACCTTAACCTATTGAGAGAAAGGAAGTACAAGGAAAGAGATTGAAATCAAATGCTAAAACACACCATTTTCTAACTAACTGATACGAGAATTTGCTTCAAAAGAATTCTAAGCTAACATGTATTCAATCCTAAGCATGCATATTTGAAACATCAAACATCACTACTGTGCATGTAAAGGACTGAAATACTTCTGTTTTTTCCTTTTATTCTTTTTCTGGAAAAGCAAGTGTGAAAGCTAATTTCTTTTGGTGATGTGGCAAGTGGCTTAGGGTTGTCGGAGGATGGTTGGAAGGTTTGGGAGACCCTTAGGTGACCTTGTGTGGCTTCATGGACGTTTTCCCTCAATTTGACCTGAAAACAAACCACTACAGGAAAACCTACAAGATGTACTAAAAACGTATAGGATCCCCTAAAAACTGACATGATACAGCCGAGAGAAAAAGGATGGATTTTGAAGGTAATGGAAAGCTTAGAGAAGGTGGTTTATGGATGGAATGAGGCAAGGGAGTGCCTAGGACCACTTCAAAACTCAAAACCAAAGTTGGGAGATGGATGGATTTGCTCAAAAAGCTTGGAGAAGTATCCTTGTGAAATGATGAAATTGGTGAGGGTTTAATGACCAACAAAATCAAATCCAAATTGGATGGGACAAATGATTTTATTAATTGGGATGTCTTAGGTCCCTATTCCAAGTAGAATCACTCAAAAAGGCCTCTGTTAACCATGCAAAAAAAAAAAAAAAAAAAAAAACCTTACTTGTCTAAAATCTAAAATTTCGAGAATTAGTCAGCTAGTAAATCTAAAACATTCCTAACCAAATCAAGTGCAAATGCAATGGGGTAATATTTTTTATGAACTATAATTTCACTTTGATCTAATGCAAGTGGAACCAACTTGATTGAAGCTTGTTAGCATGATCTAAAAAATAGAAGAAATTTACCGTTCTTTGCTAAAAAGGAGGTCCAACAATCTAGATTTGGGAATAAGAAGACTAATCCAAGCAGCTCAATGATTACTATAAACTTCCAAATATTTTCCAAGGATGAAATAGTGCTTGTGATCCTGAAAAAAACTTACATCAACCATTTAACTCAATCCTATAACAAGAAATCATTAATACTAAATGCAGAAATAGAAAGAAATAAAAACTAGCGATGCATGTGAATAAGAAGTGATAAGAAGGAAATAAAATGATACAAAATGGCTATGAGGTTCCGGTGATGGACAAGCCCAAGGAAAATTAGAGACCTATGGAGGGGAACAATATTTAGAAGATGAACATGACACCAATCTTCATTATTCCATCAATACGATTACATCCCTACAAGAAAATACATTGGAGTTGCAGAAATACAAGCTCTCTCCATAATAACACTAATGAAAATTTGGTCGTAGAGGAAAATTCAACTTGGTACTTATAAAAAATGATTGGGAATCATTACCCTTGAATGGAGGAAGCTTTCCCCACAAAAATCCCTTGACTAGTGGATCTGGTCCCTTCATTAGTGGAACACATTCCTAGATTTTCTCAATCATTGGAGTTCCACAATTTGTGCCATAATTCCATAATATCTTTTTGATTTATTATTTGTTATTGATCCTCCTATTATAGGTACCAAGTCCCTAAATTATCTCCTCCTCCAAATCTTCATAATCTGCCCAATATTCTCATAATATTCCACAAAAATGAATAATATTAGGCACAAATATCCAATTATTCATAAAACTTCCTAACGAATATATTAAAGTTAAAAATAAATTATCTAATGTAGAAAGAGAGGTTTATTGTGTTGAAGGATGGTCATAGGCCTTAATTTATGTTCTAATTTAGAGGCATGGGCCTTAATTTATGTCTAATTTAGAGGCCCATCAACAACCCATCTCACCATATTTGTATATGGTAGGATTTTAGGGTGAGAAGAAATTCTATGAAGAAATGAATTGGACACATCATTCCATGTGGCCTCATTACTTAGAGAAGAATCATCAATAGTAGCACTTTGTTTCACAATTACTCTTCGATTTTCATCCTCCAATAGTTTGTATATCACTTCGCAGGAGGCGGAAAATATGTCCAGAGTTCATGTAGTATCTGTAAACAATGGAGACATTTTAAACACTTCTTCAGGTGGCAATATTGGTTCTTGTTATGTTACGGGCTTCCTCCTTGCATTGATTATTCTTGACATGTCCTTTAACTGCTCTTGATTAGAATTTACCTGTAAAGAAACTAACCCAGATAAGAAGCAAGAGCTTCGAAGAATGCAAATGGTCATATCAATTGAATGCGAGTTATATGGAAATCCATTCACATTAACTAAAAAATATTGCCAATCAATAAAAACCTAGAAATTAGAACTACGCAGAGTGGTCATTACATTTCAAAACATTTGTTCACGTGATACTCACACTTGTCATTATATCAAAATATCTTTTATCGGTGTGTGGTATCGGGTGACATTACATAGCTCAACGATCTGTGATTTCTGAAAAGTATATAGATGCGAGATGTATATTAGCAAAACACTGTAATTTAACATAATGCGAAATTGGCATCCGTCAATTGATAGAATGTGATATTGAATCTTGAAGGGATGTGATATCGGCTCGGAATTTTGCAATTCGACTTATTGCAATTTTGTATGCTCGCATTTCATAATTTAGCATTTCACAAATTTGCAATTTCTTATTTCACAAATTCACAATTGGCATTTGTATTTGGCTTATGGGCTTATTGCAATTTCCCAAGTTCGCATTTCGGCATTTCGAAGCATTAGCTTTGCCGTTGTTCTTTGAAATAGTCGATACTATGTGTATTATTTATTAAGACCTATTATTTTATAGTCTTTTCATTAACTTCAGGATTGATTTAGACTTGTAATTCATATTTTAAAACTACAAAAGTATTCCTAAAAGGTTTTATGACCTTATTCATAAAAAAAGTGTTCTATTCAATAATGAAAGAGTAAAATAAAACTTAATCTATTTTATCTAAAGAAGAATTACATCATAAAAATTTTAAAGGTTTCCCATTATTATTTCTCCTAAGTCTAAAGATAATGGGGGGTTTTTTGAGTACAACAACAATTGGCAACACACTCGATGAAAAAGTTAATCTATATAAAATGTTAACCTTTATTAAGAAATTTCTTTAGAAAGTTTAAAAACCACTGAAATCTAGATAGATATACATAACTTTGAAATAAAATAATTCATCTCATCGTAAAACTTCTCAAGGTTTTTGATAGATGAAAATCCTTTTTGTGTAAATCAGCAGCTAATAGGTTGAAAAGATAAAGTAAAAACTATTAGAAGCTTAGCGTATTGAATAAACTTATAAGGCATTGGTAGAGCGGCCACTTCCAACAGGTGTTCATAGCCTCGACGGGGTTACCATTTAACCAAAATGAACCAACATCCCGTCCATGTTATAATGACATTCTTTAAAGGCAATGAAGATCATTTTTTCTTCTTTTTTTTATTTTTTATTTACTTTAAAGTCATTATCCTAGTTTGGTAGCCTGAAAATGGTAATGCCATTCACAAGTTGTAATAAAATTGAATAGGTCGACTCTTTATGAGATCTCTTGTCTCAAAGTATGGTGACTAAGAGCCACTATCTTCATTTGGTTTCCAATAGTGATAATGTCAATTATATTAGTTTCCTATGATTGTGGTAAGCAGGCTTGTGATGAGACCTCCTAACTTTTAACTTTTTTATATGTTTGAATTACACTCAGATTTTTTTTTAAATAAATGGACAGGGAGGTTTCATTTACTCTTTACGAGTCTTGGATGACCTATTTAAGTAAAATATGCTAAAGACTTCATAGTAATTTCTACTTTTATAAAGATAACTTTTCAAACCAATTTACAAAAAAAAAAGATTTTTTAAAGAGTTTCAAACTAAAATGTTTCATAACTAAATGATTATCTTATTTCAAAGCTTTAAAAAAGATTCAATACTTATATTCCAACTTAAATTTTTGCTTTCTAAATTGTTGCTTAAATAAGCTTAACAATAAAAAAAAAGAAAAACTTCCAATGTGTTTTTCAAAAGTATAGTGCATTTAATAACAAAATGAAATGATATATAAAAATATTTACATAGACTACAAAATAACTTACATTCCTTCAAGAAAAATAATTTTTGAGTATAAGTCCATTAACAGGAAGATTTTCCTTCTTCCCTTGTAAATACTGCAAAATGAAGGTTGAAGGACCTATCTTCTCCAAAATCTAAAAGGGACCAAACTAGAGGTTGTGAAATTTTGTATGTTTTCCTTTGTCCTCATGCACTTTATCCCATTTAAAAACTAAGTCTCCTTGACTAAATTGACATCCAATGAAGCTTAGACCAATTGTGGATGGTGAGCATGGACTAGTTTAGCTTTATTTTATTCTTCTTCTAGATTTAGGATTTGAGACATTCATAATTATAGAGTGGAAGAACGTTGTTCTTCATTAAATTGAACTAGGGTTGATGATGGGATAGCTAGATTTGGAGGTAGAATAGCTTCTTTCCCATATACAAAATGAAAAGGAGAAGTACATATTGATGTTTTCACAGTTATTCTATTAGCCCATAAAGAAAATATTAAAGCTTTGTGCCAGTTATTTTGATTTTGGTCGATAGTTCATTTGATGATCCTTATAACATTTTTATTAGTGGATTCTGCTAAGCCATTTTCCTTAGGGTAATAATTTGCAGTATACTTAAATTTAAATTCTATTTTTAAAGAAAATTTAGTCATTGCATTTCCAGAAAAATAAGAAGCATTTTCAAAAATAAGAGCATGAGGGATACCGAACCTGGTAATAATAAATTGATCAATGAATTCAATGATGTTCTCAGAATTGGCTAGCTTCAGGGGTATTGCATCTACCCATTTGTAAAATAATCTGTTGCAGTCAAAATGTACTTATGTTTTTTGGAATAATGAGGAAATATCTCACCTATTATATCCAGTCCCCATTGCTCAAAAGGTTGTTTGATGTTGACTAGTTTCAAAGGCATGGAAGGTCTCCTCTGTCTTCCTGGGCAGTTTGACAAATTTTACATCTTCTTACATACATGTGAGTTTCTTTGAATAAAGTTGGCTAGTAATATCCAACATGTAGAATTTTGTGAGTCGTTGTATATCCACTATAATGTCTACCTACTCGTCCATCATGCATTTCCTGTAAAACCCTTTCTGCTTCAATTTTTCTAAACATCTTAATAAAACAGAATCATATTTTTTTCCAAATAATACATCATTGATGAGTTGATATTGGTTAGCTCTCAATGTCATGACTCTCTTTTTATTAACATCCATTTCAGTGGAGCATAACCATATTTTAAATAAATTATTAAGTCAGCATATTGAGACTAAGTACTAACAGGGAGTACCTCTATGATTTGTTCAATATTACATGTTACTTCATCCATTGATGTATCATTCATTCCTGTGACTAACCTGCAAAAAACTTGACCTTTTACAATTTTAGCGGGTTTAATTTCTAGATCATGTTATTGTAATGTAGTCACCTAGTTGCCTCTCTTTTCTCCTAACTCCTTTTGAATAAGTAATTGCTTGCCTACTGAGAAAAGAATAATAAATTTAACATGAGTTTTTAGAAGAAACATACTAAAATATTTGATAGCTTTGTAAACTGCAAAGGCTTTCTTTTTTACCCCTGAATAATTTAATTCTTCTCCTTGAATATTTTAGCTAAAAAAAGTTATAGGAGCTTCGACTTTCTATTCATTTAGTTGTGTTAAGACCGCTGCAAATGATAACTTAGAGGAAAAAGTGTACAAAACAAATTGATCAGAAAATTTGGGGGTTAATAGAGAAGGAGCATCAATAACAACTTGTTTGATTTCTTTAAGTGTAGCTCTTTCATGATCACCCCATCTAAAAGATGAAACATTTTTTATCATTATTTGTAATGATCGGAAAATTTTAGAAAATTCGGGGACAAATATTATAACAAAATTGATTAGGCCAAGAAAATAATGCATCAAGTTTTTGGTATGAGGTAATGGAATTTTAGAAATGGATTTAATTCTCTCTGGATCAATACAAATTCCATGTTTGGATAAAATAAAACCGATTTTACCTTCACTTAGATAAAAAAATGATTTCTTGGGGTTTAGAGAAATTCCATACTTTCTACACCTTTCAAAGATCAGATTTATATCATGAAAATGATTATTTCTCTTCTTTGAATATATGGTAATATCATCAAGATATTCCACAACAGTTTTATTAATCAAACCTTTGAAATAAATGTCCATAGCTCTCTGCAACGTAGCTCCTGCATTCGTTAATCCAAAATCTATTTTCTAATGTGCATATCTTCCCCACTTTGTTCTGAATGTAGTTTTTAGTCAGTATTTTGGATGAACAAGGATGATTTTATCCTAAAAATCCATCTACAAAGGACATTAATGTAGAACCAACAACTGATTGTGGAACTTGTTCCATTGATGGGAGAGGAAAATTATCCTTTTGACATGCCTTATTTAGATTCCTGAAATCAATGCAAATGTGAATCTCACCATTTTTCTTTCTAACCAGTACAAGATTGAAAACCCATTAGAATGTCTTACTGGAAATATGATTTTAGCTTTTAGAAATTTATTCAACTCGCTCTTAGTCTGAGTTTCCAAATTTGGATGTATCTTCCTATGTTTTTTCTGAATGGGTTTAACATTTGGTACCATTGGGATGATACGTTGAATGATGGAGGCATCATATGTTTTCATATCTTGATAATTTGAAGAAAATATATCTCTATATTTTTCCAACAGATGAATAAATGCATTTCTTTATTCAGATAAGAGACCAATACCTAAGTAAATATTTTGGGGTTTTGTATTAGATCATAGGTTAACTAATTTGAATCTCAAAGTTAAGCTTTGAAGTTTGCAGTTGTTGACCTTTTTCAATCCGTCTTTAAGATCATAAAGATCGTCAAGCTTAACAACAGGTTTCGGCATTGCATTTTTGTCTTTTGATTCATTCAATTGAGAATCATGTTTGTCCTCATCAATTACTTGGTCAAGACAGGATTCTTCAGATGTTAAAAAATGTAGGACATCTATATCATCGTTGAATACTCACTAATTGGTGACATTATCGGGAATGGATGGGCAAAAAATCAATTCTATAGAAAAATTGTCTGGACTTAAATGTTCAGAAGGGATTAATTTGGATGCAAGGTTGGCTGAAATATCAGTACTAGAATTCTTTATTCTTGGTATTGGAGAAATATTGAATAGTACAAAATGTGAGGTAAGTGTTTGAATTAACAATTGATAATCTATAAGGTGGTTTCAAACACAATGAATATTGTTTCTGACTTTTTTTATATGATTTTAGAATCACCAAAGACTTGAATATATTCAACACCAGTATTTATCACTTTATGCAATCCTTGTACTAATGCTTCATATTCTCTAATATTATTAGTACCTTCAAATTCTAGTCTACATGATAGAATTGTTTTTTCACGAGTAAGGCTTACTAATATAGATCCAACTTCTACACCTTCAATAGATTTAGAACCATCAAAATAAAGCATCCAAAAAAAAGATTCATGTTTATTTACAACAATGTCTACAACATTAACACATTAATTCATTGTTTGCGAATAATTTTCAATTTGAGAAGAAACAGAGTTTTCTAAAGGCGAAGATTCATGAGCTGCAAAACTTCTAAAGAACGATTCTGAACAATAATTGCCAATGATGTTATTCATAAAAAGTGCAAGATCATTCTCTTCATCTAAATGAGTAATCGAGTGCTTCATATGATTTTCTCTATCTACTCGAATCTTATTTGGTTTTCCATTATAAGGAAGCTAAATATGCGACAAATCTCTGGTGAAATAACCATGTAATTTCTCAGACCAATCCCTGCTTAAAATAAGACAGTAAAATTTAGGAATATCAACAATATATATATCAATAATCTGACAAACCCTTGGATTTGAAAATAATCTTATTAAAACATAATTTAATTCTCCTAAGACCTTGAATTCAATTCTTTCTAATTGCACAATTCGAACAACACACTTTTCAGGTGTTATGTTCAGTTTGAGAAAATCTGAATATGGCATTATATTCGAAGAAGCACCTGAGTCTATTAGGCAATTGTGAACATTTTTTAATGAAAATCTCAAAGGTCAATAAGAAAGGAGGGGTATGAGAATTAGACTGATCTCCAATTAATTTTTTATTTGAAGCATCAATCTTGTTAGGAGTATCACCTGGAGGCTTTCCTTTTCCTAATGAGGTTTTTTCAGTTTTCAAAGGAGATGTAAGGACAACATTTAATTCTTTTAGCCAAAAAAGGTGTTTCTTCTTCAATTTACTTACCTCATACATGGAAATATTGGCTTTCACTTTCTTCATATCTTCTATGATATTATACTCTATATATTTATTAGAAACAGTAAGAATTTTTTATGTTGAATGATAATTCGAAGTGAATGGGATGAATTCAGGTGATTTGGGAGGATACTTCTTCATTGTGTTTTTTTCCTTATTAACAGGAGTAACTAGTCTCTATTTTCCACTTGAAGAAGGTGAATCAATAGATTTTTTACTTCTAGTCTCTACAACTAAGGCTTCTTCTTCCTGCTCATTTTATGAGTAGTGAGGATGAAATCCCATAATCCATGTTCTTCGACTATCTCTTTTTCCTCTTGGGATTCGTCAACAGCTAATGGTGTTTCTTCCTCTTCCTCCTCTTGATTGGACTCAACATTTGATATACATTAATAGGTTGAGGGTTTTTTGTTTGGGATCTCCAAAAAGATTGGAAAGGATTTTTAGAAGACTCAGCTACCTATTATTTTATATCTACCATGTCATTTGACATTGTTTTAAGAACTTTTTGTAATCCTTCAATATCAAAAGGATCTCTAGGAGTTTTCTTCTTTGGTTCTTCCTTAAAAGTCACTTTCTTATATTACCTCTCTTCTTCAATAGTTTTGTTCTCTAAAGCGAGAATTCTTTTTTCTACATCTATTGACTCTTTCATATTATCAATTAAAGTGGCTTTATTAGCCTTGTCCACAAAAATTGTAATGTTATAAGGAAGTACACAAATGTGCCACTCAATTTGAACATCAACCCCAGGTTCAGAGGTATCTGGAATTTTATTGAACAATTTATTAAACGTGGAATTGAAATCTTTGATTTTCTCATTGGGGTTGGCTTTAGGATTGGATAGATCATTTATCAGAGTATCAATTGTGTTATCATCACCAAACTTGGTAGAAATCTTTGATTTTCTCATTGGGGTTGGCTTTAGGATTGGATAGATCATTTATCAGAGTATCAATTGTGTTATCATCACCAAACTTGGTAAAAAAATGTTCTTCAAATATATCCCAACTAGTGATAGATGTTGGTGGTAATGAAAAGTACCACAAACATGAAGATATTTCAAGGGTATAAGGGAATAATATTACTACGCAATCTTCTTCTACTACTTTATTAAGATTAATGGCAAGAAAAAAATTATGGACATGTTCTTCAGCAGGAAGTCCATCATCAAGATTGAACTTTGCTAACCATCTTTCAGGATGCTTAGGTAGGGGATGGATAGGTGTTACCATTTGAACAACTCTAGGAGTAGTCCTTATTCTAGCCGCTGGTGGGTTTTGTTTCCTACCTTCCATTATGGGAATTTGAAAAGAAGAAGTTGTTGTGGTAGAAGAGGCTGATGTGTGGAATAGGTAGCCCCTGTGCTCACACCACTTGAACTAGCACCTGTTGATTGGGAATGAACGATAGGGATGAATGGATTGGTTGGATGGGAAGAAATGATTCAAGCAGAGTGAAATAATGGTGTTTTTGGTGGAGATGAAGATAAAATCTCACTAGTGGATGATTGAACTTCTGATTTGTCGGTTCTTCTTTGATGAGAAGGTCAAGGAAACTCAAATGGATTTATCCTAAATTTCTCACCTTGAGAATGAGTCAAAATATGTGAAGTGGGAAAATATTAGGATACACTACCTTCAGATAACTCAGAATGTTGAGTCTTTTCTTGGGAAATAGAGATTCCCTCTAATTTTTCAATTAAAATATGAGCTTTAGGTAACTCCTATAAAGGAGGTTGATTGGTTGTCTTAGGGCGTGTACTAGGAGATTTAGTTATAACTTCCAATCTATGGGTTGGATATTTTGAGTGAGATTTAGAAGTCGAAGGATATTTTGAGGGAAAATGACTCTTCTCATGACCTTTTGATTTGGGATTAGACTTTATTTCCATTCATAGTCAGGGGCCCTCCTTCTAGCGCCAAAAATGTTGAAGGCTGGAACTTGGTTGCCTCATCATCAGGGAACACCACTTGGTCGAGAGATTAAAATAACTTTGTTTCTATTGAAATTCACGGGTCCAGTTGCATATAAAGGACCAGTTTCCCATTTTAAAGAGATTTAATATACTAACATAATGATAAAATGATGGAATCGTTTTATAACTAATCGTAAAATTAGTTCATAAACTTATTCCACTTATTTCCTGGGATAATACATCTTCATATGTGATTCAAAAAAAGATTTCACAAAGTAAATAATGATATAGATCATTCAATACTTTAATGAATAGAAAGAATATATGATAAACTAAATTAATTAAATAGTTAAATAATTTATTTGACGAAAACTCAATCACATAAAAAAATTTCATTATCTCATAAATAATCAGAAATCATCCAATCGTGTACATCAATAGTGATAATGATTGATTTTTATCAAAACATTTATATAATGAAATAACTCATAATAGATTCACTATCTAAATAAAACATACATAACGATATCACAAAGATAATATTACCTGATGCATTATCACTCCTCTTATGAAGAAGATAGCTTTCAGGATCAACTTCTTAATTAGATAACTCTGAATCAAACAATAGTGAAAGTTCAAAATTTGTCTTCTCAAAATTCTAGACCCCTTTCTAAATGCATGAAAGGGGTTTAAATAGCCTATTAATATTAAAAAAATAGTAAATTTAAAATAAAAGTTTTTAAAAAATCATTAACAAACTAAGCTAAGATAAAGGGCAAATAAATTTTCTATCTGTTGCAACAAGAACTCATGACTGTGCTCTAGATTGATTCACCATCTGCTCTCTAAGATTGTATATTTATGTGAGTGGCTTCATCTCAAGGGAATGTATCGGCTTCATGCAAATTTGTCTTGTAAACACTGCATCATTAAGTGGTGGAAGAAACTATTTTGTTGCATTTGAGAGACACCTTAGCACGAGCCACCGACTATGAGGCTTCACCAGAAAATGCTAATAACTTGCAAGGTTCGCTTGCGATAAACTCTGAATGCCTTGAACATTCTTTTTGGATGTTTCTTGAAAACATTGTTTCAAATATGTGACATATAGAAAGGTGTCCTTTGGGCATTTATTAATTAGATTGGCATGCAATAAGGTATCTGTGATGTATTCGGTGAAATTTGAGGCAAGATTTATGGCTCTAATAATAGCCATCATTGTTTGTTTCATTTTGATATCCCAGTAACCAAATAGGATATCCTTTTGTGATTATTCAATTCGAGGAAGATCAGATGATATTCCATGAGAACTCTCTTCCCAATCTATATACTCAGATATTTCCATGTCGATATCTTCATAAAATGTCCGCAAGTCGGAAAATTGATTTACTAAAGAATCATTGGTCTTCGATAAGTATTGAACTAAGGCCAATTTGTGACAAAATATGGCATGGTGCTTTGTTAATATCCAATTCTGATGTTTCCTTGTGGATTTCAGTTATATCTGGATTTTCTCTCAACTGGTCTATTCTTTGTTGCAACTATAATATTTGTTCATCCTTTTCCTTTAATTCAGCTTCAAATTTTATCTTTAAATCATCAAAGTTCTTTTAAAGCTCGATAAGAATTGTTTTCCACTGTTGCTCAATTACTTTCTTTTCTGTTTGGAAATTTTTTTCCAACTGGACAATTCTTTGATCCTTTTCCTTCATTAGCAATTATATTTATGCATCTTTGTCAATGGTAGCACTAGCAAAAGCTCCTGCGAACTACGATAATTTGTTCAATTCCTCATCCATGGTTGTTTGAGTTCCTTTCCAAAGAACTTGAAAAGGATTCTAATTTGTAACTAGTGCTTATGACTTTTCTAGCTTTATTTTCTTCCTTGACCTACTCGTTACTACTTTATGCTTTTGACTATAAAATACATCCAAAGGCAGGATTTCTTCAATTTTAATGACTATCTCAGCAATATGAAATGAAAGAATTGTCTCCATATCATCAACAACATTTGATTTATTGAAAATATCACCATTAATATTATTTTCAGGATCTCTAGGAATAGTATCCTCTTGGGAAGCCTCAATATTAAACGAGGTTGTCCCTGTAGTCTGTGGAACTTGCTATGTCTCTCTATTGACTGCAACTTGTTCTGCTTGTATATCAACAGTGACATCTATAACCTGAGCTTCTTCGGTTGTCATAACATGGTTGAAATCCTCCCATACTTCATCTAATTTGTTCTCATGTTTGATTTCTCTTGTGTGCTCAACATTTGTAGTAGTTGTTTCAGATACTTGGTAAGAAATTGGAGCATTTGAGGAGGAAGTTGGTACGTTTGAATTTTTTGAATTATGTCGGAATTACTTGAACAGGGACTAGGGAAAATGGGCTATTCTTCGCTGGTGATATTGATTGAATCTAATAAATTTGTCTATTGCTGCTAATTTCTCTAACATATCATATTCTGGAACCATTTCAAACAAATCATCAAATATGTCAGGCTCGTTAAAAAATTGTTTGATCTTAGCCTGTGTTGTAACATTGTTTTCTACACCATGTGGGTCATATGGTCTATTTAATATGGTTGGAAAATCAATGGCTCTTAATTGGTCAATCTCAATTGAAGAATGTTCAAAATTTTCTAGGGCATAAGTACCACAAGGAATAGGAAAACTTGGCCAGATCAATTTCTTGGCATCTTTAAGTACTTTATTTAAGCCCTTACCAACTCTTTGATAAGAAACTACTTTGGCCAACAACTTATCTAGGACAAAAAGGGGAAAAACATGAGGATGGGAAAGGCTACCAAAAACACGAATGTAGGTAAATGATTAATCCCCAAACCACTTTTCTATAGGGTTTATGTCTTTATTGGCTTCTGCAGTAAGTCTATAGAATGTTTTGCCAAAACATTCTTGGTGGATGGGGAGCATGACTTCATGAAATATTTCTTATAAGTGAGCATTGTATTTTGATTCCCAAAGGATGTCGAGATATAGATAAATGGGGCTAGGAAATTGTTTTGTCCATTTCCATCTAAGAGATGGAAAATCATAAGAGAAAGAAATTGTGTCCATGACATATGCACTCATAAAGAAAGGAGGAGTCGTTCTTTCAAGAACATTGCGCTTTTGTTTGTAATTGTGGATTTGGGTGGTCAAATTATTGGATAATATACTTGCCTAATCCATGATATAGCCGTCAACAGAGGATTTTATAAATGGCACCCATTCTTCAAAGAATTTTTGCATATTTTGATAAACATAGAGGCGACATAACATAGTAGCAATATGAGAGAAATTTCCAACAATGGAGACTAATGAATACATACCCCTGTCCTCTCGCTTATGTTTGTTTGGGTTCCTTCTCCATTCTTTGATCAGGTCCATAGGGTTAGGATTCTCTTGGATGAATTTCTGGACGAATTGTGTACCATACCTCTTCTAAGGTGGAGGTAGGTGATACATTTTCCTTAATACTCAACTTTAAAATACCCAATAACTATCTTCCTCTGTGTTATAAACATTTTGTCTGTAATGTACAGTTGTTCGACAACCCATATCACCATATATGTATACAGTAGGATCTTAGGGTGAGTAACAATTCTATGAAGGAATTAATTGGTTGCATCATTTCATGTTGCACCGTTACTTGGAGAAAAATCATCAACAGTAGTAGTGTGTCTCACAATTACTCTTGTATTTTCATCCTTGAATAGTTTGTATATCACTTCCTGGCCAGAGTGCATGTAGTATCTTTATAAAATGGAGACATTTCAGACACTTCTTCAGGTGGCAAGACTGGTTCTTTCTATGTTACAAAATTCCTCCTTGCCTTGATTATTATTGACATGCCCTTTAACTACTCTTTATTATAATTTACCTGTAAAGAAACCAACCCATATAAGCAACAATAACTTCAAAGGACGCAAATGGTCATATCAATTCAATACGAGTTACATGGAAATCCCTTCACATTAACTAAAAATTATTACCAATCAATAAAAACCTTGAAATTACAACTACGCAGAGTGGTCACTAAATTTGCAAGTGTTTGTATACGTGATCCTGACCCTTGTCATCATATCAAAAAATTGTTTATCGACGTGTGGTATCAGGTGACATTACATAGCTCAGTGATCTGCAATTTCTGAAAATTATATAGGTGCAGGATGTTTATTAGCAAATGACTGGAATTTATCAGAACACGATATCAACATTTGTCAATTGATGGAATGCAATATCAACTCTAGACGGGATGCGATATTGACTTAGCATCTCCCAATTCAGCTCATCGCAATTTCGCAAGTTCGCATTTCACAATTTCACATTTCACAAATTAGCAAATTCACAATCAACATTTGTATTTGGCATATCGACTTATCGCAATTTCACAAGTTTTCATTTTAGCTTTTTGTAGCTTTAGCTTTGCAGTTGTTCTTGGAAATTGTTGATATTATGTGTATTATTTAATAAGACATATCCTTTTATAGTCTTTTCATTAATTTTGGGATTAATTTAGACTTGTAATTCATATTTTAAAAATACAAAAGGTTTCCTAAAAGGTTTTATGACCTTATTCGTAAACTTTTTTGTTTTATTCAAAAATCAAAGAGTCAAAATAAAACTTATCGTATTTTATCTAAAGAAGGATTCTATCCTAAAAAATTTAAAGGTTCCCCATTATTCTTTCTCCTAAGTATATAGATAATGGGGGGATTCTTGAGTATCACAACACCTCCTCACATGCAACCTGTGACCTTTAACCTTCCTTTTCTCCTAATTTTCATTATTTTCATAAATAAATGTGCCAAAAATGTCATTTTGCCTTTCCAAAGCCTTTTTCATTTCCTTTTCCAAATTCCTTTAGCCATAAATATGGAAATGAACACTGAATAGGATATTTTTTGCATCATTCAGATTGGAATATGTGTCCCATAACCTTGGTCTTATTTTTTCCTCTATTAACTTTTACACGGAATTTTGACCAAGGCTATTGCATTGAATAGTTGATCATTTTTAATGTCTAAATGGGTTCTCTCACTGTCTCTTAAAACATTCTATTGTCCTCATCAAGGATGACCCCCCCTCACCTTTTACAATCATGAATTCATTCCTTACACTTTGTACATTGTAAATTGATTCACGTTCATTAAATGCATCATTGATATTATCATAATTGCAAAGGTTCGTTGTCATTTTTCACTTTTACTAGTGACTACTCAGGATTGTTCATAGGTCGAGTATAGGTTTCATTGTCTTTTATCTGCATCGATCTTCAAATTCCATGAGCATAGTTTTTAAGGCAACATTATCACTTAATATTCTTTAATGTGATTATTAACCATGCATCATGCATCTCATGTCAAATGTAGTATACTCCAAATTCATTTAGAATCATAACAAAGATAATACCCAATGGCATCATACCTCTACTTCTTTCATGTTTAATGATTCTCAAAATGTGCCAGTGTTGCAACATTTTTCTCTGATACCACCCGTATTGTAACATCCCTCAGTAACTTACATGAAAATGCTTGGAGTTATAATTTTTTTACAACATTTACCAAAGTCTAACTTTCTAAATTAATTTCCATATTTCTTCAATGACCATTAGATAAACCATCATCATTAGTTAGAGTAATATTTAGTAAAGGAATAGTAAGTTATACAACAATTAACTTCCATTATTGTATCATATAAACTTAAACTTCCAGATGTAACCTTGCATCAATTCCATGATTATTTTAACTCAATTAGTTAATCACATTCTTGATAATATAAATGTCACTTCATGTAAGGAATAAACATCATATAAATGCAACAACAAAAAATTACATCATTAGACATCGATATTCGCAGGAAACCCTATAGGGTGAAAACCAAGAAACGTTTAATTTTATTATTAAATGCTTTTCACGGTGTTCACCCCTCATTCAGTGGTTATAAGGGAGTCAATACTTTAACCATTGTCATAAAATATTACAAATAATCTCATCTAAAAAAATACATAACTAGCTATAAGCTATTACAATCATCATGACATCATTTGCCCACAAGCTATTACAATCATCATGACATCATTTACCCACAAGCTATTACAATCATCATGACATCATTTACCCACAAGCTATTACAATCATCATGACATCATTTACCCACAAACCGTTGAGCATGTCTTTTGGGCTTGGTTCTTCCCATCAACAGATTATGCTCCAAATAAAATTCCCTCAATATTCATAGACCACTAACTTATTTATTTCCATAAGGATAAACATAATCCATCCTTGCACATGTCATGATTAGATAAAGTATTAATCAAACCAATAATAAATATATACTAGCATTGTTTAATCATCTATTCATGTGTATTAACGAAATGTAAACAAAACATTGTGACATGCTTCCTTTAACAATAACTACACATACATTAATCATAAGCATATAACTACTATAGCATTTCTATAAATAAATATCACATTAACTAATATTCTCCTTGCACAAGCCCACCTTCCTTTCGAAGAGGAAAACCACTACCATTGTCCTTATTCTTTTAAAGAAACCTAGCACACTGGCCATAGATTTTCATGCAAATACATAAATATTTCACAATTGCATGCAAATACATAATATTCTCTCAAAATAAAGCTAATATAATCCTACATGAAAATGCATAATATTTCCATAATAAAGATAACATAATATTGTATGCAGCCGCATAATTGTTACAAGGAAAAGATAGCATAAAAGATACAATTATTCTGCATGCAACTACGTGTTCTTTCCATTAGCATATTTTCCAAGAAGAGTTATTTCTAATTCATATTTCCCATGAAAATACATGCTCTCTTCCAATTAAAGCTAACATGATAGTTATTATTTCTTGTGTGTTGGTACATGTACTTATCAAGAGGAAAACTAACATATTTATTGCATGAAATGACATATTTCTTTTCAAAAAGTCTAAAAAAATCATTATATTCTCCTCTCTCTCTCTCTCTCTCTCTCTCTCTCTCTCTCTCTCTCTCTATATATATATATATATATATATATATATCCAATAAATCTATAATAGTGACTTATTATTTGCATGAAATATCAATATAAATAGTTGAACACAAAAGAACATATTATTTTCCAAGAACACTAACACATTAGTTATCTCTATATGTATATAAAGAACTATTCTTTTCAAGAGAACTAACATCGTGGCTATTGTTTTGTACACCTCTATAGAAATTATTTTCCAAAAGAAATCATAATAGTTGTTCTTTCCATGTATACAAGAACACATATTTCTTTCTCAAGAAATATACCCCAAATAGTTGTTCTATCCATGCATTAAAAAATTAAAAAATTCCAGTACTTTTTCAGGAGAGCAACATGGGTCACATAGATTTATGGGTTATTTTAAGGAAATTACTCTAGTTAACATTTCTTTGTTCACAACCACCAAAAAGCCTTTAAAGAAACCATGAAATCCACTCAATAGTTACTCTTGTTGACTTATATTCATTTTTCACGAGCTCATTCAACAAAAAAATGTACATACAAGTATTCAAAAACACTGATTCCTCTCGCTTGATTCTACATGCATTTGGCTAGTAGTTCTCATTACCCATAGGCTTACAATAAGTAGAATTAAGAAATAGAATAACTTTTATAAATCATAAAGGAACTGCATAAATCACCCATAAATCACTCCATGACTCATGCTTCTGATTCGTAAACTATCTTGGATATTCCACTGGACATTTCGTCACAAAAGATCTAATAATATTATATTAAAACTCTGGAAATTCTACACTATTACAGTTTAATAAACTTTAAGATCTATGGATTTAACTGTAATTAGTGAATGAATGCAAATGAAAATTATGAAGAAAAATAAAGAGTGGAGAAATAAGCACACATAGACACAAGACACAAGATATTCTCTCTGGGAAAGCCTTTCAGGAGAAAACCGAACTGGAAGGTGAGGTTGCTTCACTCTCTTTCATTATCTAGAAATATCGCTGCAAGTAAAAAAAAGTATTGTATGTGGCCTTTGGGCGGCTACACTGTAGAAATCCTCTCTATGTGCTCTACCTCCTATCTCTCCTGGCTATCTTTGTTTAGCTATGGAACAAAATTCTCTCGAAAGAATCGAATGCCTCTTCTTCCTAGTGGTACGGTTATAAAACAACCCGACAGCCCACTAGTGTTTAATTTTGACTACATCAACTCTTAAATAGATTTACATTATAAATTATTTTGCATCATAATCATGTGGTTAACCTATTTTCCATGACTAATGGGGGATGACATGACATCCTCTCGAAATATAGGTGTGAAAATAGGAAGGTCAAATTCTAAGTGGCATACCTTTTGCATACAAAATTTCATTGACACACTTATTACACTGTTGGAAGGGTATCTATCTGTAGAATAGCATGGAAATGTGTTTCACCAAAGAATCAAATATTTACCCTCAAAAAACATCATTTTTTGCCTCAAAATGCTCCTAGAGGGGTTCAGACCCTGTTTCGCCAAACTAGGTCTCGCCGGTAAAAATGGTCCCGTGAGTTGATTCCTCCACTTTTTCCACTCCAAATGGATAGAGATGGGTGAAAAACAATATAATGATCAAATTTGGATCAATTTACTAAATCCTAAAATCTTTCCATAAATCATCCACAATCACTCCATAAATTATGTTTTTCTAATTTCTAAAATCAATCAATATATTCCTTGAATCTCTAATGCTTTTCAAGGTATATTTTATTTTTCGTTATGGATAAAATATCACCTATCCATAGATTTCCTAAACTTGTGACTCATTAGTTATAAAACTCATTAAATATATCGACTTGGAAAATGCAATTTATTTACATAAGAATTCTTTCAAAAAATTATGACCCCATTTTAAAGTTTTTTTTCACAACGAAGATTTAATGGTTTGGAAGCTCTAATACTCCTACATCAATAATCCTCAATGAAATATTTTTCAAGTATTGAGTTCCTCTCTTCCCCCTTCCATTCTCATAATCATATTTGTTTCATGAATGTTAAAATTAGTTTTATAATGAATCCTTCAATAAATAATTTCCTGACTTTCATCCACGTATTTAATTATATATATTAAAATGAATTAGTAATATCATGTAATACCCCCGGATGCGGTTGTTTAAGTTTACCTTAAATATGATGGGACTGGAGTGGGCTAAGAAAGGTTGCCACCTACCAGCCCTGTACAACGAAGTTATTTACAGGTGGCCGGATGATCATACGTAGGTGGGCTCTACTCTATTTAAAGGTATTAGTGCAGGCGACTTCGATTTACCTTTCACCTCCGCACGCTTAGTTATGTTCTGGCTCTCAGCTCCCATGAATGCCATAGTAATGGCAAGAGCGTCTCGAGGCAAGGGAATGGGCAGTAAAACCAGCCTCCACCATGGGTTTGTCCAGGTGTCTCTTATGTTATGCTGGCTGGATGCAACGAAGCTGGGCTCTTACTCTGTTAGCTCGGAGAAGCTGCCTCTGTCAATTTCCTTAACTCTCTCTGAAGCTTTGGGCTCCCGTATGATTGTTTGTTTGGCTGGCCTAAGTCCTACCTCTCTGGTTGTTAGTTCTGGTATCCACAAGGGTGTTGTCGTTGTCAACATGCCTCGACTCTGCCAAAGGATGTTAAGCCGCAGAGGCACCTCTCGGAGGGCACCTTCTCGCCCTTCTTCCCTCTCTCCCTCCAGTGACTTCACTTCTAGCCAGTACCCTCGCACTCGTAGTGGGAGAGGGCGCTTTCTGTGGCCCAGCCAATTCCTTGAGCCAAGCTCTCCAGGTTCCTTGTCCTCGCCCTCCTTCAATTCTGCAATCTTCAGTTTTAACTGCACCCTGAACCATCCTCGGATTACAGCCCATGTCTTGGTGCTCTTTCTCGAGGAAGCCCAGGAAGAGGGTGAGTCCAGTGCTCTTCAGGAGGACCCAGGCTTAGTTTCTGTGCCGAATTCTAGCTCCCCGCGAGCTATGGAGACTCCTGCAAGCAATGTTAATGACAAAGTGATGGAGCCAACGACCCTAGGTTCGTCTGTGAATGATGATGCTCAAGCTCAAGATCTAGCTGATGGTGGTTGGTGCAGGATCATGGAGGAGCCTCCAGGCACCTAATTCATGCTCTGCAACTCCATCTCAGGTTATGCGGCGTAGTATAGAGGGCTTTTTACCACTGTTGTTAATTTTTGTAATTGCTGTTATGTCGGGGATAAATATGCATGTTCTTTGTAATGCTTGTAAACTCAGCAAGGCCAAGATGGATAACTTTGGATCCCCTGTGTGGGACTGCATAACATGGCCTAGTCCAAACTCTCTATTCTAGACAATTTTCTATTTCATGCTGCCTTTCCTTCTGGATAGTTGTTTTTTATGCTAGTCATGCTGTAACTGTATACCTTTAATGTGAATAATAGAATAGTCTTATTTAGAAAAGAAAAAAAAAAGTAATATCATGTAATATGTAATACAAGAATTTTATGAGAGTTTTTATCGTACCTTACGCCAGAGATATTATAATTTTTGGGCATGTGGTATTGATAAACCATGTTAATGGCCCATGTTATTGTAAAAAAGGCTATCTAGAAGTTAATAATATCCATGATAATATGGGGAATATCTATGGTTAAGAATGTTTATTGTAACGTAAGGCCCCTCCCTTTTCGTAAAACTATTCCAAACCTAAGCTGAGGAAATCTAGGTCTGATGTGTAATATGAAAAATAAATACATTATTAAATAAATTGATAAATTGATCACTTGCAAAATCAAGACACCAAGAGATGAGATTCTTGTCAAATCCCATTGGGGAATGGGATAGGATAAATATTTCATGGTAAATATTCTAGATGTGATTCTAGATAAACTCGATGGATTGGAGATAAATATCCATCGAGAAAAATATAAAAGATGTGCGAGAGATAAAGGCAAGCTATTATGAGGAAAAGCCTCGCGGGAGAGCAAGAAGAGATTTTGCGAGATTAGCGTAGGAAAATGGATAAAACATCGATAAAAGTGGGACACCACTATTGGAAACCATATCATTAAAGAGGGTATTAAATACCCATTGCATAGATCAATTGGAGGCACATGATCCATGGAAAGAACCTCGGCTTGGGGGGAATTAGCGGTGATTCATTGTTGAGTGGTGGTGCTTCGTTTTCCAACTGGTTTTCTTCTTCTATCCTAGTTGGATACACTTGCATGTGATGTATTGTATGTGCTTTTGTACCTTTATTTTTACTTCTTACTTTTGAAGTTGTTAAATCATGTGCTGGAATTGTAGTAATTAGCTATTAATACTTGTGCCAAGGAGCTATATTACTCATGATTGAGTCTACATGTGGCCATTATATATGAGTAGAGTTATTTTGTGTTAAGGGTTTTATGATATAATTTTATATGGATGCATGTGACAACTATTGTACATTAACGAGTTCCGAGTGAAATTCAGTGGAGGAACATAATACGTGAGTTGATTTAATAACTGATATGTTGTCACTTCTTTAACTGTAGGAGATATCTCTGGTTTAACCTCACAAATAGTTATGCATGAAACACTGGTGCATGAAGAACAATTATGGAATAGCGTTTCTAACATGGATATAATAAGAATTGAATTCAATAAGGCTAGTATCTAAATTGGCATGTTGTATAAAAAAGATTTTTCTAACCCTTTTTGAGTATGCATGTAGAACTATGATCATGATAAGTTCAATGTAATGCTTCATTAATTCTTGTGTGGGGTTTTCAAATGATTGTGTGGGGTTGTCAAAGAGATATAATAATGGCAGGTTACAATTCATTATTTTTTACCAATGGTGAATTTTTCTTACTCGTTGATCTGACATACAAGTCTTATAGGTGAACCTAAAAGTCCAAATCATGGATCCACTTATGTTATTTTCAATTGATAAGGCTATGAGTGTTGTTGTATGAATAATAGTGTTTATATAATGAAAGACTAAAAATATTGTTGACCACGATTGAATCTCAATAGTAAACGAAGAAACATTTACCAGAATAGGGAGCTTAGTAGCTAATTCTCAGGGTAGGCTCAAGAGGTATGTTACAAATGGTATCAGAGCCTAGGATCAAACACTGAGGCCTATGGACCAATCCACCTCCATACTGTAATCCATGTCATGTAAATATTAAAGTGATTCTCACAAGTAAAGGAAATTTTGATTTAATATTAACAACGGTAATATTTTAATGAGTGAAAACTCCTAAATTGTTGGTTGTTTGCCAGATATATAATTACATAAAAGGATTGTTATAAACAAAAATAACCCTAGGATCACTAAATAGTGGATGTCTTACTGAAGCTCAAATTGCCTAAAATGAAGAATAGCCTCTCGCATGGAGTAGATTGTAGAAGCAATAACATAGGTTAATGTTATTCCACTCAATATAAAATATTATTATATTAAATCATTTAAGGTTGTTTGTTGAAAAATTAGTGTTTTCTATGCAATTGAAATGGAACATATGCTCAGTTCTTTATTGCATGCACCATGTAGAATAATTATGTATATCCACACTTAGTTACTTTTCATAGTGCGAATACTCGAGAGCGGATAATAATTATATCATTAATTATTTTCATAAATAATTAGTTAAAGTAGTGTATGTGAGGACTCTTATCCGAGCATCATAATTACTTATTACAACATCATAGAATAATGAAGGCCTAAGAGTTAATTTCTGGAATAGCTCTCAATGGGTCATTGCTTATGTGGTTGTTGTGCCTTAAATTCGAAATAATGGATCAGTTTTTACCCTCCTCCTAAAAATGTTATGAAAATTAGTGGTTTGGTTTCTATGTCATGGTGGAGGATGTTCAAAGTATCCCATCTGTTCGATGCCCCTGTAAATTCTTCTTATGTATGTTGAGCCTGAAATCAAAGGGGAATTAGAACTAAAAATGTTGCTGCCAGAGATAATATAGCTACATACATGAGAACTTTATATGCTATTAAGAACTGAAAGCTTAGCCGGATTGATTATATTCTTAGAACATGAAAATCAAGCCATTCCTTAGTGTTTAACTACGTTGTGACTATGGGAATCATATCACGGGAAGAGCTTCTATTGGAGTTGCACATCGAGCCACGGGGATGAGGCTTTTGCACATGTTATGAAAACTGCCAAACGTTACCTATTATCTTGTGCTGGAGAAAAATCTTGTTAATGAAAGTAATTAATCATATATACAATTGCAGTGTGAATTCTTGTATGAAGATGAGAGAGTTATCATATTATTGCTTCTCCCTTGTAAACTTGGTGCTAGATGCTTGGGTCGCTATCCTTGGGTAATTATTTTAATTCCCATGAGCTGTTTGAAAAAGTAGCATTTCTCTGTTCGATTACGATAATATTGGATGAATGATGATTCATGTTTTCCAAAGAAGAGGGTGGAGAAAGTCACGTGGGTGAATGTTGTTTCTTTTTTTTAATGTTGCCTTTCAGGTTCGAGATCGGTGATCGAGTTGGCCATAAATGCAATGAGGAGATAATGGCTATCCTCATAGCAACAACTGTAATAGTCCAGAAATAAAAACATGTAATTAATTAGATTAATCATGTGATTCATAGTCAACATGCAATTTATTAACTATTTAAAATATGGGTTAAGAGAGAGACAACTTACCTGTGGAACGCTAGTTGAATTTTTCTACCTGCAACAAAGTCTTGAGGACATCTCTCCACCCAACCGTAGGCACAGTTGCACAAAATCTTGCTACCACTAGCCACCCCCGAGCCCTCAATCAACGTACTACTGCTAGGGTATCCTTTGTCTCACAACCCTATTCTTCCAAGAGAATGGATGGTGGAATCATGGAATGATGCAATGCCTCTCATCTTCCCCTCCATCTATTAAATAGAGCAAACATTGGAAGGGGAACCACATGCACACACTCCATGTGTCAACATGCAACTTTACTACTTTCTTGTTTTATTATTTTGTTTTTATTTTTTTAATAGCTTTACTTATTTTTACTACTTTCTTGTTTTATTTCTTATTTATATTTATTTAGAGCATGTAATTAAATTATTTTATTTTTATTTATTATTTATTTACTATTACTATTTTTTTATTTATTGTTTATTATATTATATTATTTTTTATTACTTATTTTTATTATTTATTATTTATTATTAAGGGACATTACATACTCCCCCATTTTAAGGAACTTCGCCCCGAAGTCAAGTTTTTTATTATTTATTATTTATTATTAAGGGACATTAAATTTATTTTGTTATTTATTACTTCCTGTAACAGTCTCGGCACCCTCTACTGAACTAGTATACCTAGTAGGCATTGAAAGTTTCACAACACCTAGGAAATCCTAAGGAATCTCTATCCTTTTTCCCACTTTCGGAATCAGGCATAAGCCTCCCACTTTCGGAATCAAGCATAAGCCTCCTCGGTCTATATCCTAGTCCAAGGTTGGCCCCAAGGCTCACACCTGACTCAGACCTCATCTGCCCCCAAGGCCCCAAGGCAGGCATCCGATACAGTGCTCAATGTCACCAGGCATCTCGCAAGGTTGGCCCACTCCCTCCACAACTCACTAAGGTGCACAACCCCAGGCATTGAAGTCCTTACACCCCTACCAGACTTCGGCATCCCAATACAATACTAGGCACCTAGCCTAGAACATCAGGCACTTGGCCTCCTCAAGATGGTCCCATAGCCCTTCAAGAGCTATCCATCAAGAGCTACACAAGACAAAGGAAGCATTGTCATATGTAGTGTTGATTGCGTTTGTCCCAAACCCATATGGTGTTACTTATTCTCCCTCGTGCGTATGGGCTCACACAAGATCATCAAATAAACCGGCCCTCTCAGCCCATTTGTGGAGTCCTTTCAATCATCACACCTCAACATGCAACCAATGCATTAGCTATAGCATCATAGTATCATAGAAAATAATCCACATGCCAAGTCTTGCATGTCATCATGTAACATTCATCATTGTTAATCGCAACATTATGAATAATAACGAACTGCATGCTCATGCATGTCATATATTTGTATGCAATTATCACATGTTTCACTTCATGAAATACCATCATAAATTATAACATCAACATATTTGCATCAAAGACATATCATGACTTCACATAATAAATGAACCACATGTCAATAAAACTCATATTATAGCATCATAATTCCTATGCCACGTTATGCATATCATATCCATCATGAGTATTCAACATTAAATAGCTATCATCACGTAGTAAATGAATATGTCAATATACCTCAACATAACATCATAATGCCTATGCATATCATAATCATCATAATTATACATCATCACTATTGTAACAGCTATATAAATATGAACCACATGTGCATGATTACCCTCATACCATCATATCATGAAACATCATCAATATGTGAACCATCAAATATAGAATAATACACTATAAGCATTCTTATCATGATTCATCAGAAAAATCAATTCGATTTTCTTGTATAAACATTGAATACCAACTATGAACTAAGATTATTCAACATCCATCTAGGATATATGTTATCTCATTAGTGCTATTAGTGTCATGTTTTCATCAAGATACCAATTACTTTTAGATAATCCTTTCCTGTTCTTTATATTAGGAAGTTGACTATTTACACCGTAGGTATACTCATCTAAGTACATAGTTAAATTTCAAATGAGCCTCACCATCTTGAGCCTTAATCTCATGTCACTTATTCTTCCTTCCCCAATTAAATATTAGTGAAATTCATTACCATTTGTATAATCATTTAAATCATCAATATCAAGTTATAATTCCATGATCACTATACATAATTTTTTTTGTATCTGTTCTTGTACCCTTCTACTTAATGACATTCAAAAATTAGGTCTTCAATATCTATGTTTGTTGTCATGCTTAATCCACCAAAATGTTCCAAATGGTTAGTCTGCTTGGAAATAGCTTCTTTCAACAACAATATCATAAACTTGATGTGCTACTCCATATCAAGTCTCTAAACCACAACTTCATAAAATTCATCTTCTTTGTTAATGGTATACAATTGTTATCCTTTAATATATCCCTATATACATTTTCTTAGTCTATCACTTGTCAACTTACACCAATATGAGTGTTCTAGTTCATACTTTCTATCTTGGCCATTTGAAATTGTATAGGTTATCACTATGACCCTCACTAGTCATCATCAATCATCATTCACTTGTGATATCAAGAGTGCCAAGCTATTTAATTATGATAATTCCTAAATCCAAAATCTTCCATCTAGTTCTAGAAATGACTTCTTGTTGATTTATTACACCTATTTATGAGACTTTTCCTTACCCGCCATAAGTATCATTCTATTATTCTTTTCCATTCATCTCAACATTCCATGTTGGTTATGACTATCATCAATAGAAAATTGTAAGTTTATCATTTTCCCTTCCTTTCATAGCATAACTTTCTTAGTTATGTACCGCTAACTTTAGAGATCAAACTTATAAACTTTTCCTCCTTTCTCACTATCCCTTCAATATTAAATGGATACTATTTTAAGGGCTATAATTATTTCTTCCAATTTGACTTCATTTGACATGTACTCCTTAGGGGAGTGTACTTCTATTCTCATAGTTGTGTAAGTAATCAAGTATGGTTCTCATCCTTGCACGTTTTCTGAATTCAAGTATTACTAATGTGAAAAATACCTTCATAGTTTAAGATGTATTTCCATGAATTCATCACTTGATCTTAATTTCATGGAAACGTCATCAATCTATTTCCTTTGTTCTATGTTTATATCTTTGTTTTAAACCCTCATAAAAATATTAAAATCCAAACTCTTACCAATTTCAAAAGTTCACAAGAATTTTAATAAGTAAGATAATTTAATTTACAGATGTATAGTTTCACTGGCCATCAAAAGTAAAGTAAAACCATATTTCTATTATGCTACTCTTGTCATAAATTGGATTAAAATAAATATAATTCTAATAATTTATCAATTATAAAAGTAAAATAAAAACTACATAAATATATGTGATTTGTATCTTATCCTCCCAATATTGTCATAAACTTACTTGTTGAGATATTAAACAATATATAACACATCATAAATTTTATATACATTGAAAAGTCATAATATATAAATACTCATTAAAATAATAATTATCTAATTATGAATTTAATAAAGTTTTACCTTCATTAAATTATCTCATCAATTTCAAAAATAATTAAATATATTAAATATATTTATTTTTCCAAAATCACTGATTAAATATATTAGATGTGTCTTAAATGACCAAAGTCCGCTTTCATTCCTGAATATATATTATTTTTATACACTTATATTATTAAATTATATCTCTTAATACTGTAATGGAGAATTTTTATGTTATATTATGATGAGTCACATACGGATACACATGATATACTTGCATCTATCTAGAATTCAGTGCTCAAAGGGTTTCCCCTTCGAAGGAGAATAGTGACTGAGGCAGCAATATTCACAACATAGAGTCCAAGAACATAAGTGGATATTATTGCTGTTGCAGCCATTACAATAATAAAATCAACAATAGATATGAGCTCAGCATATTATTTGTATAAATTGAACTTAAGTGTAGAGGATAACAATCATTCTTTTTGACTAACAAAGATAAACCCAATTGACAATATCCTTCATAATTATCATTAAAAAGATGTGAATTAAAGAAAAAAAATAAAACTTGAATCATGAACTACTCCATAGGAAACATGATCCAAGCAAGCAACACATAGATTAGTAGATGCGCACATGGGTATCTCTTCAACAGATATAGTGCCACTAGCATAGAAGAAGACATTACTTCTCATGCAAGAAATCTCTACCACTACCAACTTATTTACAAACCAACAGTGTACATTGTATACCTAAGTTCTAACTTTCAAAAAAAAATGCAATTTTCATTTGAAGGCCCATCCCGACAACCATATTTATTATTGATATTTTAAAACTTAAGACTTCTAGTCCTCACTTCACTCACTGGTTTACCAAACACGAAAGATCTCTATCTTGCAAATTGTTTATCAAAAATGGAATGACAAAAAACACTGAGAACGTTTCTTTAAGACAAGCCTATGTATGCTCATTTATCCCTTTTTCTTCCTTCACAAACCAATAAGGTCAAATTATCCTCTCATTTACCAGGATTTTCTTCTAAAAGGATTCTCAGAAGCATTGCAGTAAACAGATTTCAAAACATATTTATTGTAATTAAGATGTATTCAAATATTGAATTAGGATCTGAGTATCAAAATAAACCACTGCCGTTTGTGGGGTTTGCATGTTCTAAATTCAAAGAACTCAATCTTTAACCATAGAGAATCTAGCATCAATCTGTCTATTCATCATATCAGGAGAAATTCCCTTTCCTAAAGAAAAATCACCATTTCTATCCAGAGAATGAATATAAATACTAAGTAAACAACAGTCGCAGAGAATTCATAATTAACGGAATTGGAAGGGGAGGGGATCATGTCTATGAAACGCAGTTTCTTATCATCTTCACCGATATCCTCCTATACGCTAAGCTGAATAGATACAGAATCTTAGTGTAAAATTCGGTTGCTCGCAAGGACCGTATGGTGAGCTTTCACAATACCATAACCCTCCTTGATGTCAATATTAACTTCATAAGGTGTCACATCTTAATGAACAGGGCAGTGGAAAGACTACCCTAGACAAATAGGCTAGAGGAAAGACAAAGCCAGACACAAGTGTCATTTTACTTCCGGATTTTACTTGGAAAGGATGTGAACTCATACCTGAAGCGTTACAAAGCTGTTACCAAACTCTTGTGAGTCCAAGTCTACTCCCCAGTCTGACTCTGCCGTTTCAAAAACCAAGTTAAATTGGCTCCTTTGAATCTGACTCAAAATTGCATACTCAATATGACTCGCATTAAATGCCACTCAGATTCACTCAGTTACTCGGTAGTCTGATGCGCAAACTCACTTGTCCATCGAGAAAAAAACTCAAAGAAACCAAAAAATAAAAGGTCACTCATTTCGCCTGCCTAGCCCGATTCCAGAGCTCGCAAGTAGCAGACTATAAACTATCCAGAATCAAATTTAAAGGAGCTATTATTAAAAAATTGTATCATACAGCCCAGGTTAAAGTCTTATTTAAAAAAAAATCAATTTAGTGGGTTTTTTTCAAAATTTCCAAATTCAGTTCCTGAATTGTTCCTTACTGTCAGTCCAGTCACTCTTCCCACAAAATACAGCATTCCGTTGTCTTCCTGCGAGAGATTGACAACACCCTCGACCTGTGAATTCCCTTTGAGCACGGCAACGACCTTCTTGGGCTCTGTGACGACAGTCAGCGCTCGGGCTGCAGGCGCGAAGGAAAATGCCCTCTGCGGGATTCGAACCATGAACCCCTTGAACTCGGACTTTAACGGATAGTGGCAATTTGTCCATGAGTATCGTGCCCGGTTGATTTTTTTCTTAAAGAAATCGACAATAAGCTTGGCTAATTTTAGCGTAGTGCTTGAATTTATAGTCGAATAGGTTTCTCTTCATTAATTTATATAATCCATCCGCAGAAATTGAGGCTTCTTTGGCTATCAGGGAGACAAAAAGATTCTGTGCATTAAACAGAAACTAGACTGATCAGCATAACTAGACTGATCAGCATAACTCAGAATATATCTTCACCGTCTACATTATGCAAACTGTACAGGAAATGTATCCAGTACTGTAATTTTGGGCAAAGCAGCAACAGGTACCTGAAGATCTTTTCTTCTGAGGCCAAAGAAAAAGCTAAAACGTTTTTGCTAAGAAAAAGGCATGCAAATTAGAAAGCGATATCGGAACAAGATAATACTTGTTTGACGAGGGAGGTTATTGCAGCTATGGCGAGTGGTGAAGATAGCATATGGGAGCAGGATCAGAAACTAGACGAGAATATTGACGCTGAAAAGCAAGGAAAAAAAAATATCCCTTTTGGTCAAGATGGAAAACAGTTTTTGCAAGAGATTTCAAACATTCATGTTATTTAACATATAAATATTTTTAATTTGAAATTATTATTATCCAAACGAATTTGATTCTTCAATCTTTATTTGCCCTAATCGTAGCTAAATGGATTTTGATTTTCTTTTTAAGATGTCAATGTGAAAAGAACCTCAAGTCAAAAATCAAATGGAAAAGTTTACTCCCGAAAATAGATAAGGTCAACTGCAGAATATCGATCGACAATTATGAGATTAACATAGACATCATTGGGTTTTCCAGAGATGAAATATAATTGACCAAGATTTTATTGTCACTAAAATTCAATGAAAATTGGATCTGGAGTTGATTCTAACACTGGCACGCAGAGAGAAGCATCTTCATCTTAGGGCATGTCAAATTTTCGGTATTGGAAAGCATATTAGCAAAACCACATCTTCTCTAAATACCCCTCAAAATATTAATGAGAAAAATTCTTTACAATGATTTTATAAAAATTAAAATGATAACCTTTCTCCCAAAAGAAATTGATTTTCTTATTAAAAAAAATGTCAAAGCAATTGACGTTAAAGCTCAACGATGAAAATTAGTAAAGTGAATACAACCTCAGAAGTTAAATTATAGATTCCAATGCTCTAAATAATTTATTTCTCAAAATGGACTTCCAATACTATAGACATTTTCATTCAGAAATATTGACAGCTTAAAGAAAAAATCGATAAATCATTTAGATAGATTTCTTCTATATTAAAAACAACATATACAATATAAATAATATATAAAAATATATATATATAAATACAAAATATAAAATTTAGATATTAGATCATTTTTTTTTCTACATTAAAATGCCCATAGGCCCTAAGGGTTGAGCCTAAACTTTGATACCATATGTAACAACCCAGAAATAGAAACATGTAATTAATTAGATTAATCATGTGATTCATAGTCAACATGCAATTTATTAACTAATTAGAATATGGGTGAAGAGAGAGACAACTTACCTATGGAATGCTAGTTGAATTTTGCTACCTACAACAAAGTCTTGGGGATGACTCTCCACCCAACCATAGGCTCAATTGCACAAAATCTTGGTACCACTGGCCACCCTGCTCAATCAACGTACTACTGCCAGGGTATCTTTTGTCTCACAACATTATTCTCCCAAGAGAATGGATGGTGAAATCATGGAATGATGGAAAGTCTCTCATCTTCCTCCCCATCCATTAAATAGAGCAAACATTGGAAGGGGAACCACATGCACACACTCCATGTGTCAACATGCAATTTTATTGCTTTCTTGTTTTATTCTTTTGTTTTTATTTTCTGATAGCTTTACTGATTTTTACTGCTTTCTTGTTTTACTTCTTATTTATATTTATTTAGAGCATGTAATTAAATTATTTTATTATTATTTATTATTTATTTACTATTACTATTTTTTTATTTATGGTTTATTATTTATTTAATATTATATTATATTTTTTTTTATTAATTATTATTTTTATTATTTATTATTTTTATTATTAAGGGACATTACAACAACACCCTTAAAGAACAAAATTATGTAATTGAGGAAAATCATCAACGTCACCCTCTCTGATCGTGTTAATCGATGCATTGTAGATGCTTGCAGGTGGATAGAATTACCCCAAAACATGCATAGGGTTACACGGGATGTGCTAGTAAAAACAGTCACGTAACACCATGTTATTTATAAATAAAGATATGAATGATCTTAAGGATTTAGATGACTAATATAAGACTTATCAATAATCATTATCTAATTGCCATGACGTATAAGCCTTGCCAACGTAGAGGTGGTGGCTTCTATTTTTATTTTGGCAAAAAGTATGGCCAAGCCACAGGATTTGTAGTCGTGCTGACAATGGAGTTGAGGAAAGGTGGTTGTAAAAGAAATACAGTGGCTATAAAATCTAGACTCTGCAATATTCAATATGCACCTTCCTCCTTTTGCGTTTGTGTGGGTTCTTTCACTTCTTACAGTCGAATTTCAAATTCATTAATCAAAGAAAGAAGAGTATCGGGATCGATGGGTGATGGCAACAGGGTGTATCATTGCTTATTGTGACTACCACCATGCATGCTCTTTTCCTCCTGGCAGAGGGACTCATAGCATTACAAAGGGTGGAAGCAGCCCTATAGGTTGTGGATCGAGCGAGAATCCTGTGATGATGTGTTGAAGGGATGGGTTGGTGCACGTAAGCATCAGAGACCCTCATTCAAGTAGATTTTTCCAATGTTGGCTAGCAGCTTGGAGATGGAGGCAGTGCGGTGATCAGGAACAGTTATCCACCTCAAGTTGCTTAACCTCAATGTCACTGGCTCTGAAGCTTGTGCACAATACGGTCTGACCTCTCCACCTTGATTCACATGCCCACCTCCCAATTAGGAAGGTAAACACAATTGAAGACAGAAGAAGGACAAAATCAAACATTAAATTTTTTCTTGATATGAAAAAATTCTCTACAAGTTCATTACGTGTCGACGATGGTATGAATATATATTTTCTTTTGTTGATTGTATTACACGTTTATCATTTTTGTTTTTGAAGAAATATAAGTCAAGATGCTCACATGTCTGGAATGAATATGGGTTTTGTAGAATTTCCCACTGTAGATCAACAGATTATGCAATATACTAAAGAAAAATACAAGATCTACTTCTACATCAAACTTTGTGGAAGCTTAATCGAATATGAGCAAGATCAATAAGAACACATATAACTGAGAATGAGAAAGCAATCACACATGAACAAAGAAGAATACTCTGGGGAAAGCCTCAGCCTAAAACCCCGATCTCTGTAATATCATACAAGTGGAAATATGTCTAGATTACACAAAGTCTTAGCTCAGAAGCTATCTAGCTCTCAGTACAATCCCTCTGTTTCTCATAGACAATCAAAGGCTTCTCACAAACCTTCTCCTGTACGCTCCAAGCCTCCTATTTCCTTGCCCAGTTTCTCCTAGGTCCTCAAGCTGCCACTTGTGTGTAATAATCCCTCACACATTGCTTTGACCTCTGAAATAACTGCACAAACCTGAAGGAGATAATTCCTTCTGCAGGGATGAGTTTCCTTTAACTGAGTCTCTGATTGAACTGACATGCATGAGTTATTTATGAGAGAATATTTAGTTATCTGAAGTGCAACAGTTACATGCATGCATGCATTAACTAACTGAACTCACAATCAGTTCCACAAATTGTTGGAACTAATCTAACTGGACTTAAATCAGTTAACTGATCTAACTAATTACAATTCAAAGTACAACTCATCCTGATCTCCTTAATTAAGGGATAACTTCCTCACTCAATGGAGAAACTGTTGCATGTCCTCATATAGAATTCATGTTTGATTTTCTACAACTAGTTAACTCAAGATGAATTAATTAATTATTTTACAAACAGCTACTAAAATCAAATTCGAATTTTACTTCTCAATTTTAGTTCAGGGACTAACTAAAATTGGAATCTATCCCAAAATGTTATTTATAACAATGTTATTTTTAGCATTACTATTTTATTATTCCTTGTTGCTATTTCCAACACTAGTACCTGAGATGTTATTTATAGCAATGCTATTTATAGCATTTCTTGTTGCTATTTTCAACACTCCCTCTCAACAAGAAAGTCACTCAACTCGAACCTGATCCTGAACCTTTGGAATGTTCTGCATGCAACACTTCTCCCTAGTGTTGTTTCTCCAGCAACTCTAGGAACAAAAATATCCAACCTGAATCAGAATGATGCCTCTATCATCAAAGTCTCTTACTACTACAGCCTCTGTCGACTGAAAACTCTTCACCTTTGTGCTCTTCAGTATCTGACTACTCTAGCCTCTATCACTTTGATCTCTGACTACATCAATCCACTGATTCCTATTGCTGCATCCGTGCTGCTACTGGTCCTATCTCCCAACACTACATCCGCACTACACCTCCTCTTATCATGTTGCATTTTGCTACCCACTGTTGCACTAGAACTTAGTTACTAAGAAGTAAGTAACTGATCTCCCAACTGACCTCCCTGTTAGGCTAGAAACATCCTCTGATGCTGAAGCTTCCTCTGCCGCTCCATCTGCATTTGTCTCTACCCACTCAGCTAGTCCTACTACTCTTCATCGAGGCTCTCGTAGCAATATCTAATCAAAGAGGCTGAGTACCTCAAGGATCCTACCCCTATTTCAGCCTTCTTGGGACTCCACATCGCCCCACCTCCTACCTAGAAGTATGGATGCATGTGATCCCTCTACCCACTTGGCTCGAAATATCCCTCTACTAGAGGTCTTTGCATGAGTGGATTCCTCCACTCATTCTCCACTAGGCTTCTCCAGTTGTGGCTACTCTACAACCTCCTGAAACTGCTTCACCAATTGTAGCTTCTCCACAATTATCTGAGACTTCTTCTGGTGCTGCATGTTAAGTGATAATTTACTCTCCCTCTCAACCACCAAGTATCTAACCTTTTCCTTGCTCCTCAAGGCTTTGCATGCATCTTGTACTTCAACTGCATACAGGTTCTTAGCTAGCACACCAATCTATTTCATCATTCCCGCCGTCACGAAATTTTTTGGAAAAAGAACTGATTTTAAATCAGCGATATTGCCCTCATCCGAACTCTAATTCAACCAATTTTTCTTTTGAATTTGGGTCTTTTTCCGCAAGGAATCCAGATCTGCTATTTTTTTCTAAAAAATTTTCACAAAAATTTTCAGATCTGCTCTGAAAACTCGCAGCCCAAAACTCAAAACTTTGAAATCTCCTCTAGTATATTGTTCACTGCTTTGATCACCTTTGCTCCGATACCATGTAGAATTTCCCATTGTAGATCAATAGATTATTCAATATACTAAAGAAAAATACAAGATCTACTTCTACAACAAACTTTGCAAAAGCTTAATCGAATATGAACAAGATCAATAAGAACACATATAACTGAGAATGAGAAAGCAATCTCACATGAACACAGAAGAATACTCTGGGGAAAGCCTTAGCCTAAAACCCTTATCTCTGTAATATCATACAAGTGGAAATATGTCTGGATTACACAAAGCCTTAGCTCGGAATCTATCCAGCTCTCAGTACAATCCCTCCGCTGCTCATAGACAATCAAAGGCTTCTCACAAACCTTCTCCTTTGCCCTCCAGGCCTCCTATTTCCTTGCGTAATTCCTCCTGGGTCCTCAAGCTACCACCTGTGTGTAATAATCCCTCACACACTACTCTGCCCTATGAAATAACTGCACAAACCTGAAGGAGATAATTCCTTCTGCAGGGATGAGTTTCCTTTGTAGGAAAATTCCTCCAACTGATAGTACATTGTCCCTTCCTCTAATCTCAACTGGGTCTCTAACTGAATTGACATGCATGAGTTATTTATGAGAGAATATTCAGTTATATGAAGTAAAACAGTTACATGCATGCATGCATTAACTAACTGAACTCACAATTAGTTCCAAAAACTGTTGGAATTAATCTAACTGGACTAAACTCAGTTAACTGAGCTAACTAATTACAACTCAAAGTATAACTCATCCTAATCTCCTTAATTAAGGGATAACTTCCTCAATCAATGGAGAAACTGTTGCATGACTTCACATAGACTTCATGTTTGATTTTCTACAACTAATTAACTCAAGATGAATTAATTAATTATTTTACAAACAACTGTTAAGATCAAATTCGAATTTTACTTCTCAATTTTAATTCAAGGACTAGCTAAAATTGGAATCCATCCTGAAATTCTATTTATAGCAATGTTATTTTTAGCATTTCTATTTTATCATTCCTTGTTGCTATTTCCAACATTGGTACCTGAGATTCTATTTATATCAATGATATTTATAGAATTTCTATTTTTAGCATTTCTTGTTGCTATTTTCAACAAGTTTTGTGATTGCTGGAAAATTCTATTAATATAGTTTTTCCATGTTTAATTTTATGGGATTTGAAAGTTGCGTTGAGTGAAATCATCTAGGTCAAATGTTCAGTATGCCAAGAACTAGCCCTCCAGGAGGCAGAAATATACTTATGAGTATTCGTGATAGAAAAAATTTTAAAACTAAAATTTGTGGACAAGGATGATTTATGTTTAAGATATCGCCAAATGTGTAAATTATTAGAGAGGATGGGCATTAACCCACTAGATACAATGTAGTTAGTGATCTTACGAAACATCAACCTACTTTGTATATATTGAGTTTGCTTACTGAAACATTGGAATTCGACGAGGAATCAATGTGAATATGGCACCTCTCTTATTATGATTCTGATCAATTTATTTTAGTCACAGTTGGACTTCAAAGATAGTTGAAAATGTGGGAAAAAAAAGGTATACTCATGCTAGTTTTCAAAATTCCATCATATTTGTTTTTAGCAAGAGAAAGCAAGTAAAGAGAAAAAGATTTTTTTATTAGCAACTAGCTCTAGAATTTAGAATTAAAGAATTGTACGAGTCAACACCATTCTGATTCAATGATTGGTAGAAAGGAAAAATACCTAACTGTAGGAGTACGTATCGTATTTTAAAATTTAATGGGTGCAAGCACCACAACATGTTAATAAATATGTCATGATTTACGCAATGACATCGACATTATTTTTTCTTCGATTGGTTTGGGAACTTAGTTAAGAAGGAAAAACAAGATTAGAAGAATGTGCAATTACTTTGAGTTGTTGATTTATATTAATTCTTGAAGGTTATATTTTAGCATCTTCGCACATATATGTATGTGCTTACTATGAGCAACAAAGGTATGAATGACAGGATTATGTGTGTTCATGCATTAAATATCTCTCATGATCAAACACAGAGTTAAGATATTTTGAAACAGATAGAGTCGAGATGGATAAGTAAACGAAAATGTATTAATCCTCATAGTTATGTGAAAATTATTAAAAACCAAATTATTATTGAATTCTTTGGGAGCACACAAACAACGATATACCAACAAGTGGTTTAAAATGATAGACCTGGTTGTAAATAAGTATGATTGTGTTATTAAAAGATTGAATAAAGAATTCTAGTGGTGTGTTACATTGTTAATTAGTGCATATTGCTATGATTTGTTGATTTATAGTATTATTATTGCCTTGATTCAATAGTGATGTTGAATTGTCACATTGAAGAGTCTCACATGTAATGTTGACATATGTAATATTGTTGATGTTTCACCTATTGTTTCTATCATATAGACCCTTCAACAAATAAGCTTTGATTATAGATATGATGCTCAGAGGGAGAATATATGGTGTATGGTTACCAGGAGTTTCTCTAGTATGATTGCATGCATAGATAAATACTAAAGTGGGGAATTAATATTAATAAGTTACTTTTATGGTTTCCCCTCATATATGAGGAACTTGAAAAAAAAAATATATTGATTATATAAAACATAATATCATGATTGAAAAGTAATACTTGAAAATAGGCATAATAGAACGGGATAATTATACAAGGGGTAACCATGACAAAGCATGGCCATCATGGTGATGAAGTATTAAATCTTGATAGCAAGTAATACAGTTGCACAAGTACATGTAGGACTCTTTGTGGGGTGGCAATGTGCTGCATGGATATGCTTTCCTGTGAGAAGGGATCACAATTCTCAAAAACTGAATTATAAAAAAACAAAGAGGAAAATTACCATGTATGCGAGAGAAAATGTGGTGTATTTGACTTTAGTTAGATACCATAGAGGTTAAATATTAAGCTATGTTTATTTTAAAAATAAGTAAATGGATTTTGAAGTGTGTACCTAAATATATAATAAAAGTAGAGAGTAATCATTAAACCTATGTCAAATATTCAATTTTTTAGATAGATATAGTGCATGGGGATAGAGAGACTCCCTAGAAAACTATATGGGAATGAGACAAATCTATGTCATGTTGAATTGTAGAATGGAAAGGGTAATGCAAAGGAAAGACAAAATTGATTAATTAAATAATTAATATTGATTGATTGATGTAATGATAGGGCCATCACATCATTTTACTCATATTTAAAAATTACATTTTTAGATTGCATGGTTGCTATGCAAGTACAAAACTTAATAAAAAAATACAAACTCATTGAGATAAATTAGTAATAATTCATCACCTTTTTGCACCCATATCCAAAATCAAATTATGAGTTGTATGTTTTCAAATTAAAGATATAACTTACGGTAATTAATTTATGCTTAAAAGATCCTAGGAAGGGGTGGAGAAAAACAAGTCTTGTATGTAATGTGTGACTAAGTACTTTAAAGTTGTTTTTCAAGTTTAATGTGGTTGTGTTGATCAGTGCACATGCAGTCAAGGATGAAATTCACCTTGGTTATCATTTTCCAATGGATGAATTATTTTAATGTTCTGATTTCACATTATTTGAGGAAACAAACCCTTATGAGGACCTTCTGCATAAACATGCATAGGTTGGAACCTATGGGATTCCAATTGATTAAAGAAATAGCATAACTTGGAAATGCAAAAGGCATAAAGAACATGACAATATAACCTAAACTAGGGATGAGATTGTGAAGCATGTGCATTAAAAATAAAACAATACATTAATAATGATATGATAAAAAGGTCAATGGACTGATACCAAAATTACATCTAGTGTACATAAAAAATGGAAATCTAGAACCAAATTCCAGGAGCTTCTTAGTTCATAGAAGAAAGACAGTGTAAGCTTCAATACTCATGAAAAACTTGGCAACTTAAAGGTGTACCTTAATATACATGTCAATACATATACAAATGAGGTTCTAGGGGTAACATCTCACAAACATGAACCTTTCCAATTTGAAAAAAAATGAATTAAGCACCGACCAATGCACTTCTTGTGAGAAGTACTAAGAGTAAAATAAATTGTGTGCTTCTTTTGTATATAAACAGAGTACATATAGTGGGGCCTAGTGCTTTAGACCAATTGCAGACAACCTGTTCTTCTACACTAGATTCAGAACATAACATTGAATTAGTAGGCAGAGATTGGGTAAAGCAAAAAGGTTTTGCATAATTACCACTCATGATGATCAAAAGATCTAATGATAGTAGTAAAATAACACATGTATTAAGTAAGATAAGAGAGGACAACTAATTTCTTGGTCTTAAGTGTGATTTAATGTTAAAAGGAGGTGTTAACATGTAAATACTCTCGGGTCAGAACCTCATATAAAAATTTAAAGGGTGTGAAGCTGTGAATATTATAGATTTCTTTTACAACTCATATACGGGAGATGTATGCATGTGCATATTGTTTTTTCAATGGAAATTCATCATAGCCAATGAGGTGTTGGAAGAAGTACAGAGACAGCCATACAAAATCATATGATATGATTTGTTTAAGTGTGGAATAATTGTTAAGAAACAACCAAATTTTTTCTTGATTAAAGAAAAGCTAAGATGGTTATTAGACTTGAAATATATATGAGAGACTGAGTATCATAGTTAATAGTATTCTTTATAATTAAGTGGAAGGTATATTCCATCGTTGTTAAAACCTTGTCTACGTGATAGATTCAATCCCAAAACTAAAATTTATGGGTATAATTGAGTTGTAGTATGCACAATGATTGTTATGATACTATTATTTTGATATTGTGGCAACCACATGACATAGGAAAATGGTTACTAAATAAATGCACTTGAACAATATGACATAAAACTCTCATTGGTTGTAGAAATGGAACAGGTCCATGAAATTCCTTATAGTTGAGCACATTATTTTCCACTTACTTAGAGGTAAAGAAGGAATTTTTGGCATAATAGTAACATGGTTGGAAATATGTGGATAAAGTATATGTCATATAGGTGATGAAATGGACATTGGTATGGTGTACTAGTGGTACAGATAGTACTATGTACAAACGGTATATATGATACTAGCTTGAATACATGTATTGCCTGATAATAATATAGGAAATGTATAGTTGTGTGTGTGTACTACACAATATGTGCATCTATGCATGAAGACACTGGGTGGATGTCTGGCAGGGCAACCGACCGGGAGGTTGCACAGAAGAAGGAAACTAAGAAGTGGTTCAAGGATAAGTAACAATGGTTGATTTGTAGTTGTGCATACATGTGATTATGATTCTGATGAGTACATATGGTTCTGATGGTTATGTGTGAGCTAACCTATTATGATGTTTTGTGCATATTGATTTGGAAAATCTGCTAGTTGACTTGTTGTATGTAGAAAAACTATAGGAAGAAAGTGTTCATCAAAAACACAAAGGCTTGGAAGAAAGTAGGAAAAAAACATGCATTTCTTCACACAATAAATGATGGGAAATATAATTCTTAACTACTTTAGTAGCATTGTGTATCAAATTATGATATTAATTGTGGTAAACATAGTTTATTTTTTGCATCTGAGCATACAAAATTGTTTGAAACCAATGTTACAAGTAGCAATGGATGGAGATGTGTTGGGAGTACTCCTTGTAACCGATATATATATATATATATATATATATATATATATATATATATATATATATATATATATATATATATATATGAAGATTTGCATCAGATGGAAAGGACATAGAAATTGTGGATTCATGAGACAACTACATGAGGATGCAGTCATACACCGAGAAAAGTGTAAAATTTAAGGGGGGAAGTATGTAACATCCCTCCCTTATGGGTTAAACTATTGCAAAACTAACTTGAGGAAAACTAGGTCTGATGTGTAATATGAAAAATAAATAAATTATTAAATAAATTGATAACTTGATCACATGGAAAAGCGAGACACCAAGAGATGAGATTCTTGCCAAATCCCATTGGGGAATGAGATAGGATAAATCTTTCATGATAAAGCATCTAGATGTGATTCTAGATAAGCTATATGGATTGGAGATAAATATCCATCGAGAAAAATATAAAAGATGTGCGAGGGATAAAAACAATATTTTATGATGAAAGCCTCGTGGGAGAGAGAGGCAAGTTTTTTTGAAATAAGCCTAGGAAAATGGATAGAAAATCCATAAAAGCAGGACGCCACTAATGGAAGCCATATCATAAAAGAAGGTATTAAATACCTATTGCATAGATCAATTGGAGTTAGTTGATCAATGGCAAGAACCTCAGCTCGGGGGGAATGAGAGTTGATTCATGGTTGGGTGGTGGTGCTCTGTTTTCCGAGTGGTGTTCTTCTTCTATCCTAGTTTTATACACTTGCATGGGATGTATTGTATGTGGTTTCTTACCTTTATGTTTACTTCTCATTGTTGAAGTTGTTAAATCATGTGGTGGAATGTGGTAAATAGTTGTTAATGCTTGTGCCAAGGAGCTAGATTACGCATGATCGACTCTGCATGTGGCCATTATATATGAGTAGAGTTATCTTGTATTAAAGGTTTTATGAGATAATTTTAGATGGATACATGTGATAACTATTTTACATTAATGAGGTCCGCGTAAAATTCTATAGAGGAACATAATATGTGAGTTGATGTAATAACTGATATATTGTCACCTCTTTAACCATAGGTGATATCCTTGAAAATAATTATGCATGAGACATTGGTGCATGAAGAACAATTCTGGAATAGTGTTTCTAACATGCATATCATAATGATTGAATTCAATAAGGCTAGTATCTAAATTGGCATGTTGTATAAAAAATATATTGCTAACCCTTTTTGAGTATGCATGTAGAACTATGATCATGATAAGTTCAGAGAAATTCTTCATTAATGCTTGTGTGGGGTTTTCCAATGCTTGCATGGGGTTGTCAAAGAGATTTAATAAAGGCGGGGTACAATTCATTATTTTCTGCCAATGGTGAATTTTTCTTAATGGTTGATCTGACATACAAGTCACATACAAGTCTTATAGATGAACCTAAAAGCCCACATCAATGACATACAAGTCTTATAGATGAGCCTAAAAGGCCACATCGGGGATCGAATTCTGTTGTGTTCAATTGATAAGGCTATGAGTGATGTTGTATGAATAATAGTGTTTATATAATGACACACTAAAAATACTATTGACCACCATTGAATCCTGATAGTAAACCAAGAAAGATTTACCAAAATATGCAGCCTAGTAGCTAATTCTAAAAATACTGTTGACCATGATAGAATCTCAATAGTAAGCCAAGAAAAATTTACCGAAATAAGGAGCCTAGTAGCTAATTCTCAGGGTAGGCTCAATACCTATGTTACAAAGTATTAAGTTTTATGTGCTTATTAATTAAATATAAATATGAGTATGAAATCATTATTTTAATTTATAAGGTAAAATAGATCTTAATTTATACTTAGTACTTATTTATTATATTGTTTAATGTGATATGTATATTATGATTTTCTTATATCTAAAACATTGTTTGTAATTTTATTAATAAAAACAAAATCAAATTTTAACAAATTAAATTTTATTATTTTTATTATTTTCAAACTTTTTATTATTGTTATCCGAGGTTGACTTTCTTATATTACACTTACACATCTACCCTACTCACAAAAATAGTAATTTTGAAAAAAAAAAAAATAATAATAAATGAATTATATACTGCATGTTAAAATTGTTGTCTTTGGATTATTTGCTTATAAAAATATTTGTTCTTCTCACTTTATTCTGAGAATTAAAATTTATATGATTTATTGGCTACTTTTTCAATTGAATTTAATTGCAATTTTTTTACAGGTCCAGAAAAAGCAAAAGTCTTCTCATAATATCTCTCATTCACGGAAATGAACTCAACACATTTTCCAGCACACGACTTCGCATAATATCTCTCATTCAGCGAATTGAAAACGTATTTTCCAGCACTTAATTAATTCTTTTAGCTTACCAATCAGTTTGCTTAAGATTTATGTGTTCTAAGGGTTTGAAAAATGATTTTAAAAAAATATTAATTGAATGTCTGTTTCATTAAAAAATATGTAGGGTAACTTGCAGTGAAACCGTTACAGTGACAAACCTTCATTCATGGCCATCTTATAAGGAACAAAAATTTTCCAATCTTATGAATATTGACAATTACCAAATTGATTGTTAAATCTCTTAATTGCAAAGTCACTTCCAACCCAATGTGTAGAGATCATGAAATGTCATATAAACATTTTGAATCAGTCAAAAGAAAATAAAAACAAAAATAATAATGATAATTATCAATAAAATATTTTGATGTGGTCTAGTTACATAAAACTAAAACCAAAAATAAAAAACAAAAGAAAATATAGAAAAATAATAATTATATTTATAATGTAATTTGAATTAATTATAACTTGTCTACATAGATCTTAACTTCAGATCTACCAAGGGCATAGAAGAATCAAATCTCCTGAGATGCGAACATCTCTAAAAGTGAAAAGAATTTGATCCTTCTTGGGACTTGGTACATAAGGAGTTAAGATGGATCTAGGTTGGTATAATATATATGTAGTTGACCATGAAGGATCAAACCTCTTAAGATGAAAACATCTTTTAGAGTGAAAAAAGATTTGATCCCTCTCGGGCTTGGTAGATACAGAGTTTGATTGTAGATATAGAGAATTTGGTTGTAGATAGAGAGTTTGCTTTTGGGCTAGCATAATATATATTTAGGTGACAATGAAATTCTCTATTTATAATTGACATGGAATTCTCCAAATTACATTTCAATATTTCTATTCTTAATATTTTCTAAATATTACATATCAAATCCATATTAAGTGTTGAAATAATTACAAATATCCTTCATACATTGAATTAGAAAGTAATTATTAATGGAATAAGAATTCTCTCAATCTTTCTCTCTCTATATATATGTTTCATGTTAAAATCTTGTATTCAAATCTTTTGTTTATAACTTATGTTAAACTTTTCTTTGTTATTGATATCTTTAAAAGCTTATATATAAATGCTAAATTAGAAATAAATTAAATTACACATCTCCGTAGTTATTAAAAGTGAAAATATAACAAATTTTTTAATTTAAATTATTTTGTTTTTCTCTATATAAATGAGATATAAATTTGTGTTATTTAATAAGAACGTCTCGATATTTTATGAAATACATTTTTTTATTAATATATTATATGTTTCGTTTTTTTTGTTTTAAATATCACATGTAAACTGAATGTAGAATGAATTACACATCATCTCCAAATTGTAAATTACATTTATTCGTCCTAATAAAAAGTAAATTTTCTTTTTACTCATATCCATATTCAGTAGTGAAGAAATTACATTTCTTTTTCATACTAAAAGGTAAGTTAAATGTAGAATGAATTACACATCATCTCCAAATTATAAATTACATTTACTCCTGGGAATAAAAAGTAAATTATTTTTTTTACTCATATCCATATTAAGTAGTGAAGAAATTACATTTCTTCTTCATACTAAAAGGTGGGGTTTTTTAACTCTCTGTTACATTATATCTCTATAAAAAGTTTTGTAAAATTGACGTGCAACCTGAAATATTTTAATTATGGCCCAGATTAATTACTTTTACTATTACTATTTTTAATTTGTTAACTTAAATTATTGTTTTAATATTTTTAAATATTACATAACAACATATAAAGTTATGTAAAATTAATGTGCAACTTGAAGTATTTCAATTATGGCGCACATTAATTTCTTTTATTATTACTATTTTTATTTTGTTAATTTAAATTATTATTTTAATATTTTTAAATATTATGTTACAACATTTCTCCCATACTAAGGTGTAGGGCATCCCTCGGTGCAATTAATAATAAAGCAAGCCTAGATCCATCTTAACTTTCGATCTACCAAGGACTAACATGGATCAAATCTCTTGATATGTAAACTTTTGAGATGTCCCTAGCAATTGTAAATATTCAATTACTGCAGTTAAACAAATTGGATATTTTATTTTTTGTTAAGCTTGGCAGGACCTTCTTTTTCTATTCATAAAACACAAGTTTACACCACATATATGACATAGGTGGCAGAAAACACAAGTTTACACCACATATATGACATAGGTGGCCTCAACTTGCCCTCTGGGAAACCAAGTCTGTTGGCCACCTATGCTCATTATAATCCATCCAAAAACAATATAGTACCAGTCAATCTAACCTTTGGATTTGGTCAAGGCTAATGTCCTGCTTACACAACTGAAATTGGATTGTCTGCAAGTATTTTTTGTAATTGGGCATGTCATGGAGGGTCATAGCCATCTCCACTAACATTTTCTCCATTTCCTTCCCCATAAGTCTCTTCATCAAGAACACAAAGGCTTGGAAGAATGTAGGGAAAAAACATGCATTTCTTCACACACAATAAATGACAGGAAATATCATTCTTAACTACTTTAGTAGTATCGTGTATCAAATTATGATATTAATTGTGGTAAACATAATTTATTTTTTGCATCTAAACATATAAAATTGTTTGAAACCAATGTTACAAGTAGCAATGGATGGAGATGTGCTGGGAGCACTCCTTGTAACCGATATATATATATATATATATATATATATATATATATATGAAGATTTCCATCAGATGGAAAGGACATAGAAATTGTGGATTCATGAGACAACTACATGAGGATGCAGTCATACACCGAGAAAAGTGTAAAATTTAAGGGGGGAAGTATGTAACACCCCTTGCTTATGGGTTAAACTATTGCGAAACTAACTTGAGGAAAACTAGGTCTGATGTGTAATATGAAAAATAAATAAATTGATAACTTGATCACATGGAAAAGCGAGACACCAAGAGATGAGATTCTTGCCAAATCCCATTGGGGAATGAGATAGGATAAATATTTCATGATAAAGCGTCTAGATGTGATTCTAGATAAGCTATATGGATTGGAGATAAATATCCATCGAGAAAAATATAAAAGATGTGCGGGAGATAAAAACAATATTTTATGAGGAAAAGCCTCGTGGGAGAGAGAGGCAAGTTTTTTTGAAATAAGCCTAGAAAAATGGATAGAAAATCCATAAAAGTGGGACGCCACTAATGGAAGCCATATCATAAAAGAAGGTATTAAATACCTATTGCATAGATCAATTGGAGTTAGTTGATCAATGGCAAGAACCTCGGCTGGGAGGAATGAGAGTTGATTCATGGTTGGGTGGTGGTGCTCTGTTTTCCCAGTGGTGTTCTTCTTCTATCCTAGTTTTATACACTTGCATGGGATGTATTGTATGTGGTTTCTTACCTTTATGTTTACTTCTCATTGTTGAAGTTGTTAAATCATGTGGTGGAATGTGGTAAATAGTTGTTAATGCTTGTGCCAAGGAGCTAGATTAAGCATGATCGACTCTGCATGTGGCCATTATATATGAGTAGAGTTATCTTGTATTAAAGGTTTTATGAGATAATTTTAGATGGATGCATGTGATAACTATTTTACATTAATGAGGTCCGCGTAAAATTCTATAGAGGAACATAATATGTGAGTTGATGTAATAATTGATATGTTGTCACCTCTTTAACCATAGGTGATATCCTAGAAATTAATTATGCATGAAACATTGGTGCATGAAGAACAATTATGGAATAACGTTTCTAACATGCATATCATAAGAATTGAATTCAATAAGGCTAGTATCTAAATTGGCATGTTGTATAAAAAATATATTGCTAACCTTTTTTGAGTATGCATGTAGAACTATGATCATGATAAGTTCAGAGAAATTCTTCATTAATGCTTGTGTGGGGTTTTCCAATGCTTGCATGGGGTTGTCAAAGAGATTTAATAAAGGCGGGGTACAATTCATTATTTTCTGCCAATGGTGAATTTTTCTTAATGGTTGTCATTTGATCTGACATACAAGTGACATACAAGTCTTATAGATGAACCTAAAAGCCCACATCAGTGACATACAAGTCTTATAGATGAACCTAAAAGCCCACATCGGGGATCGACTTCTGTTGTGTTCAATTGATAAGGCTATGGGTGATGTTGTATGAATAATAGAATTTATATAATGACACACTAAAAATACTATTGACCACCATAAAATATGCAGCCTAGTAGCTAATTCTAAAAATACTGTAGACCATGATTGAATCTCAATAGTAAACCAAGAAAAATTTACCAAAATAAGGAGCCTAGTAGCTAATTCTCATGGTAGGCTCAGTACCTATGTTACAAAGTATTAAGTTTTATGTGCTTATTAATTAAATATAAATATGAGTATGAAATCATTATTTTAATTTATAAGGTAAAATAGATCTTAATTTATACTTAGTACTTATTTATTATATTGTTTAATGTGATATGTATATTATGATTTTCTTATATCTAAAACATTGTTTGTAATTTTATTAATAAAAACAAAATCAAATTTTAACAAATTAAATTTTATTATTTTTATTATTTTCAAACTTTTTATTATTGTTATGCTAGGTTGACTTTCTTATATTACACTTACACATCTACCCTATTTACAAAAATACTAATTTTGAAAAAAAAATTAATAAAAAATGAATTATATACTGCATGTTAGGATTGTTGTCTTTGGATTATTTGCTTATAAAAATATTTGTTCTTCTCACTTTATTTATTCTGAGAATTAAAATTTATATGATTTATTGGCTATTTTTTCAATTGAATTTAATTGCAATTTTTTTACAGGTCCAGAAAAAGCAAAAGTCTTCTCATAATATCTTTCATTCACGGAAATGAACTCAACACATTTTCCAGCACAAGACTTCCCATAATATCTCTCTCATTCAGCGAATTGAAAACGTATTTTCCAGCACTTAATTAACTCTTTTAGCTTACCAATCAGTCTTCTTAAGATTTATGTGTTCTAAGGGCTTGAAAAATGCTTTTTAAAAAATATTAATTGAATGTTTGTTTCATTAAAAAATATGTAGGGTAACTTGTAGTGAAACCGTTACAGTGACAAACCTTCATTCATGGCCATCTTATAAGGAACAAAAATTTTCCAATCTTATGAATATTGACAATTACCGAATTGATTGTTCTAGTTTAGAGCGTTGGAAATCTCTTAACATTGGTTTTGCCATTTCTTATATTTTGGGCGTCTTTCACTTTATTATAGCAAAAATATAGATTATGGATACCTGTTTTCTGCCATTTTTTCAATAGGTTATTGATCTTTCATTGAATTACCTATTATGCTGACCTTGCTTATATTGGATATCGTAAAGAGCTTAAAGACATCATTGATATAATAGAACAAAAAATATATATTTATTTCCAAACGGTCAAGAAATATGAATATTTTGGTACTTTCAATCACTGTCCCTTATATTACTCTAATACGAATTGATGAACATGGTTCAAGTTATCGGAGTTGAGCATGGTTTAGGTCAAAAGAGTTTTTGTCTCGGTCGATACGTCATTTTTCTTATTCTTTGATAGACAGGTCATTCTGATATGTTAGATATTTCTTATCTCCAAACATATGGGTTTTTAGCAGGAGGAATGGATTTCGGTTATGGCATCCACAAGAAATTGGTATGTATCTCAACAAGTGTAGTCTATATTTTTCATTTCCAATTACAATGTTTTATTTTCCATGTGGCAAGTGATAACATTATTTTTAGAAAATATAGCAAAATTCTTTTTTTTTTTACTAACAAAAAACAAAACCTTATTTCTTTCTTGTTCTTTGTATCACTAAGATGTGATGGTTAGGATTGGACATTATTAATATTTCTATGTTGGGTTGAGAGGTGTTTTACACACCAATATAGGAGAGCTGTGTGTAATTTAAGTAATGTAATGAAAGTAAGTTTGCTTACATTTTTACATATCACATTAAAACATATGACATGTAAATAATAGTTATAAATTACAATCAATTTTACCATATAAATTAAAATAATTATTGGGTAAACATATTTAAATTTATTTAACAATGGCATAAAAATTTAATACTCACAATATAACAAGACTCTTAATCATGAATATCCACCCCCATTTTAACATGGTATTATTAACTTCTAAATAAACATTGTTACAATACATGGGCGAGTACCATGGATTATTAATACCACATGCTGAAAAACCATAAACAACATTTTATAAAATTAAAACTTAATACTTACATTAAACATGCAATATAACAAGATTCCTAACCATGAATATTTACTCCCATTTTACCATGGATATTAGTAATTTTTTTGATACATTTTTTTGCAATACCGTGGGCCAATACCAGGGCTAATCAATAGAACTTGCGTGAAATCATAACTCATTTCAAAATCAAAATATTTTATAAACATTGTATTTTAATTTTATTTTATAACATTTTAAAATTAAATCTAAAAGAAAAATGGTAAAAAGGTATGGGGAACATGTTCTAGCGGTGTAAATGCTTGTAAACATTTACGTGTGGCCTCAATTAAAAAATAAGAAAGGTTAAAAGTAATTACAAAGTCACTTCCAACCAAATATGTAGAGATCATGTAATGTCATATAAACATTTTGAATCAGTCAAAAGAAAATAAAAACAAAAATAATAATGATAATTATCAATAAAACATTTTGATGTGGTCTAGTTACATAAAACTAAAACCAAAAATAAAAAACAAAAGAAAATATAGAAAAATAATAATTATATTTATAATGTAATTTGAATTAATTATAACCTGTCTACATAGATCTTAACTTCAGATCTACCAAGGGCATAGAGGAATCAAATCTCTTGAGATGCAAACATCTCTAAGAGTGAAAAGAATTTGAACCTTCTTGGGACTTGGTACATAAGGAGTTAAGATGGATCTAGGTTGGTATAATATATATGTAGTTGACCATGAAGGATCAAACCTCTTAAGATGAAAACATCTTTTAGAGTGAAAAAAGATTTGATCCCTCTCGGGCTTGGTAGATACAGAGTTTGATTGTAGATATAGAGAATATGGTTGTAGATACAGAGTTTGGTTTTGCGCTAGTATAATATATATTTCGGTGACAATGAAAATCTCTATTTATAGTTGACATGGAATTCTCCAAATTACATTTCAATATCTCTATTCTTTATATTTTCTAAATATTACATATCAAATCCATATTAAGCATTGAAATAATTACAAATATCCTTCATACATTGAATTAGAAAGTAATTATTAATGGAATAAGAATTCTCTCAATCTTTCTCTCTATATATATGTTTCATGTTAAAATCTTGTATTCAAATCTTTTGTTTATAACTTATGTTGAACTTTTCTTTGTTATTGATATCTTTAAAAGCTTATATATAAATGCTAAATTAGAAATAAATTAAATTACACATCTCCTTAGTTATTAAAAGTGGAAATATAACAAATTTTTTAATTTAAATTATTTTGGTTTTCTCTATATAAAGGAGATATAAATTTGTGTTATTTAATAAGAACATCTTCATATTTTATGAAATACATTTTGTTATTAATAAATAAATGTAGAATGAATTACATGAATGAATTACACATCATCTCCAAATTGTAAATTACATTTATTCGTCCTAATAAAAAGTAAATTTTCTTTTTACTCATATCCATATTCAGTAGTGAAGAAATTACATTTCTTCTTCATACTAAAAGGTAAGTTAAATGTAGAATGAATAACACATCATCTCCAAATTATAAATTACATTTACTCCTCGGGATAAAAAGTAAATTATTTTTTTTACTCATATCCATATTAAGTAGTGAAGAAATTACATTTCTTCTTCATACTAAAAGGTGGGGTTTTTTTACTCTCTGTTACATTATATCTCTATAAAAAGTTTTGTAAAATTGATGTACAACTTGAAGTATTTTAATTATGGCCCAGATTAATTTCTTTTACTATTACTATTTTTAATTTGTTAACGTAAATTATTATTCTAATATTTTTAAATATTACATAACAACATATAAAGTTATGTAAAATTAATGTGCAACTTGAAGTATTTCAATTATGGCCCACATTAATTTCTTTTATTATTACTATTTCTATTTTGTTAATTTAAATTATTATTTTAATATTTTTAAATATTATGTTACAACATTTCTCACATACTAAGATGTAGAGCATCTCTCGCTGAAATTAATAATAAAACAAGCCTAGATCCATCTTAACTTTCGATCTACCAAGGACTGAGATGGATCAAATCTCTTGATATGTAAACTTTTGAGAAGTCCCGAGCAATTGTAAATATTCAATTACTACAGTTAAACAAATTGGATATTTTATTTTTTGTTAAGCTTGGCAGGACCTTCTTTTTCTATTCATAAAACACAAGTTTACACCACATATATGACATAGGTGGCCTCAACTTGCCCACTGGGAAACCAAGTCTGTTGACCACCTATGCTCATTATAGTCCATCCAAAAACAATATAGTATCAGTCAATCTAACCTTTGGATTTGGTCAAGGCGAATGTCCTACTTACACAGCTGAAATTGGATTGTCTGCAAGTATTTTTTGTAATTGGGCATGTCATGGAGGGTCATAGCCATCCCCACTAACATTTGATCCATTTCCTTCCCCATAAGGCTCCTCATCAAGAACACAAAGGCTTGGAAGAATGTAGGGAAAAAACATGCATCTTAACTACTTTAGTAGTATTGTGTATCAAATTATGATATTAATTATGTTAAACATAGTTTATTTTTTGCATCTAAACATACAAAATTGTTCGAAACCAATGTTAAAAGTAGCAATGGATGGAGATGTGCTGGGAGTACTCCTTGTATATATATATATATGAATATGAAGATTTGCATCAGGACATAAAAATTGTGGATTCATGAGACAACTACATGAGGATGCAGTCATACACCGAGAAAAGTGTAAAATTTAAGGGGGGAAGTATGTAACACCCCTCCCTTATGGGTTAAACTATTGCAAAACTAACTTGAGGAAAACTAGGTCTGATGTGTAATATGAAAAATAAATAAATTATTAAATAAATGGATAACTTGATCACATGGAAAAGCGAGACACCAAGAGATGAGATTCTTGCCAAATCCCATTGAGGAATGAGATAGGATAAAACTTTCATGATAAAGCGTCTAGATGTGATTCTAGATAAGCTATATGGATTGGAGATAAATATCGATCGAGAAAAATATAAAAGAGATGAGATTCTTGCCAAATCCCATTGAGGAATGAGATAGGATAAATCTTTCATGATAAAGCGTCTAGATGTGATTCTAGATAAGCTATATGGATTGGAGATAAATATCGATCGAGAAAAATATAAAAGATGTGCGGGAGATAAAAACAATATTTTATGAGGAAAAGCCTCGTGGGAGAGAGAGACAAGTTTTTTTGAAATAAACCTAGGAAAATAGATAGAAAATCCATAAAAGCGGGACGCCAATAATGGAAGCCATATCATAAAAGAAGGTATTAAATACCCATTGCATAGATCAATTGGAGTTAGTTGATCCATGACAAGAACCTCGGCTAGGGGGGAATGAGAGTTGATTCATGGTTGGGTGGTGGTGCTCTGTTTTCCGAGTGGTGTTCTTCTTCTATCCTAGTTTTATACACTTTCATGGGATGTATTGTATATGGTTTCTTACCTTTATGTTTACTTCTCATTGTTGAAGTTGTTAAATCACGTGGTGGAATGTGGTAAATAGTTGTTAATGCTTGTGCCAAGGAGCTAGATTACACATGATCGACTTTGCATGTGGCCATTATATATGAGTAGAGTTATCTTGTATTAAAGGTTTTATGAGATAATTTTAGATAGATGCATGTGATAAGTATTGTACATTAATGAGGTCCGCGCAAAATTCTATAGAGGAACATAATATGTGAGTTGATGTAATAACTGATATGTTGTCACCTCTTTAACCATAACCATAGGTGATATCCTGGAAAACAATTATGCATGAAACATTGGTGCATGAAGAACAATTATGCAATAGTGTTTCTAACATGCATATCATAAGAATTGAATTCAATAAGGCTAGTATCTAAATTGGCATGTTGTATAAAAAATATATTGCTAACCTTTTTTGAGTATGCATGTAGAACTATGATCATAATAACTTCAGAGAAATTCTTCATTAATGCTTGTTTGGGGTTTTCAAATGCTTGCATGGGTTGTCAAAGAGATTTAATAAAGGCGGGTACAATTCACTATTTTCTGCCAATGGTGAATTTTTCTTAGTGGTTGATCTCACAAACAAGTGACATACAAGTCTTATAGATGAACCTAAAAGCCCACATCAGTGACATACAAGTCTTATAGATGAACCTAAAAGCCCACATCAGTGACATACAAGTCTTATAGATTAACCTAAAAGCCCACATCGGGGATCGACTTCTGTTGTGTTCAATTGATAAAGCTATGGGTGATGTTGTATGAATAATAGTGTTTATATAATGACACACTAAAATTACTATTGACCACCATTGAATCTTGATAGTAAACCAAGAAACATTTACCAAAATATGCAGCCTAGTAGCTAATTCTAAAAATATTGTTGACCATGATTGAATCTCAATAGTAAACCAAGAAAAATTTACCAAAATAAGGAGCCTAATAGCTAATTCTCAGGGTAGGCTCAGTACCTATGTTACAAAGTATTAAGTTTTATGTGCTTATTAATTAAATATAAATATGAGTATGAAATCATTATTTTAATTTATAAGGTAAAATAGATCTTAATTTATACTTAGTACTTATTTATTATATTGTTTAATGTGATATGTATATTATGATTTTCTTATATCTAAAACACTGCTTGTAATTTTATTAATAAAAACAAAATCAAATTTTAACAAATTAAATTTTATTATTTTTATTATTTTCAAACTTTTTATTATTTTTATCCGAAGTTGACTTTCTTATATTACACTTACACATCTACCCTACTCACAAAAATACTAATTTAAAAAAAAAAAAGTGTAATAAAAAATGAATTATACTGCATGTTACGATTGTTGTCTTTGGATTATTTGCTTATAAAAATGTTTGTTCTTCTCACTTTATTCTGAGAATTAAAATTTATATGATTTATTGGCTATTTTTCAATTGAATTTAATTGCAATTTTTTTACAGGTCCAGAAAAAGCAAAAGTCTTCTCATAATATCTCTCATTCACGGAAATGAACTCAACACATTTTCCAGCACAAGACTTCCTATAATATCTCTCTCATTCAGCGAATTGAAAACGTATTTTCCAGCACTTAATTAACTCTTTTAGCTTACCAATCAGTTTGCTTAAGATTTATGTGTTCTAAGGGTTTAAAAAATGCTTTTAAAAAAATATTAATTGAATGTTTGTTTCATTAAAAAATATGTAGGGTAACTTGTAGTGAAACCGTTACAGTGACAAACCTTCATCCATGGCCATCTTATAAGTAACAAAAATTTTCCAATCTTATGAATATTGACAATTACCGAATTGATTGTTCTAGTTTAGAGCCTTGGAAATCTCTTAACAACATTGGTTTTGCCATTTCGTATATTTTGGGCGTCTTTCACTTTATTATAGCAGAAATATAGATTATGGATACCTGTTTTCTGCCACTTTTTCAATAGGTTATTGATCTTTCATTGAGTTACCTATTATGCTGACCTTGCTTATATTGGATATCGTAAAGAGCTTAAAGACATCATTGATATCAATAGAACAAAAGAAAATTATTTATTTCCAAACGGTCAAGAAATATGAATATTTTGATACTTTTCATCACTGTCCCTTATATTACTCTACTACGAATTGATGAACATGGTTTAAGTTATCGGAGTTGAGCATGGTTTAGGTCAAAAGAGTTTTTGTCTCGGTTGATATGTCATTTTTCCTATTCTTTGATAGACAGGTCATTTTGATATGTTAGATATTTCTTATCTCCAAACATATGGGTTTTTAGCTGGAGGAATGGATTTCGGTTATGGCATCCACAAGAAATTAGTGTGTATCTCAACAAGTGTAGCTTATATTTTTCATTTCCAATTACAATGTTTTATTTTCCATGTAGCAAGTGATAACATTATTTTTAGAAAATATAGCAAAATTCTTATTTTTACTAACAAAAAACAAAACCTTATTTCTTACTTGTTCTTTGTATCACTAATATGTGATGGTTAGGATAGGACATTATTGATATTTCTATGTTGGGTTGAGAGGTGTTCTACATACCAATATAGGAGAGTTGTGTGTAATTTAAGTAATGTAATGAAAGTAAGTTTGCTTACATTTTTACATATCACATTAAAACATATAACATGTAAATAATAGTTATAAATTACAATCAATTTTACCATATAAATTAAAATAATTATTGGGTAAACATATTTAAATTTATTTAACAATGGCATAAAAATTTAAAACTTACAATATAACAAGACTCTTAATCATGAATATTCACCCCCATTTTAACATGGTATTATTAACTTCTAAATAAACATTGTTACAATACCATGGGCGAGTACCATGGATTATTAATACCACATGCTGGAAAACCATAAACAACATTTTATAAAATTAAAACTTAATACTTACATTAAACATGCAATATAACAAGATTCCTAACCATGAATATTTACTCCCATTTTACCATGGATATTAGTAATTTTTTTGATACATTTTTTTGCAATACCATGGGCCAATACCAGGGCTAATCAATAGAACTTGCCTGAAATCATAACTCATTTCAAAATCAAAATATTTTATAAACATTGTATTTTAATTTTATTTTATAACATTTTAAAATTAAATCTAAAAGAAAAATGGTAAAAAGGTATGGGGAACATGTTCTAGTGGTGTAAATGCTTGTAAACATTTACGTGTGGCCTCAATTAAAAAATAAGAAAGGTTAAAAGTAATTGCAAAGTCACTCAACCCAATATGTAGAGATCATGTAATGTCATATAAACATTTTGAATCGGTCAAAAGAAAATAATAATAATGATAATTATCAATAAAACATTTTGATGTGGTCAAGTTACATAAAACTAAAACCAAAAATAAAAAACAAAAGAAAATATAGAAAAATAATAATTATATTTATAATGTAATTTGATTTAATTATAACCTGTCTACATCCATCTTAACTTCAGATCTACCAAGGGCATAGAGGAATCAAATCTCTTGAGATGCAAACATCTTTAAGAGTGAAAAGAAATTTGATCCTTCTTGGGACTTGGTAGATAAGGAGTTAAGATGGATCTAGGTTGGTATAATATATATGTAGTTGACCATGAATGATCAAACCTCTTGAGATGAAAACATCTTTTACAGTGAAAAAAGTTTTGATCCCTCTCGGGCTTGGAGATACAGAGTTTGATTGTAGATATAGAGAATTTGGTTGTAGATACAGAGTTTGGTTTTACGCTAGTATAATATATATTTAGGTGAAAATGAAAATCTCTATTTATAATTGACATGGAATTCTCCAAATTACATTTCAATATCTCTATTCTTAATATTTTCTAAATATTACATATCAAATCCAAATTAAGCATTGAAATAATTACAAATATCCTTCATACATTGAATTAGAAAGTAATTATTAATGGAATAAGAATTCGCTCAATCTTTCTCTCTCTATATATATGTTTCATGTTAAAATCTTGTATTCAAATATTTTGTTTATAACTTATGTTAAACTTTTCTTTGTTATTGATATCTTTAAAAGCTTATATATAAATGCTAAATTAGAAACAAATTAAATTACACATCTCCTTAGTTATTAAAAGTGAAAATATAACAAATTTTTTAATTTAAATTATTTTGTTTTTCTCTATATAAAGGAGATATAAATTTGTGTTATTTAATAAGAACGTCTCGATATTTTATGAAATACATTTTGTTATTAATATATTATATGTTTCGTTTTTTTTTTTTAAATATCGCATGTAAACTAAATGTAGAATGAATTACATGAATGAATTACACGTCATCTCCAAATTGTAAATTACATTTATTCGTCCTAATAAAAAGTAAATTTTCTTTTTACTCATATCCATATTCAATAGTGAAGAAATTACATTTCTTCTTCATACTAAAAGGTAAGTTAAATGTAGAATGAATTACACATCATCTCCAAATTATAAATTACATTTACTCCTCACAATAAAAAGTAAACTATTTTTTTTACTCATATCCATATTAAGTAGTGAAGAAATTACATTTCTTCTTCATACTAAAAGGTGGGGTTTTTTTCCTCTCTGTTACATTATATCTCTATAAAAAGTTTTGTAAAATTGACGTGCAACTTGAAGTATTTTAATTATGGCCCAGATTAATTTCTTTTACTATTACTATTTTTAATTTGTTAACTTAAATTATTATTTTAATATTTTTAAATATTACATAACAACATATAAAGTTATGTAAAATTATTGTGCAACTTGAAGTATTTCAATTATTGCCCACATTAATTTCTTTTATTATTACTATTTTTATTTTGTTAATTTAAATTATTATTTTAATATTTTTAAATATTATGTTACAACATTTCTCCCATACTAAGTTGTAGAGCATCTCTCGGTGCAATTAATAATAAAACAAGCCTAGATCCATCTTAACTTTCGATCTACCAAGGATTGAGATGGATCAAATCTCTTGATATGTAACCTTTTGAGATGTCCCCAGCATTTGTAAATATTCAATTTCTGTCGTTAAACAAATTGGATATTTTATTTTTTGTTAAGCTTGGTAGGACCTTCTTTTTCTATTCATAAAACACAAGTTTACACCACATATATGACATAGGTGGCCTCAACTTGCCCACTAGGAAACCAAGTCTGTTGGCCACCTATGCTCATTATAATCCATCCAAAAACAATATAGTATCATTCAATCTAACCTTTGGATTTGGTCAAGGCGAACATCCTGCTTACACAGATGAAATTGGATTGTCTGCAAGTATTTTTTGTAATTGGGCATGTCATGGAGGGTCATAGCCATCCCCACTAACATTTGCTCCATTTCCTTCCCCATAAGGCTCTTCATGAGCCAGTACATATAGAGCGTCTATTTAAACTGGGTGATTATGCCCGTGGTATTGTCGGGATCCAGGATTATAGCCCGCCAATTCTCCATCTCCTCTTTGAACTCATCCTCTTGTTTTATCTTCTCCTCTCATTCATGCAAAATCTTACGGATGCCTGTATCTGTTCCTTCCCTATATGCTACCATTTCTTCACTAATGAGGTGTTCTACAAGCTTCCTCCCACGCCTAGGTTCCGAAGTGCTCATGTCTGTGGCTCAAGTCAACTCCCTCCCCCTTCTACCACGTCCTCTTCCACGTGCAAGTTGGGCCATCTCTTCTCTTTTTCGTCCCTATTCACACACAAGATGAATTAGCTGACACGACATGGTCTCATTCCTCTCCAGATTGATGCGGGTTCCCCTCCCCTCATTCTTCCCATCGCAATAGCCTCTGCCCAGGTGACCCTCTGCCTCAAGATGCAGTGCCTCTCCTCTGCCTGGTGTAGTTGCGCCACTCTTCTTCCACTCGCTTTTCTTTCTCACCTTCCTTGCGATAACGTCACCACACGCATGGTTTTTCCAATTCTCTCGCCTGCTCACAGGGGTGGTGTCACGGTGCTAGACCCAGTTTACGCTCATGGCTGTCACTGCCAACCCATTGAGCTGTGTCATTCCCAATCGCGTTGCCTTCCATAGCCCCTCTGCCCAGTGTTGATGCCTCACACCTATGCTTAGAAGAGTTGCCTCACTTCTCTGCTCCTCCCTTGGCCAGCGCTCACTCTTAGCCTCAGTCTCCCACTCTCATTGGTATACCAACTATCTCACTCGCTCACAGGTGGGTTCTCTAGATCCCATCCCTGATTTTCTCTCATGGCTCTCGCCTTTAGCCCAAACGCGATCACCATACCTCCTAGCTTACGCTGGTCTCCCCGACCATCCCCAAAATTTCCCTCCCCTATCATCTCCCGCACCCCCCAGCCATGAATTAACATAGTTACCATAGTAATGTGCTTGAAAGGCTAGGATACATACCCGGAAATGCTTCGCTGAGACCGTTGCTGGTAGCTCCATAGACTTGCACCCTCTCTCCTCCATCCTCCCGTAATCTCAACTATACTCCTCTTTCTGTTCTGGATTCTTTCATAATCCCATTCAACCTTGCTCTATCACATCACTCGTCCTGCCTTAGCTGCCTCACCTCCTTCTCCATCTTGGCCATGCCTGCAACTTCTCCCATCTCTTCTGTCAGGTAGCATGCGGGAGGCCACTGCACCCATCACCATGAGTGTGTGGGGGGCGACGGGTGGTACCCTTTCCTTAAACTTCATGTTGGCTTGATGGGCCCTGACCCCAGTTCAGCGTTAAGCAGCCAAGCAAATCCATACACTACTGGCCCTTTTGGCATCAGTCCGCGAAGTGTGGATCGAAGTCTCACCCGAAGCAATATGGGGGGATGCAGGAACCAAGTTTCCACACCTTGAGATGCTTGTGATGTTGGTTTTCAAACTTAATCCCTACCTTTGCGTAGATCGATAAGCCTTTAGGGCTTATCAATGTATTTCCTCTTTCGTTTTTCAGAACCTCCGCGAAGGTATCCAACTGTCCTTTGCACAACCCTAAACAATGATTCAAGCACTTATGCACCTCTGTAACTATGTTACTATCGTTTTCCCTAATTATCTTAGTGGTTAGCCGACTTTATCATACAATTAAGATTACCCTCGCGTAAACATATATTATTACTTGCATTCAAATAATAGATAGAAACAGATACATTTGCGCATCAATTTAACATTATAATGTAAACCCATAAATTAACATATCATAATCAGATGCAATAATCATAGACAGAAAACACATTGATTCCAGAATACTTCTCTTTATTTATGATTCAAGCTCCTAGTACAGACTCTATCCACCCTGCACACACAGCTTCAGGGGTCCGCGCACTCAACTGCAAACTTCCACCCTAGGCCTCTGCGCACTCAGGTGCAGAGCCTCTTCCTATGCTAAGACTCCTCACTCTTATCTCACCCAAACTTACAAATGACTCATGACTTCTAACATACTTACTACCATGTCTACACAGATCTTCTAAGAGTTCTCCTTTTATACAATCCCATGGTTTGCAGACCATGGGTAGATCTCCAAAACTGACACAACTTATCTAAACTAAGGGTGGAAAACCCTTTTAATTTTAGACACCTTCGCGCTCTGCGACCACAAAATGTAGATACTTTACATTTCTTCACACAAAATTCAGGCCTTCTGCCCCAAAACATGGGTTTGTAACCACAAAATTGACCCCCAAGGGACCTATTCCCAACACATCATAACTACCATGTCTGACCAGTGTCCTCTCTTGGCTCGAGAATGCACCCCGATCGAGGGTATTGTTGTTTGGATTCTTAGTTTCCAGGACGTTTGGGAAATCTTACTGAAGGATGTCCTCAAGGGCTTTAATTCTATCATTGTTGGGTTGAATTGGCCATAATTTTTCCATTGGGACATGTTTCTGGTTGCAGCCCTAGTTGGCCAAGAAATTTGCTACTTTGTTCCCTTCCCTTCTTACATGTCTAATTATTAGATAATTGAACTTGTGTATGAGCTCCCCTATCTCCTAGATAAGGCAAGATGTCCTCCAAATTTGGCTCAATTTGTCCCATGACGTGCCATTGTTAAGTTTCCTCACGGTGTTTATGACCAAGCTAGAGTCTCCTTCCATCTCCACATTTCTATATCCCATTCTTAAAGTTATTCGAAGTCCCTATCCAACTGCTGTGAATTCTGCTTCATTGTTACTTGTGATTCCACATGAGTCTGCATATATGAGCTGCGTGTTTTCTTGGTTATCTCTGAATATGCCACCTAATCCTGTTACTCTCGGGTTCCCTTTCAAGGCCCTGTCAAAATTCATCTTGATGAATCTTCCTCTGGGTAAAGTGAAATGCATCAGGGAATTGATATTCATCCTTCTCACTTTCGAGGCATTAGGGGCTATCATTTACTTGGTTAGGTTAAGACGGTGAAGTATTCTTTCTTCATGAGGAGGAACTTTCCAGTCTTCTGGACTCCATTTTTCTAGTAGAATCATTTCCCTAATGGTTTTTACTAATCCTTCCCACACCTGATCTTGTGTTGAGGATTTGTTTTTGAAAATTCTGTGATTCTGTTCTTTCCATATGGCCTAGAGGTTGAATCCCAGGGCCAGTTCCCATGCTCAATTCAGGACAGGACTTGAGAAGATGTTGTTGCACCATACCAGGATTGTTTACTTTATACTTTGACAGTTCCTATCAATCCTTCCAAAGACTCCTTATATTTGGCCCCACTTCTAGTTCGTAAATGGGCATGAGTTCATCATGTGCTCTATGTCCTCTCTGTCTTGCCGGCACATCTAGTAGAAGGACGAGCCTTGCATTCCTTTCTTCTATAACAAATCCCAGTTAAGGATTCTCCCTTTACAAACTAGCCAGAGGAAATTTGCTATCTTAGGCCACCACCCTCCCTTCTAGATTTTTTTCCAGAGCAGTTCTTGGCCATCTTGTTCTTGTTCTGCTTTTAGCTCGTAAGCTTCTTTGATGGTGAATTTTCATTTTGTTGAGTGTTTGCATCTCAAGATATCCAGGCCCATTATAATAGTTATTTTTCTTGTTCTCATTTCTTTTTCAAACTCTGTCATTTGCTCTATCTCTATACCTTGACCCCATTCTTCTATCTTTTTCCATTTTCTCCAATTTCTTGTCCCTTGCCCTTCGGTCTAGAATTGTTCTACATATTGAATGTTTCTATCATTGGTGAATTGATAAATATCTCAGAGGTCTTGCTTATCTATTAGTCTTTCTCTTTGTTGCCATGAATCCTACCAGAATCTAGTTGTTCTTCCATTTCGAATTTCCCAGAAAGCATGTTGGGAAATGAGATCATGGTTTTGTCTTGCTAAGTTCCATATGGTTGAGCCCTTGGGTGGATCTCTGTACTGAAGGATTTCCTCTGTTATCTTTGGAATATTATACTTTCTTGTCCAAATTTGTTTCCATATATCCCCTCCTCCCCCTAGCCATCTCCACCAAAGTTTTGCTCCCATTACTTGATTTAAGGTATAGGGGTCATGTAGGCCAAGCCCTCCTTCCACCTTTTTCCTTTTCAATCTATGTCATGACATAAAAACCCATTTTTCTTCTGTTGTGCCCCTCCCCATAGAAATTTTTTAAATATATCCACCATTTTGGTACAGGCTCCCTTGGGGGCATCCATACCTGACAGCCGGTGGATAGGGATTGACTGTAGTACTACTTTTAGGAGGACTGTTCTACCTACTAGATTGAGGGATCAGAAGTCCCGGTTTCCCAACCTTCCCAAAATCTTTTGGATATTTTTTTGCCATCCTACCAATTTTAGGGGGTTTTCCGATAAGGGAATTCCCAGGTACTCCGTGGGGATGTTACATGTGCTAAATCCCATAATCCTGGCCAAATAGGATTTTACATTCCCTTGGGTATTGAAGAAGAAGGTACAATATTTTTCGTTATTGATTTGGGTTCTAGATGCCTGCATAAAGGTGTTCAGGATTTCTTTCATTCTTCGGGCTTCTCTGAGATAAACTTGGCAGAAGAGCATGATATCATCCATGAATTGTTGGTGTGTTATTGCAAGGTCATTCCCCCAAATCCTTAAGCGTTTGATTTTGGACTCTTGGGCTTCCGTCTTGATGTATCTGCCCAATCCCTCAGTGGCAATAATGATCAGGAATGGAAATCAGGGATCCCCTTGTCTTAGTCCCCGAGTGGGGTTGAATGCTCTGATAGGAGTCCCATTTAGAAGGATAGAAAAAACAGGGGTGGATGTCATAGCACTTATCCAATTAATCCATCTAGGGTTAAAACCATAAGCCCTCAGGATACTCCTTAGGTACTCCCAGCTCAACCGATCATAAGCCTTTGAGAGATCCAACTTCACTAACATGTTTGCGGCCTTGTTGACCTTGAGGGAATGGACCACTTCTTGGGAGGTGACCAGTCCATCTAGGACTTTCCTCCCTTCAACAAAGATTGTTTATTTTGGGGAGATAATGTTAGGGAGAAGAGGCTTTAGTCATTTGACGATCAGAGTGACTATAATTTTATAGATGACATTGCATAAGGCAATGGGTCTGAATCCTTGCGGGTCTTCCAAATTTGAAGTTTTAGGAATGAGAGTAATAAAAGTGAAGTTAAGTCCGGGGCATACCTTTTGATTTCATCTTGATTCCTCCACAACCTCCAGGATATCTTTTCCCATGAACGGCCAAGTGGCTTGGAAAAATTCAGCTGTGAACCCGTCTGGGCCTGGGGCCTTATTCTTCTTCATTTCTTTAACAATTTCTTCTACTTCCTTGAGTGTTGTTGCTCTCATCAAGGCTAGGTTCTACTCTTGAGTGACCTTTTGGGGAATGTGCTAGGATATTCTTTGTGTTGCTTCCATTCTATCTTCTTGTGGTTCTGTTAGGAGATCTCTGAAGTGGTTTACGAGGATTCCCTCCATCTCCTCATGTTGGGTACTACAGTTCCCCTCATCATCTTTCAATGAGAATATATGTTGCTTTGACGCTGTTGGATCATGGCCTTGTGGAAGAACGGGTGTTCCTCTCCCCTTCTCTTAACCAATTCACTCTCGACTTCTGTTTCCACAGAATCTCCTCTTTCTTGCAACTTTCCTCCAGCTGGCTGATGATTTGTCCCTCTTCTGCTACTGTCTCATTTGATCTCCCTTCCCGTATTATTTTTTGTTGCACTTCCATCATCTTTTGATTTAATTGTTGTTGATCCTTCATAATGTGTCTAAAGTCTTCTTTGTTCCAATTCTTATTTTACTTTTTATTTCTTTGAGTTTTAATTGGAACATATCCATAGAGTTCCTCCCTGTTGTTCACTCTACGTCCACCATAGCTCTATGTTTTTTATGATGCCATGGTCTTTGAGCCAAAAGTCTTCAAACCTAAAGGGACAATTTTTTGGCTGGCTTTCAAATCCACTTCCAACTAGATCAGCCAGTGGTCTGAGCCCATTCTAGGAAGAATCAATTCTTCAACAAATATATCTCTTCTCATTACTTGTTCCGAGATCAAGAACCTATCTAATCTGGATGCCATTTTGTTATTCCTCCTCTTTTATTGTCCCAGGTGTGCACCTTGTTTATATTTTGGATGTTGACGAGTCCTTACTCGGCTGTAGTGTCCCCAAAGAGTTTCAATCCATATCTTTTCTCCTCATGCCACCTCTATTTTCTGTGAGTGAGGTGATCATGTTAAAATCCCCTCCCACCACCCATAAGTCTTCTAGGTACAACCCTCTCATTTTTGCTAGGTTCTATAGAAAAGCCATCCTTTCTCCTTGTATATGGGGATTGTATACTCGTGTGAGTAACACCCAGTCGTTGGATCCAATGACCTTGAATCTCCTGGAGAGGATTCACAGAATGCTAACCCAGTCCTCGAACCATATTTCTCCTGGGTTCCAAATAACGGCCAATCCTCCTGCACTGCCATTTACATCCTATCCAATGACTTGGTATTGGGGTTTATGGTTTTCCATAATCTCTTTCACCTTTCTTTCATTGATTTTCTGTTTCCTGTAGGATCATAATACTAGGTCAATCCTTTTTCAATCTCTCTTTTAGGTATCTCTGTTTGCCTCTTCTATTGAGGCCTCCTATATTCCAAGTTGTAATAATCATTTCAACAATTTCGAGAGTTTTTAGAATACCTCTAATAATTGTACCACTCTCCCTGAGTTTACTAATAGATCCCCCACCATCTATATGGACTCATTCGTAGGTCTTCTTCCCCTTTTATTTCCCCCCTTTCCCAGTCTCCTGGATCTTTCCCTTGTCCGCCTTGGGATCCTAAGTGATATGGTTGGACTATTATAGTCTATCCCTGTTTTATCTTGTATTGATGAAAGGTTTATTTATAGAGTTGATTTTGGTCCTTTGGGATGAAGTGTCCATCCAGGTCTCTCCACTCCTGTAGCAGTCGTTTCATCACTTGCTCCTCCACACTAAAGTCTTCTTTTTGGGAGTTGATTTCCATTGGATTTTGCTCCACCATTTGCATGTTATTCTCCTCTCTTTATTTTTCATTTACTTCTTGTCTCTTTTCCTTACTGCCCTCATTTTCCTTCTACTGGGTATCTATCGTCTCCTTAGTGGCTTCCCTGCTCATCTCCCCCATCTCATTCGTTTGAAGGGTAGAAAATCTATTGAGGTTTCGTTTCTCTACCTCGTTTTGGTGCACCTTTTGTGTCCCTGTTGGTTTCTGATTTCTTCTCCTTCTATGCACTTCCTGGAAACCGTCTCCATCCTCTTTTCCCGTCGCCTCTCCTATATTGTTTCCTTGCATCTAGTATTGTGGGTTGTTTAAAGGGAAAGCTCGGTATAGGTCCCGTATTCATGACATCTCCTACATCTGAAGGGGATATGCTCGTAATCCAGGGTTTTCTACCATACCTCATCATGGTATTCAAGTTCTATGCAGTCTGGTAATGGCTCTGTGATATTCATGTAAACATAGATTCTTGCATAGGAAGTATACCTACCTTTTCTCATCGTGTCTGCCACTTTGACAAAAGTGTCGATCGAGTTGCCTATTCCTTCTAGTATTTCTAGGTCCCAGAAGTCCATTGGGAGGCCAAAGAGTCGAACCCAGATGGGTGCCGCCAACATCTTCTCCTGATCTGGGTTATAACACTCCTCCCAGTGTCGCATGAACAGGCTTGCATTGTTGAAGAAATATGGTCCATCTTCAAAGATCCTCGCCTTGTTCTATGTTAGAAAAAATTACTAAGACGAACCCTTTCATCCCCAACTTGAGGTTGACATGCCCCTTTGGCTGCCATCATTGCTAAATCCATTTTATCAGTTCCTTCTCAGTTGGCCATGCCCATATAAACTTGAAAATAAGGGCATGGTCATTCATATATCCTCTATACTCCTCCAGATTGTTATTACGTATTACAAATCTTGGTCTTTTGCTTGCTCTAGGTAAGCATTTTCCTCCCAGCCCAGGCTGACATTTCGCTCCCAGTACAGGTGCACCCTTCTCATGATTCCTGTTTGCACTGGTTGATCCTTCGAGGCTCGTCTCACCTACAGTGACACTTCTGTAGGAGGGGATCTCTGCCCCCTACCATCCCACTCATTCACCTGTCAATCTGTTCCTTTGTCATTTTCCCTCTTCCCTTTTGTTGACCGTGGAGGTGCAGAACTGTTAGGTGATACCCGTGAGGCCCAGCCCCAATCATTCCTTCTTCTAGGGTTTGCAAGTCTAACAAGTGTTTCCCATGAGTGAAAACCCTAGCCGCTTTCCATCCTCATGCTCTCTTTGCTCTTCCCATGAATAATATCTAAACAAATTGGATATTACTATTTAAGTTTAAATATTTATTATTTTGATTAATTGTGCATGAAGAAAATGTTTTGATGACACACTTGTAACTCTCACATGTCAAGTATTTAGGGTAGTCAGTTACCTATCCCTAACTACTTCCTAGTAGATTTATTCTCAAGGAAGATCAAGATGGTAGGTGTACCTGAGACAAAAGAAGAGAAAGAAGTAATACAAAAAGGCTAACATCAGACGGAGTCAAATAGAGTTTAAGATTAGTTTAAGATATGTCTGGTTCAGGCTAGATAGCTATGACAAGGAGTGTTATTCTTACTGCATGTGAGAAATAGCTCGGGGGAGATTCAGGCTTAGAAGCGAGCCTAAAGGCTGGGAGTAAAATTCAACAACATCTAGTTGTTTGATCCAAATAGTCGACAGTGATTAATTTCCGAAGTTAAATAAGAATTTATCACTTCTTAAAGATTAATTGTATTCTTGAAAGAGAGTATGTATGCTATTGATTAAAAGTATTCTTGAAATAGAATATGTTTGTTGGTGGATAAATGTATCCTTGAAACAAAAGTATTTATGATGTTGAATTAATTGTAATCTTGGAAATGAAATGGGTATGCTGTTAAAAAGGGATATTGAATGAGTTTAGTAAAGCCTAAATGCTTACCAAAAGGAATTCATAATCTGAAAGACCTAAAGATTAACTTGTATGTTTTGTTAATTAGAGAAAATAGAGTTATCGGGAGGAATTCTTCTTCTAGGGTTATAATAGGAAAACCCTCAAGAAAGTAGGGAAATCAAAATAAACAGAAATTGTTCCCAATTTGTCTAGGGACTCTATAACCCGAGGAATTACAAATCTGGAAATATATTGTATAACAGAACTAGCAAAAACTATTACTGAACAAATAAATAGGTTACTCTATGCTTGGCCCTTTACTGCTAGGAACAATCAAAAAATGGAAGATACATTGAATTTGGAGGCCGACCATGTCCATTAAAATATTCGAACTAGAAAGGAATTAAGAATGCAATAAGAATGTAATTGTATCATAAGAAAAACAAGTGATAACTAAAATTTAGGAAAAACCAAACCCATAAGTAATAAAACCCAACAAGAAAATTATCGTTGTGAAGCAATATTATCAAGCTTAGGGGCAAGGGTCAAGTTTTCCTTGTGACAAATAAACTAATATGATTGTAACATGCATCAAAAAAATTGAAGTGGAAAAGTCGAATTTCACATTTGAAGAAGAAGTTAGGAGGAAGAAAACTATAAATATGAACATTATATTCCTGTAACGAACATGCATGTATTTGTAAAACTGGAACACTGCAAAAGCACCATACTTTTGAGGAGAAACCCTGATAGATATCAATCAATCTGGCATAAAATCTTAAGACATAGTTCTTAAATTATGAAGGAAGATAAATTTTTAAAAGTAGAGTTCTTAAAATGAGAAGGAAGATTCCATATATAAACATTCATAACCTTAAAATGATAATATAGCATTTTGATACTGTTGTATCAAAAAATAAATTAGAAATTCCAGTTTAATCACACACCCAGAATTTTAAATGATGGGCACGGAAGCCCCTTTCTGCCTCGAGAAAACTATTACAGTAAAAAGGGGGAAAATGACAATCAGAAGTACTCTTAAATCCATGTAGCACAATATAGCGAGATGGCCAAAGACCCATAAACCAAGAGTTTAAGAAATAAAGTTTCCACATTAATCATAGGCTAGAAGAGGAACAGGTTTGTGACACTAGAACTGGATTCTGGAAGGAAGCCTCACTCTCTAGTAGCCATATTCGAGAAGAAAGAATCCTCCAGCGAAACCTAAAAAACACAACAAAAAATTAACAAAATTTGAGAAAAAAAAATTGTAGATTTATAATATTCAAGGTTAAAAATATGAAACCCTATACCTGGTTAGGGTTGTGACTGCAAGGCTACTCCATCAATGCAAAACCTATAAAACCCTGCTCTGCGAGCCTGTCAGATTAAAAGAAAACATAATCATGGTGGAGATAAATTGTGTAATGGAATAGCTAACGGATTGCAAAGGAATGAGGTTAGACCTGTGAATAATATAGAGATGTGGGTCGGATTTGGAAGACTCTTCCAGAGGTAATGCAAATGCTGAAAAACATCTCTCAAGCAAACCAAAAAGGTAAGTCTCCCATCACCATTGGATCATGCATCGTATAAGAGGATCGTCGATGAGGAGATACTCCCGAGGTTGAGTCAGCAACTGTAAAGAAAAATGAAGAGTCTAGAACCCTGTTCCCACCAAGTCACAAGTAGCTAGGTCCACTATATTAAGACTTGAATTAATAACCTTGTACTTGGATAAGGAAGTATCACACTAATGTATAGTGGAACTTATATACCAATGTATTTTGATCTATATATATATATATATATATATAGATACATAGATATATGTTGTAAATCTTTAAATACAATTGCTACAAGGTGTATCATTGACATAAATGTAATGGGTATATATCTGCCTAACTGTCAATTATACATTCATAAAAAGAAAATTACTATTCACATTATCAATGTTAGCATTTTGTTTAGAGATGTGTCAATGTGGGTAAGAGTGCTCAGGTACAAAGATGAGATTTGGAAAATAAATGAATAATTTAACCATTTAGATCCATGATAGGGACAGGTAATAAATATTGTTTAAATCTTATGACAGGGACAATAAGATATCTTTTCAAGAAGCCAATGGTATGGGAGGGGGATTGTCGGCAATACCAACACTGCAATCTTGGAAACTATGCAAGAATTGAAGGATGAGATGGCCCGGTTATTGGAAGATAATGAAAGGCTGATGCAAGAGCATGAAAAGGTTATGAATACTTTGTCTGATAGATAGAATCAGTGACAACCAATTCCCAGTCCAGAGCACGGGAACATGACGGTGAACAAGAATTTCGAATGGAGAATTTAGAAACAGAAGACGGAAAAGAAAATCAGGAGGAAGAATATGACAATGTATCAGAAAGAAAGAAACGTAGAAAAGACAAAAAATAGAATTGGAAGGAGAATTTCAGAAAATAAAACCTCCCCTCTTTGATGGTGAACAGGAAGAGGTAGTTGAAGCCTTACTTCTCAATATGAATAAATACTTTCAGTTGTATGAATACGACTATAATTTAAAGGTTCACTTGTCCATCTTTCAGCTACAAGGAAAAGCCACCCTATGGTGGGAGGAAGTTAAAATTGTTTGTGGAGTAAATGCGCAGAGCATAACTTGGGAAATTTTTCAAAATTATTTTAGGGAGAAATATTTAACTCAAGGATTTTATGCCGAAAAGGAAAAAGAGTTTCACGAGCTTCGATTGGGTCAGTTGTCTATGGATGAGTTCATAGCAATATTTACGTCCTCACTTCGGTATTTTCCTTACATACAGGAAGAAAAAGTGAAAGTGCATCTATTTATCAGCAGTTTGTCGTTGTTCATGAAATAATGTCTCAAGTTCAATAACCCAAAGACCATGGGCAAAGTTATAAAAAATGATCGATTATGCTATCAACAAAACATGCAAAAGGGGGATGTGGGAAAGAGATGGGCTAACAAAAAGGGGATTATTTTTACCTCTAACAAGAAGGGAAATAAGGCCATAGTCAACAAGGGACATGACAAAGGGAAAGGAAACAAAAATATGAATAGAAATTATCCTAGATTTAAACTTCCAAATGAGTCCAAGACTACTGAGCAGTTGGGCAAAACTGAAGTGGAAGTAGCAGCTATACCTCCAGTACATTGCTAGGGATGTGGAGGACCACATTATGTCAAGAAATGTCAATACTGTAAGGGAACCAATCAGGTTGCACAGATTCAAGAAGAATCAACTATGGGAGAACTGGCAAGGAGTATTCCTAAAGTCAATGCTGCCCTTGATGACCATTAGACGGAATACCAACCAACCATGATAGAATTTGAAGGTAAAATATTCAACCACATTATATCTATTTTAATTGATCTAGGAGCTACTTTGAGTGATATTAGCCCCAAGATAGTAGAACAATGTTGTGTGTAAGATGTTAAGTTTAAGAATCCTTGGTTAGTACAAATAGCCATGGGGGCAAAGAGAGGGACATTGGCCAAGCTCAACAGTTGCCCCTTAATGTTAGCAGGTCAGTCTCTTATGGCAGACTTGAAAGTGTTTCCCTTAGGATCATATGATATCCTAATAGGCATGGATTGGTTGGCAAAACATTGGCTCCTCATTAATTGTAAAACCAAAACTATTAACTATATGGATGAAGAAGGAAAGAGGCAGGAAATTTAGGGCATACTAAGACCCCTAAAATTATGACCAGTAAGAGCCTCTCAATTAAAAAAATGTATTAGAAAATTATGTCAAATTTATGCGATACAGGTAGGATATGCTAATTCGAAGGAAAAGTTTGTTTCTTTAGAAAATATACATGTGATACAGAATTTTCCGGGCATGTTTCCTGAAGAAATTTTCAGACTTCCTCTGTAGAGAGATATAGATTTCACCATTGAGTTGATTCTGGGAGTTGCCCCAGTATCCAAAGCTCCTTATCACATGAGTATACTAGAGTTAACGTAAATAAAGATGTAGTTACAAGAACTTCTTGATAAAAAGTATATCTGCCCAAGCGTATCACCTTAGGGAGCTCCAGTGCTTTTCATTAAGAATAAGGATGGAACCTTGCAAATTTGTATGGATTACTGCCATTTAAATAAACTGACCATCAAGAATAAATACCCTTTACCCCGTATAGATGAGTTTCTTAATCAGGTGACTGTTGCGAATGTGTTTTCAAATATCGACTTTCATTCAGGTTACCATAATATTAGAATCCAGGAAGAAGATATAGCAAAAACAAACTTTAAAACTCATTATGGGCATTACGAGTTCGTTGTGTTTCCCTTCAGGCTAACTAACACTCCCGCGACCTTCATGTTCCTCATGAACAGTATATTCCATCAATATTTGGATAAATTTGTGTTAATTTTTATCAATGACATACTAATTTACTGTCGAAATATAGAAGAACATAAATAACATCTCCGTATTGTTTTGCAAGTTTTAAGATAACATTAACTATACATCAAGTACAACAAATGTGACTTCTTTAAAGAACAAATCTAGTATCTAGGACATGTCATTCCGAAGGATGGAATTGATGTGAACCCAGAGAAAATAAAAACTATAATGGAGTTGTTGGTACCAAAAGATGTGGTTGATATAAGATCATTCATGGTTCTAGCCAGATACTATAGGCAATTTATCAAAGGATTTTCCAGGGTGGCATATCCCATTACCTCTCTACAAAACAAAGGAAAAACTTTTAATTGGACCATGGATTGTCAAAAGAGTTTTGATCATCTTAAACATTTACTCAGCACCGCACCTATTTTGAGCATTACATATCCAAATAAAGATTATGTGGTTTGTACAGATGCCAACAAGGAAGGTGTAAGTGACACTCCAACCAACCATGACAGAATTTGAAGGTAAAATATTTGACCAAACTATATCTATTTTAATTGATCTAGGAGCTACTTTGAGTGATATTAGTCTGAGGATAGTAGAACAATGTTGTTTCCAAGCTATTAAGTTCAAGAATCCTTGGTTAGTATAGCTAGCCACGGGGCAAAGAGAGGGGCGTTGGCCAAGTTCAGCAGTTACCCCTTAATGTTAGCAGGTCAGTCTCTTATGGCAGACTTGAAAGTGTTTCCCCTAGGATTGTATGATATCATAATAAACATGGATTCATTCAAAAAACATTAGTCCCTAATTAACTGTAAAACCAAAACTATTAACTATATGGATGAAGAAAGAAAGAGGTAGGAAATTCAGGGCATACTAAGACCCCTAGAATTATGACTAGTAACAACCCCTCAATTAGAAAAATGTATCAGAAAAGGATGTCAAATTTATGCGATACAGGAGGATATGCTAATTCAAAGGAAAAGTTTGTTTCTTTAGAAAATATACATGTGGTACAGAATTTTCTGGACGTGTTTTCTAAAGAAATTTTGGGACTTCCTCCATAGAGAGATATAGATTTCACCATTGATTTGATTCTGGGAGTTTCCCTGGTATCCTGAGCTCCTTATCACATGAGTATACCAGAGTTAATAGTAATAAAGATGTAGTTACCAGAACTTCTTGATAAAAAGTATATCTGTCCAATCGTATCACCTTGAGGAGCTCCGGTGCTTTCGTTAAGAAGAAGGATGGAACCTTGTGAATTTGCATGGATTACTGCCATTTAAATAAACTGGCCATCAATAATAAATACCCTTTACCCCATATAGATGCGTTGCTTGAACAGGTGAGGGGTGCGAATGTGTTTTCAAATATTGACTTTCATTCAGGTTACCATCAGATTAGAATCCAGGAAGAAGATATAGTAAACACAACCTTTAAAACTCGTTATGGGCATTACGAGTTCGTTGTGTTTCCCTTCAGCCTAAATAACGCTCCTATGACCTTCATGTTCCTCATGAACAATATATTCCATCATTATTTGGATAATTTTTTGTTAATTTTTATCAATGACATACTAATTTACTGTCAGAATATAGAAGAATATAAAGAACATCTCCGTATTGTTTTGCAAGTTTTAAGAGAACATCAACTATACACCAAGTACAACAAATGTGATTTCTTTAAAGAACAAATCTAGTATCTAGGACGTGTCATTCTGAAGGATGGAATTCATGTGAACCCAGAGAAAATAAAAAATATAATGGAGTGGTTGGTACCAAAAGATGTGGTTGATATAAGATCATTCATGGTTCTATCTGGATACTATAGGCAATTTGTTGAAGGATTTTCTAGGGTGGCATATCCCATTACCTCTATGCAAAAGAAAGGAAAAACTTTTAAGTGGACCATGGATTGTCAAAAGAGTTTTGAACATCTTAAACATTTACTCAGCATCACACCTATTTTGAGCATTGCATATCCAAATAAAGATTATGTGGTTTGTATAGATGCCAACAAGGAAGGTGTAGGTGGTGTACCAACCAACCATGATAGAATTTGAAGGTAAAATATTTGACCAAACTGTATCTATTTTAATTGATCCAGGAGCTACTTTGAGTGATATTAGTCCGAGAATAGTAGAAGAATGTTGTTTCCAAGCTATTAAGTTCAATAATCCTTGGTTGGTATAGCTAGCCATAGTGACAAAGAGAGGGGCGTTGGCCAAGTTCAGCAGTTGCCCCTTAATGTTAGCAGGTCAGTCTCTTATGGAAGACTTGAAAGTGTTTCCCCTAAGATCGTATGATATCCTAATAGGCATGGATTGGTTGGAAAAACATTGGTCCCTCATTAACTGTAAACCAAAAATATTAACTATATGGATGAAGAAAGAAAGAGGCAGGAAATTCAAGCATACTAAGACCCCTAAATTATGATCGGTAATAGCCTCTCAATTAGGAAAATGTATCAGAAAAGGATGTCAAATTTACATGATACAGGTAGCATATGCTAATTCAAAGGAAAATTTTGTTTCATTAGAAAATATACATGTGGTACAAAATTTTCTGGACGTGTTTCCTAAGGAAATTTCAGGACTTCCTCCAAAGAGAGATATAGATTTCACCATTGAGTTAATTCTGGGAGCTGCCATGGTATCTCGAGCTGCTTATCGCGTGATTATACCAGAGTTAATAGAAATAAAGATGCAGTTACAAGAACTGCTTGATAAAAAGTATATCCGCACAAGCTTATCACCTTGTGGAGCTCCCGTGCTTTTTGTTAAGAAGAAGGATGGAACAATGCGAATTTGCATGGATTACCACCATTTAAATAAACTGAATGTCAAGAATAAATACCCTTTACCTCATATAGATGGTTTTCTTGATCAGGTGAGGGTGGGATTGTGTTTTCAAAGATCGAACTTCATTTAGGTTACCATTAGATTAGAATCTAGGAAGAAGATATAGCAAAAAGAAACTTTAGAACTCGTTATGGGCATTACGAGTTCATTGTGTTTCCCTTCAGGCTAACTAATTCTCCCACGACCTTTATGTTCCTCAATATTTGGATAAATTTGTGTTAATTTTTATCGATGACATACTACTTTACTCTCGAAATCTAGAAGAACATAAAGAACATCTCTATGTTGTTTTGCAAGTTTTAAGAGAACATCAATTGTACACCAAGTACAACAAATGTGATTTTTTTAAAGAACAAATCAAGTATCTAGGACATGTCATTATGAAGGATGGAATTGATGTGGACCCAGAGAAAATGAAAACTATAATGGAGTGATCAGTACCAAAGATGTGGCTAATATAAGATCATTCATGGGTCTAGCCGAATACTATAGGTGATTTGTCGAAGGATTTTCCACGGTGGCATATCCCATTACCTCTCTACAAAAGAAAGGAAAACTTTTAAGTGGGCCACTGATTGTCAAAATATTTTTGATCAACTTAAACATTTACTCACCACCCCACCTATTTTGAGCATTGCAGGTCCAAATAAAGATTATGTGGTTTGTACAGATGCCAACAAGGAGGTGTGGGTGGGGTACTAATGCAGGAGAAAAATTTATTGCTTATGAGTCTACGAAACTTAAGGAGCACGAGAAAAAATATTTGGCCTATGATTAAGAGCTAACAATAATCGTTCATGCATTAAAGATGTGGTGACATTACTTGATGGTAAGAAATTTCTATTAATGATTGATCAACATAGTTTAACTAACTATTTTAAGCAAGCCACTCTGAATGCAAGGCAAGTTCATTGGGTCACCCTTCTAAGTGAATTTGA